>VZZY01020562.1:0-13678 GCA_013400335.1 Eurystomus gularis | reverse complement strand
TTCTATGATTCTATATTCTGGCTGCTTGCAGGTGGTATGAAATATGGTAGAAAGGGTGGAAATCCATGAGTGTTTCAGTTCTGCATGGAAACTGGGTGCATGCTTAAACTGAGCTAACTCAGCTTCTCACGCACCCCATCTACTCAGTCACTCCAAAGCCTGGTGAGGTCTGATAAAAGACTCCTGACTCAGCAAAACATTGCCGTATGACACTGCAGCGCTGGCACTGTGAATGTTTCTCTATTTCAGCTATCTAGCTAGGTAGAAACCAATAGATTTGCAAAGAATGCTTGTGAAAGAAAGAGTTGCTGTGCCCTCAGAGTTTTTTGAGGTGCTCAGTGGAAGCACCTCTGAAGAGTGGCATCTGTAGAGATTTGGCTCTTGTGTGTGAATTACTTTAAATCCCAAGGAAGTTATTTTATTACCCTATAGAAAGGCTCTGGTGATGGATAACACTGTGGAAATTACAGTCTAAGTTGTCTCTCTTCTGAAGTAGAGACTGAGAGGCAGAGACACTAATTTTAGAGCCCAGTGTCACGTCTCTGTCCCACACTAGCAACACCAGCAGAGCTCTCTAGCAGAAGTGACCAAAGCTGCATCTCCATTGCTGTGGGTGAATTTGCGCAAGCGGGTTAAACTTTCCGGCCAGTCTCATTTGCATGAACTGTGGTAGCTGGACACTTTACAGTGTGTTAGGCACTGCTTCCTTCCCCTTTCTCTCCATGTTTTGGTTCAGCTCTCCCTGGGCTACCTTCACAGATGTGTACATTTTCCTAGGTGAGGGACTTGGAGGAGCTCAACCAGATGTCCAGCAACCTGAGCAACTCCAGTATCACAGACTCCTCAAGAGCCACTGAAACTTCTCAGTAGGTCCACATGATTTTCACTACCCAAAAGCCCTGGGAATGCATTGTCTGAGGAACAGCTGGACCTAGAGCTGGATCCTGCCACGGGGCCTGTTTCCTAGCACTGTTGGGACTGCTCCTCACTGCGGACACAGCAACACCAGGCTGTAGAGCTATGTGTAAGTCAAAGCGCTTTACAGTGGTGTCTCTGTTTACTCCCATCTGGCATTGCTACTGCAAGGCAATACCCAGAGACGTGCCTATCCCTCCCTTCAGTCATGGATGCAGACATGAACCCAGGGTTATCTGGGGGGTCAACATGGACAGCTGAGGGAGCTACTCTACTGTCACTCTAGCAAGGTGTCAGGGCACTTCTTTCAGTTTTGTCTTGTGTGACAACAACAGAGAAGCAATTTTCAGATTTGCCCTTCGCTCCCTGACTTGAGGTGGATTTGAGGGCAACTTGCATGGTTGAAACACATTTCTCTGGGAGCAGGACTACCAGTAGCTCTATGTGACAAACTGTGGTGCCTGATAATCCTTTCCTCCCCCTGCCTTGACTGAAGCCTGAAAAGATGGGAAACGGATACATTCCACAGGCAAAACTGTATGCAAAACAGCAAATCCATGTGCATAACCCCTGCCAGTGCATTGCAGGCATCTTGCTGTCACCTGAGTCTTGCCTGACCTTGGCCAGCACAGATCTGCCAGGCTTCAGAGCCAGGGTCTCTGCACTAGGTCCAGCCATCCTACACTGGCCCCTGAGGTGTGTGGTGGGGTTAAATCACTTCCTTTGTTCCCCTCAGTCTGCCACTTGCCCTTGAGCCATGTGAAATTAACAGGCAAATCCCACCGTCCCAGGGGAAGATGAGTATCTCTGAATTTGCTATGTGTAGATTCAATGCTGACCCTGTCCTGAGGCTTCCCACACTTCTACTCGGGTCTGGCCCCCAAAAGTGTGTACTTTAGCTCTGCAGTTTCTGAATAAACACTCCACATTGTGCCGGGAGGCATGTGGTTTCCCTCTTCAGAAGAGTCCCCAAATTGTCAGAGTTGGTTTTTCCTAGCCTCTGCAAATAAATAGACATGGCTCTCAGGAGGGGCACCATGATTGACTGCAGGCCCTCTGCTTGCACAGCTCGAGCCACTGAATCACACAGAATCGTTATGGTTGGAAAGGACCTCCAGGATCATCAAGTCCTCACTGTGTGAGGCTGAGATGCCAGTGTCCCTGCTCTGGAGGGAGAATGGATCCCAGTTATGCACCATGATATGCTGGGTGTAACCTTCCCCTCAGCCCTGGCAGAGAGCTGTGACAGAGCTGCCTGAAAACATCATGCCTGTGGCTGGGCTGGCAACAGCAGGAGCAGAAAGCTCCAGGGGGAAGATGAGCAATCATAGAATCATAGAATGGTTTGGGTTGGAAGGGACCTCAAAGATCATCTAGTTCCAACCCCCCTGCCATGGGCAGGGACACCTCCCACTAGACCAGGTTGCCAAGTTGCTCCAACCTTGCCTTGAATAACTCCTGGGATGCAGCATCCACAACCCCCCTGAGCAACCTGTTCCAGTGTCTCACCACCCTCAGAGTGAAGAATTTCCTCCTAATTTCCAGTCTAAATCTACCTTCTTCCAGTTTCAAACCATTACCCCTCATCCTATCACTACAGGCCTTTGAAAAAGTCGCTCCCCAGCCTTCTTGTAGGCCCTCTTCAGACACTGGAAGGCCACAATAAGGTCTCCCTGGAGCTTTCTCTTCTCCAGGCTGAACAAGCCTGACTCTCTCAGCCTGTCTTTGTAGGAGGAGTTTTCCAGCCCTCTCATCATCTTTGTAATGCATGAGCAATGCACTTGTGTTGTTCACCATGGAAGTATTTTGTGGGTGCTAGCCCCACTAAAGCCTTTCCCTCAGTGCAGGGGAGACACCATCTGAAGTTCTGCACAGAAGGACCGGCAATGCAGAGAGCAACACGCAGGCAGACCACCTCTGCCTCACTACCTGAGGACTGTTAAGCAGGCAAATGCATTGAGAGCCCCAGGACAAATGAGAAGATGGTAGCAGCTGTGGACAGTTGGGCAACCTGTGTCCGCTCCTCTACAGAAGTGGAAAGGGTCTAGGGAAGGAAAACAGGGACAGTCAAAGCTCTGGAAAACTCTGAGCAACTAGCCAAGCTAGGACGTTTCAGCCTAGGGAAGGGCTTTTAAAGAGCTAAAAGCTTTTAACGACAGCAGCTGCCTCTGGGCCAGAAAATGGTGGATGCCAGATCAGATGGATATCACACCTGACCAAGCATGGCTGTTTTATGTTCCTCAATACTATTTCCAGGTGCAGCATTGCATCTATCAGCAACAGCTTTGTTGTGCATTATAGTGCTGCAGTGCCACACCTGGTGGTTCCAGGAAGGTGTGGAGCTGGAAGAGGTGTGTAAGGATGAGTTACATGACCAGTTGACCAAGCACAGTAGCCATGACATTGGCATTGCCACTATGAGCAAAGGGAGCCCCTTGCATAACCAAGTTGTACAACCTCATTACAGGTATTTCACGAAAGGTGAGTTGTGCCCCATCTGGTAGAAGTGGGACACAAAAGAGCAGAGGGAGCCCCAAGGACTGCTGATGCACGCTTACACCATTACCTTGGCTGGAGTCTGCCCTGCCACAGTCCCAAAGATGGCACTGACACCAGGAGCAACCTAGACCTGAAATTCAGCAGCCAGCTTGGAATATGCTGTTCCTAGAGAGCATTTCTGGTCAGTTAGTTCAGTTTGGAAGCTGCTCAGGCACTTGAGTGCCTGAGCAGAGATCCCAGTTCCCTTGCATTGAAGATCTCCACTCAGGCTCTTCCCATGCTCCCATGTGTTGTCTGGGCTGATTCCTGTTGTGAAAGGCTCTTGCATGAAAAGCTGAATCATATCTAATATGAGAAGTGCAGATGTTCCTATTTTCAATTTACACCGGCTCTGGAAGCAGTGGGAGCAGTAAAGAGCTAGGGAGTTTCCTTCTCCCATGCTGAAGAAACCTTACCTTCCCTTCGCTAAGTTGCCTCCTACAGAAAAAAACTGCACTTGTTTAGCACCTTCTTCACCCAGATCCCTGTGTTTCTTGCTACTCCTATGTGGCCTTTCTCTCAGAAATGTGAGAAATACTCACAGTGCAGAGCCCTGGTTTGTGATGTGGATTTGAAATGAATGTTTTGGCTGCGTACTTTTAGTAGCTCTTTGTGGGAACTGGCTTGTGCTGTTTTCCCTCAGCCTTGCATAAAAAAGTGCTGTTGAAATAAGATTGTGCATGTCATTTTATTATTCAGCATCACTAACTTAAATGTGCAATCAGCACAGAGCACACAGGGTCAATTAATCACCTGTTTCTAGGCTCAGGAAGGCTACCAGGAAGCTCAGATATGTTGACACTCCCCATCTTTCAAAACCCGGATGTCTTGCCTGGTTTTCCTAGAATAACAGAGGAAAGAAGAGTAAGAGCTTAAAAAAAAATACTACCCAGTCGTACTTTGGCTCCCATCCAGCCCATGGAATGGAGCTGACTATTATAACATTGGCTTGCTCTTTTTCCTGTCTAAAAAGCTGAGGTCACTGCAAGCCATCGTGGTCCACAAATGTCCCCTCCGTGGGTGTGCAGCACTGGTGATGGGTCTCCAGCCCAACCTGCTCACAGCAGGGCTGTCTGCAGTGTGAGGTTATGGTGGCCGTGGCTTTGTCCTTCCTGGGGAAGGGGTTTCTCCCGTGTCCAACCTTTACTCTCTGGGGCTGCTGCTTGTGGCTCTTGCCCCATGTTGCATCACCTGCTACCACCAAGAAGAGTGTGGCTTCACCCATTTGCAACCGTAGACTGCCCCTACATCTCCCCAAGCCTCCCTTTCCCCAGACTAGTTGGACACAGCTCTTCTGCACCTCCTTGGCAAGCTGGTCATCCCTCTCTTCCTGCAGCCCAGAACACAGTTTGTGTGGTTTGCCATGCAAGCGCACTGCTGACCTGTGTCCAATCTGATCTTCACCCTTGGTCCCTTTCTACCAGTAACCCATACTCAGACAGCCACTTCCCAACCTGGGTAAAATCACTACCCCAGAGCAACTCTTGTGCTTCTCATGAGGTCCCTGTTGCCCTAGTCCTCAGGTTTATGGTGGTACCTTTGGTTTCAACTTTTGATAAAGAGCCATGAGGCACATAACTGGGCATCTACATTCACAGAAGTCCATTTGAAAGACTTTGCAGTGCTATTTGACAGTTTAGACTAGATGGCTAGTTGACCTTTTTGGCCATCTGAGTTTAACTCTCCCTTCTCTAATTGCAGGCAGCACAGATGGTGGGACCTTCTCCCACCTCTACGGAGCATCTGGTTTGTTGCCAGCTTGCAGGCACTCATGTTGGAGGGTCTCCTGTCCATGGACTCCTGACTTCACCTTTTGGATTTGCTGCCCATGCAGCCACAGTGTGGTCTGGTTTAGTAAGCTGATCCAATGGATGAATATTCAGCTCTTCCATGGGATTAGTCCCCTGCCAATGCAATGAGCTAAATCTCTCAGCCTGCAGCTGCACAGTAATTACTAAACATAGTGCCAAGGATGGGGCAGGAACCTGTAGGCAAAGGCTAGGGGCATGCCTGCACCTATCTGCAGGCACTAGCAGAGCAGGAGGGTGAAGTTCATAAGAAAATATCCTCTTCTGCTTTGCTAGCAGGAATACGTGTGCTTCCCATCTGCCATGTTTTTTCCCGGGCACAGGGGAGTCTGACTGATAGTATTTCCAAAGCTCCTGGTTTCAGATGGCCAAAATTAGATCCGTGGAGGTCTCTACACAGGCCATGAGCTTACATTTGCTGTACGCAGAGCTGGCATTCATTGGCATAGGTGTTCCCATCGGTCCCACAGACAGGCAAGTACAGGAGGGGACAGGCCTGCAGCTCAACCATGTCTCCACACACCGGCTGGAAAGAAGAAACCACAGCACACATTTCAGTGGCAGCAGCACCCATCTATTCATCCCACAGCACCCTGGCAGCAGCAAGTGCCACCAGCGACCTGGTTCCCTCTGCCCTGGACAGGGCAGGGTGTGCACATAGAGTAGGAAAGCGGGGAGCAGAGGCCACCACATCCCTCAGTGGGACACACAACTTGGGCTTTCATGCAGGTTTGATGCTGGAGCACCAGTACCCACGTGGCTCGAGATGATTGCTGGGAACAGCCTTTCTCCCAGGCACCCCAGGCACCAAATCCCATCTCAAGCCATCAACAAGTTAAAACAGAAACCTCTTACCCTTCTCTGGCCATTCCCTTCATTCAGCTCTGCCCCTGGAACAGAGCAGAGACCTGTGAGCATGGCACCAGTGATAGGGGCATGAGGCATTGACAGAGGGTCACTTCCAAACCAAAGGGAAGGCAGGGTTGTGCAGGTCCCACTCAGGACACAGATCAGCTGTGCAGGTTTCATGAGGGAAGATGAGTTTGCTGCATGCCACCAACAGCCCCCCCAGCAACACAGTGCACAGACTCCATCCGCAGATGAGCTAACTGGGACAAAGCTGGGAATGCCTGTTCCCACCCTCTAATCCCTCTCCCAGAAGCCCTCTCTCCCTGTCTCTGGACCAGGAGCTCCACAGAGCATCCAACACACCCCAGGAAATGTGAACCCCTGCAGTGCTGCACGGGGACATGGGATATCTTCAGAGGACTGAGGCTGAGTGACACTGCACAGCCAGACAACAGCTGTCCCCAGGGAGAGCTGCATTCCATGGGTTCCTTTTCTGCAGTCAGGCAGAGCAGCTGCAACAGTTCACAGCCCATCTGTGCAGTGAAGAGATGTCCTGGGAGAATGAGGGCGCACTGACAGGCTGCTGCAGAACCACCACTATGCACCTAGGTACCACCTGTTTTCCAGAGCCTACAAACAGCTGCTTCCCACATGAATATGCTGAGTACATAGTACTCTTGCAAAGACCTGCAGGTCTTCATGGAGGCAGAAACAGCAATAGCTGTCACCCCAGCATATGTGCTGTCCTCCCATATCTTGGTTCCAATTTGCATTGTGGGCTGTCCCCTGTCCCATCCCTCTCCTGAGTGCAATATGGTGGATTAACCAACCCTGTAACCCTTGCTAATATGGCCCAGTGTGTTTTCTCCAGTCCTTCTTCCCCACCATGCTGCCAGTCTGTGTTTGCTTGCCCTTCTCACCTCCTCTCCAAACCGGAGTTTCTGGGTCTTTCTGCCTTCCCACTCATTTTTGGTCCCACCAAGGTTCCTAACCCACCTCCAAAGAGCCAGATGCCGGCAGCAGAGTGGGCTTACCGCCAGCAGTGACTAGAGTCACCAGTGCCACCACCACCACCAGCAGCTCCCTCGCGGGCATGGTCAATTCAGGTGCATGCGCTCGTACACCTCACTCTGCTCATGGCTGCCTTTATAGGGGAGGGCATTGGCTTATCTCAGCAGCGCTGGGAAAAGCAGCATTTTGAGCACCGTTTGATCTGGGCTGGGAACAACTGGTCTGTGCACCCAGAGGGATCACTTGGGTGTTGTCATGCAACTGGTAAGTCACACCAGTGCACTTGCCAGCCCCAGGTGCCAGCACTTCCAGTGCTGGGTCAGGCAATGCTGCTCTTCTCTGCTCTACCCAGCCACCTTACCTCTGGCTGTACCTAACCTGAGCCAGCCCTCCAGCTTTGCAGCTGCTGTTCTTCATACATGGCAGATATCTCCATTGAGGTTGGGAGACTTCACTTGGAAAAGCCAGGAAATTCAGTCTGAATTGGGTGTCTGCACTGTGGCCTGAGCATAATCCCATGAAACACAGACAGGAGAATACTCAGCTGCTTGATGCACAGGGCAGGACCACAGGTGAGGGATCTCAAACACACAGGAGACATGCCATCTTGCTGCAGCAAGTCCACCCCATTGCTAGGTGGTGCAGAAGGGCTGGAAGGAGTGAAATTTAGCTGAGTGGAAGCAGGGAACTGCAGGTGCAGCCACTGCCTGTGCTCCTCTACCCATCATCATGGGTGGTTTAATACCTTGCTCCACTCATCACCTTAGTCATATAAATGGTTGCAGCTGAGATTGACAGAACAAAATGATCCTTACCACAAGATTCGGTGTGATGGAAGGGGGCTGTGTGCATGGATACCAAGTTTAAATACGCAGAGGTGGCACATAGAACAGGGAGGGAACAGGGAGGGAACAGGGAGGGAACAGGGACACCAGAGAGGATCCTCATTGGTAAGAGACATCAGCTCTTCAGTGAGAACTTTTCAGCAAGCATCACCACCCCAAAAGATCATGCTGCTTTGCCTGCAAGACTGGACACTCAACATCAGTCTTGCCATGTGAGCATCCTCATAAACTCTTTCTGAGAAGCTGAATTTTCCACATCCATCCACACCTTCCTCTAGTGAGTCAAAATCAATTGGTGAAGGGTGAAGGGTGGAAAGCCAGTCTCGTAGCTGAAGACCAGTGTTGACTAAAATTTGCTTTGGGACAGACTTGCCAAGATGAAGTCTGGTCTAGAAGTGACAGAGGGTCTCCTTCACGATGAGAGGTAGGAGGTGCTGTGTGTGCAAGGGGCAGGCAGGGGGTAGGTGTTCTACAGAAACCACCAGCAGGCTGGGAGAGCTCCAGACACCTATGACATGGACATTTGCATGTGCTGAGGAGCTGACCATGACTGTGCTCAGGACATTTCTTCCCCACAGTCTTACCTGAGGCTTAGGAAGGTACATGCTGGCCCCAGCCAGCTGAGACAAGAGGGAATGGCTTGGTGAGCATCCCCTGTGACCACAGGGGTATGGGCCCTGCACAAGGCTGCTTCCATCCTTGCCCCTGGAAGGTCCTTCCACCCAACAGAGCAGGGCTGTGACCAGGAAGGGTGAAGGTGACTGATTTAAGATTTCCCTTGTGGAAACATTCCTCTGCTCTGTTGAGGTGGTTGTGCACATGTTTTATATTCCCTCTTCATGGAGTTTACACAGTTCAACAACCTTTGGCTTCTACTATAATTCCACTTTGGAAATCCCTCAACTAAAGTAAATATTTAACTGCATTAGCAGTTGTTCTTCAGGCACATCTGGGCCTGTTGGTCTTGTTTAGTCTAGTACAGGGGACGCCAAGAGGGGATCTGATAGCAGCCTACAACTGCTGGAAGCGCAGTTGATGGAGCCAACCTCTTCTTGGTAGTGCCAGATGACAAAATAAAAAACAACAGAGACAAATGGCAGCCCTGAGGTGTTTGGGTCAGGAGTTAGGAAAGAAACCGTACCGCAGAGGGTGAGCAACCCAGACCAGCAATGAGGTGGGAGATTTCCACCCTTGGCAAGCCATGCACAAAGCTGTGGGTGTCCTGACCAAGTCCTGCTGTGCACAAGGTTTGGTAGGCTGCCACCAGCATGTGGGGCCCTGGGGACCCAGCAGCTCTCACTCTCCAGCGCATGTGGATGTATTTCCTTAGGTGTCTACCTTGGAAATCTGGTCCCAGCTAATACTCAACTACTTGGACAACCTCGGGCCACCTCCCACAAGCTGCTCCCACACCAACACTCAGCACAGCCCTGGATGAGAGCTGTCATGGGCCTTTATGGTCTTCTTCAATGTTTTTACTACCAAAAGACCCATCCAAATGATGATTGTAATGCATCTGGTACTGCTGCTGCAGAGAACCATGCTGTGCTGCTGGTCCAGAGTGTGGCCTAGCTCTTCGGGCCACACCAGCGGCCATGCAGGAGCGACAGGCTGGGGCCATACAGCTGGGACATGTTGTGTGTTCCAGATCACTCTCCCTGGATGGAGGGTGGCAGGAAATGTCTGCATCCTCTCTATGCTGGAGGCAGCAGGTCATGTGGTGGTGTGGAAAAGCTGTTGCTTTTCACAAGCAAAGAAGCAATCAAGCAATATGAGCCATGGTCTTCCTGCACCTGGTTCCTCTGCGGTATTCAAACCCTGCTGCCTTGACAAAGCAAATTAAAATGACATGCTAAGAGATTACAAAGGGGAAATCACCTCCTGCAAACTGGTTTTGTCTTTTCTGGGTTTTCTCTCAAGCTCAGACTTGCAGCCCCTGATGAAAGTCCTGTCTGCTGTGCCCCTTGAAGAAGAGGTGGAGAAATTCATCCTTGGGTGAGTGTGGAGGTTTTGTGATGGCTGCTTGCCCTCACATTGACCACAAAGCTCAAGCTACATCTGAGACAGTCATGCATTTGAGCCTGGGCTTTCCTCCTCTGTGTTGCAGGTACTGAGAAGAGGGGTCCCAGGTTCCCAGCGGTACAACTGCGCATGGGGGATATACTTCCCATCCCCTGCATCTGGGCTTGTCCTTGGACTCTCCTCTGGCTTCTCCCAGGGCAGGAGTGAGGGTCCTAGCTCTGCCTCCTCCTCTCCACACTGACCAGCTGCAGCCCTGCAAGACCCACAGGAGGGGCAGGTGTGAAGGTTCTGGGCTCACCTGTGGAGCTGGAGACTTAGTCTCACCAACAGCAAGGCAGAGAAACTCTGCTGGCAATAGCAACAACAAGGAAGGAGCCTTCTACTTCCAAACCTGATCTCACGCTTGTTCCCTTGTAGCATTGCCCCTGCCTTTGTGCTTGTTGCCACATGCTCACGGGCACCCACCTGCCCATGTCCATGCCGCCCACCCAGCATTGCTCATTGTATTGTGAGCCTTTGTCAGGCCTTTGCCTTGCGGATGACTGCAGTGCTGTTTGCAGGCTTTCCATCTGGCTGGGCACAGTTGGCAGGAGTCCAAGCTGGATTGCATCACATTGCTCTTGCTCCACTCTGCCTGGTGGCCTTATCTGTGGTGTGGCCTTGGTGTCGTCACCACTCCACCCAGCACCTGCCAGTTCCTTGCTGTTATCTGTTGCCTTTCCTGGATTTTATGGCTGTTCTCTGCCTCCTGGCTTGCTGCACTTGGACCGATATTTTAACTCCTGTTCTGCTGCTCCTCCCAGAACTTTTACATAACAGCAAACACTGGAGACCCACAAACACCACAGTACCCTGGGAGCCCAACGCTGTCTTGCTTGTGCAGCCCAAGCCTGTAGTCTATCCTTCCACTGAACAAGGGGGAAGGTCATGGAGAAGGGCAAGTACTACACTCATTTTTACCCTTAGCTCACTCCCTGGACCCACAGATTTTTTAGAGAGATGATGATAGTCTCTGTTCTGCCTCTCTGCTCACCTGAGGTCTCCCCATGAGTAGAAGGGAGAAGGATCTATTTGTTCTCTTCCTTTGCATGCAGAAGAAAAGCAGATGTGCAGGTGACCAGAGGTTTGCCTTTGGATATACAGGCAAGCCAAAACCTTACGTCTGAGGAGGTCTCCTGTGTCACTAGGGCAGGGACCAGTCATCACCACTTCCTGGCAGTTTTGCCAGGCTTTCTGGATTCAGACCACACCTTCAGCTGCCTCCCTTCTCCCTTTATTACTGTGGGTAAATACTCCCACGTGGCAGGCAGTGAGTAATGCTCATTATTTCTTTGATGATTCAAAAATTTCCCAGTGACATTGTTGGCTGCGAAAGCACAAGGTAGGGTGAGTACATGGACACCTCCTCCTTCCTGCTGACACTCCCACCAGCAGAAGGGACAGGGACAAGATGTCGTTGATCCAGAGAAGATCTGAGCTCCCCACCAAGCCAGGCTGTGCATTAGACCTGGAGGTGCAGCAGGCTGTGGGTAGTATCCATCGCATACCTTTTCCCCCTGCTTCAGTTCCCGGCTGGAGTCACTGTGGCTGGGCAGAAGCTGCTGTGGCTCACCCTGATCGAAGGAAGACAGCTGCCACTCCTCTCTTTTGGGTTTGCACCTGCCTGTTTAGACCTCTGGACTGCAAGACACGCTCTGAATGCATCTGTGGTCCACAAATGCCCTGCAGCTCCTTGGTGGCTTGAGGATGGTGTTGGCCCTCCTTTTTCCACATGCTCCCACATGAGAGATGCGTGTCCAAATCCTTAGTGCAGGAGATGAAACAGCAGAAAAATGTTAATTTACTTTTTCCCCAGTACATACTCAGCATGGGGTAAACCAAGTCACTGTGCTGGTGTAAGGGAGTGGATGAGGCTGTGTGTCTGGGCTGGGTGGGCAGAGCTCTGAGCAGGCTGGGCAAGGAGTGCTGTGTGACTGTGCCCTCCTACTCTGAGCTGACACAGTTAGCCCGGATGCTGGGGCAGATATAGGTGTATCTGCTGTCCCAAGCATACCAATGTTCACTCTTGTTTATCTGGGAACTTGCACTCACTCTAATTTACAAAAAAAATTGTATTTTGGAGTCTCTTTCTCCCTGGAGTTTGTTTTTGGATGAACACACCTATACTGGCTCTCAGTATTTTACACCTTCTGAGAACAGTGTTGCTAATTCCACTGTTGTGTAGGACTGAATGCTGTCATCATCCTGAATTTAGTACCATGCTGGTGGAAACCGAGTAACACATATACCAGCTCTCTCCTTTAAAGTGATGGCAGCTCTTGGCAAGTATTTGTGGAGAAGGTCCCTTGGCTTTTGCAGGCAAGGCCTGGTCTTCCCAGTCCACCAGTTGCTGAAGCCCCAGAAGATACCCCAGGATTAATTTATATAAAGAGGTATGTGGTGTAAGAGAATCAGGGAAGTCCTTTTGCTTCTCTGTGCATTCAGGGGACCTTGTTCAGTGACGCTACATTTGCATGGATCTTTGGTAGCAGGGTCACCCAGTCGTGCCTGGCTATCTTTCCATGTTGCTGCTGGTAACATTCACATTTGTCTCCACTTTCTTCTACATGTCCAAGGGTACAAAATCCATCTGAAGAAAATTAAAGGAATGAAATGCTCTCCAGTGTGCTGTTTATACAGTGAATGTGAGGGCACACACACTGCTCAGCATTTTCCCTCTAGCTAAATTGCCAGAGAAGGAAGGAGCAGGTCTTAAAGGTAAATACTAGAAGCAGAACTGAGTCCTTGAAGTTGCCAGCTACTTCTGACTTCAGAGCCCACCTGCTGTGCAGATATCATTTTTTCCAAATGACCTTTTAACTACTTGGGTATGTACAAATTAACACCAAGAGGGAGCCACAATCAGTATCATCGAGCAGACAGGCACTGTCACTCCCAGTTAAACCCTTCCAGCACATTCCTGCAGCTCCAGTTCTATTCCTCCTTAAAGTTGCAGAGTGAACTTTAAGGTTTGCAGAGCAAAGTTCCCCTGAGACATCTCATTTATATTGAGATAGCAATATCCCCAGTTAGCTCCAATCTTTGCTTTATTTTTTACTCTCACACTATGGCCACCTAGGTCCGTACTGGTGGATCAAAGCAGAGCTAGGACTACTGCAAGCAGCTTACTTTTGAGTAGCCAGGTGCTAATGCAAAGTTTCTCCTTTGTGAACCTATCAGGGAAAATAAGCTCAACAGTGGCACCAAACCACACCTTTGTGCATAACCTTCATCCTGGATTCTGCTCTGGAAAATAGACAGTTCAAGGGCCCAGCCAGGTCCTGGACAGGTACTATTCTTGCTGCTATCTGTCCCAGGAGGCAAAGCAGTGCGTGAAGAAGAAATGCACTGCTGATAATGACAAGCAAAAAACCTGAGCACGCTTGTAATGGATTTATGTTTAAATTGCTGTAATACGTTATTTGGGTGTGTGTTATAGAAAGCAGGAGCCACCCAAATGAACAGAAGATGAGCCTCGCAAAGAATCAGAGAATCATAGAATCATTCAGCTTGGAAAAGATCTCTAGGATCATCTAGCCCAACCTTCTTCAAACATCTCCCTATCCCCTAGACCATGTCTTGAAGCACCATATCTACCCATTTTTTTAACACCTCCGGGCATGATGAATCCACCACCTCCCCAGGCAGCCT
>VZZY01020556.1:0-16545 GCA_013400335.1 Eurystomus gularis | reverse complement strand
CATTAAATTTGAATCAAATCTCTCGTCTATAAGATGGTAATAATCCACCTTGTGTCCTCGTTCGACTAGGATAGGGTTAAATTTCACCTGGAGCTGGGAGGGACCATAGCCAGGACAGACAACCAAACCAGCCAGTAAGATATTCAATACCATACTGACATCATGACCACTTTATAAGGGTGTCAGGAATAGTGTGGCCAGTATGACCAGGGAAGTGATCTTACCCCTGTATTCAGCACTGGTGAAGCTGCATCTTGAGTACTGTGTTTTGTTTTGGGCCCTTCACCACAAGAAGGACATTGAGATGCTGGAGCATGTCCAAAGAAGGGCAACAAAGCTGGTGAAGAGTCTAGAGCACGTGTCTTATGAGGAGCAGCTGAGAGAACTGGGGTTGTTTAGCCTAGATTAAAGGAGGCTCAGGGAAGACCTTATCACTCTCTGCAACTACCTGAAAGGAGGTTGTAGAGAGGTGGGGGTTGGACTGTTCATGTAACAAGTGGTAGGACAAGAGGAAATTGCCTCAAGTTGTGCCAGGGGAAGTTTAGATCGGATATTAGGAAGAATTTCTTTACTGAAAGGGTTATCAGGCATTGGAAAATGTTGCCCAGGATGGTCATGAAGGTATTTAAAAGATGTGTAGACATAGTGCTTAGGGATATGCTTTAGTTAGGACTTGTCAGTGTTAGGTTAATGATTGGACTTGATAGTGTTAAAGGTCTTTTCCAATGTAGACAGTTCTGTGATTCTATGAATAAACTCCTTGCTTTTAAGGTAACAATACAGACACTCTACTTATAAACAAAATAAAAGGTTTATTTTATTTACAACTTACAGAGAAGAAAATCACATTTTATGAACAGCATCCTAGAAACTCAAATGTAGACCACATATTCAAGTCCCTTAGACCAGCAAGATATTTTTTATTTCCTTTCTTTTTAAAAAAGAAAATTAATGGAGATATCTGTTCAATATGAGTGACGCACTATAAAGCGTGTTAAATTTTTGTTACTTTTTCATGTACCTCTATCCACAGAAGTGGTGTTACATCACAGTAAGTGGAAGTATGATACAATTATCTTACTATTGTACATTTTCTGTATGTGGATATTGAAATTTATCCTAGATAACTGTATTATTTATCTCTTTATTCTTGAAATACTTGACCTTTCCTTCCCCTCAAAGAGTCTTACAAAATCCCAGCCCACAAAACATGATAGAAAATAGAGGAAAGCATTGAACATACCGAAAGCAGGTATTCAGATACCTCATATTTTTGTCATTACATGCTTCACTGTTTTTTTGTAGTTAGATATCCATTCAGTACAGTTTTCAGTCCCTGTCACCATAGTAGTACAGTCTTAAACAAATATTTTCTTACAACATTCCTACAAAATATTGTTCGTATTGAACAGATGAGTATTTCAACCAATAGGACTTCTATTTCACAGCATAGAGAATCTTAAGGCTTAATCTTGTAAGAGAGACTTAGACTTCTCAATGCCAATTTTGATAATCCTATCATTTTGATACTACTGAGACTGTCAAATCCCTTTTGAATATCTATTTGTATTTTGTGAATATGTGAATAAGTCTCTAAAGGCCAAACAGCTTGGAGACTGAGATCTGGAGCATCCCTGAGCAGTGTATTTTCCCAACCATCTCGCCTTTGAGTGAGATGTGGCAGGTATTCTAAAGCATTGCTGCCCCAGTTTTTCTCGTACAATCAACATCTGGGGACTTACATATGAAAAGATGTCTCGTTATGACAAATAGCCTAAATCGAGGATATTCAGCTGGTAAGACATAGACCAGTGGTCAGGTCTCTGGTCTTCTGAGTTTGGAGTAGCATCCTGAACTCAAGTCTCCCTCAAATAAGGTGTGTCTTAGCAGGGTCTGGTGTGTGTCCTGCTGCTTGAACATCTGCTTTGTACAATCGGCTACACACTCTTTAGGGCACAGGGCCCAGAACTTTTTTCACATAGTCACTGTGGATGTAACTACCCGTTTTGGAGGAAGGAAGAGATTTTAGCGGTATGTGTATGATGTGACTTTAGCCGTGTCTTTTTTCCTCAGGGCCAGAGAAAAGGCTCTGCTCCTTTTAATAGTTCAGGTTTAATTAATACAAGTAGTATTGGAGGAAAATTGCTTTCCCTAATTTCAGTGCTATGCCATGAGTACACATTACAAACAGATAAAATAAAGCCAAGCACCCAATGCTGGTAATTTAACTGGGCCTTCCAAAAGCAACAAGTGGAACTAGAAAACCACTTTTTAACCTACTGTGGAAAGCAAATTTTAAAGAGAAAATATGTAAGGAAGATGTAGTTAAGAAAAGATGTGGCTAAGAGGACCTGCAGTCTGTTTTTAACCATGCTACTGACTTTCACACTTCTGGAAAGTTACTTAATTTTCTTCTGAAAAAATCACAAAAAAGAATTAGTAGACCAATTTCAGTTAAATATCAGTGCTGATTTTCTGTAGAATTACATGCGTTATTAGAATTTCTACCTTTCTTATTCTCCCTACTGTCCCCAGACCCAGTCTGCAAAAATGTGATACCACTCAGGTGTTCTACAGGAATATTGTGGCTCAAAAGCTACTAATATTGTCCAGACATCAATTGTTATGGTGATAGCAGTGTAAAAAGAAAAAATCAACACTTTAAAAAGATACTCTAGACAAAAGGCTAGAGGTAAAAAGCCTATGTCACTAAGCATTTGCAATACCAGATGGTGCTGTCTAGAACAGTGTCATTTCTAGGGAAACACAGAAAGAAGAAGGGGTAAAAAGGAGATATGTAGGGAATGCAATAGATCCCTTTGCCCTTTCCTTTGCTATCCATATAACGTGAAAACTGTGAGTAAACTAGCATAACTAGTAAAACAAATACTGACATGACTTCAGTATTAAATGTAGCAAAACAGCTGGGATCTTCCAACAGAACAAAGAACCACAGTATGAAGACTGAGGAGGGAATGCTTAAATTCAGTAAAGTTTAAAATATTTTGTTTTGATTAAAACAATAAGCACATTCTTTCCAAACTTCTATTTCAGTGAAAAGTGTTGGTTTCTGGTTTTGATCCCAAATAAACTTTGACATATCAGAAACCTTAGGGAGATTAAATACAATTTTTAAACTAAACAAAAGCATAAAGAATCAAGTTTGTTTAAAATCCTTTGAGCTCTAAATCAACCCCATTTTAGCACTGAAAGGAGGAAAATCCACACAGCAGCATACTCTGTGCCATGTTTTTGTGTGCATTGCTCACGTTTCTCCAGTTCGCATCCTTTGTCATTGAACAGCCCATTCCTGAAAATCTTTCATGTATGTATTCTCATAGTTTCTCATAAATTTACTGACAGATCATGGAAGTTGTGCGCTACTAAATGATTTGCCAATATTTACCCAGGCCATGTGAAGTCATCTGCTTTGCAGGGAATTGAATTGTGAGATTCAGAATTCCAAGCTAATGTCCTAATCCAATACTGGTACCCTAACTCTGGAATTATCCTTCCTCATTTCAGAATATGCAGGGAATTAGCACACTTTCCTTTTCTCTTTTACACTGCAGGGAAAAAAATTGGTTCTCTGTCTTTCTTTGTAGAGATGTGATGGATACAAAGCTCATCAATCTAGGTTGTGTATTTTACACTATATGTGAAAGGTGACCCTGACAGATACAGAGTTGATTAATTCTACTATATATATTTCATATTATGTGCAAAGGATTTTCCTAATGAAGAATTAAAAACATATGTATTGTCTGACCCTAGCACTGTCCTGGTCCACAGCAGGATGCCTCAAATAGCTTTTACAGTAATGGAAATGTGCTGTCGTTCAGGGGATTTACATTTTGTGTGCTGCTGAATAACTTCAAACCAGTGAGGAACCCTTACACAATTTCAGTCTTGTATTAATCAAGACACAGCAAGAAGATACTGAAATGAAGAAAAATTTAACTAGAGATTGTCATTGTTGCCCTCTTTTGTAGACAGACCAGCCTAGAAAGAAATCATAGCACTGGGAGAGGGGAGGTAGTCTGGAAATTTGTGTGCTTCTTAGGTATCAGTGACTTCTGCTGTGGACGTGCTGAAAGTGGTGAAAGTGCTGACTTCGTGTCTATGTAGGTTAGGTAACTAGATGATAGGGGATTGCCCTGAGTGGCCTTCTGCTTTGCAAATAATTAAGATAAAGTTGGGCTGATTTTACTGTTTATCACTTTGATACCAAATTCTGGTATCAAAAGGTTCTCATTTACTGTGTAACCAGTCTAAGAGTTTTTCATTTCATGTCTCTATTCCTCATCTGCAATGTTATTGTTATCTAGAAGTGAGATTGAAACAGAGCTTTTAAAGCTATTTTGTGCTTTTACCACTTGATATTGTTTGAAATGCAAATCTGTGTCTGAGTTAATTTCTGCAAACTAATGTTAAGTAGGATAGACATCCAAGACACTGCATACAGAAAATCTAAAACAGATTTTACATTTTAGAAATGAGTCTATCTCTTTTATAGTATAAAATATTTCAGGATGCTTTCAGTACTGCAATCTCTCTGTAATAGCAAAGTCCATTCTATTCCACTCTGCAGGTCTAAAGTAGCTGGAGTTTTTCTTTACACTACATTGTATAAATCTCAGCAGGAAAGAACAGGTGGATTAATTCAACTTAATGGAAATAAAATTACATATTTCATGACACAGATATATTTTGAGACTTGTCACCATTGGTCCTGGAAGGTAATACAAAGATTACTACAATGGAGTGATGCATTCTAAAAAAGAAGTTCTCCTTCTGCACAATACATCTTTAAAAATATGCATTCAAAGAATTTTTTACATCTCTGCTTTATGACTGCAGTATTTCTTTTAGCTGGAACCGAGGCTTGGCACTTTTCTCTGAACCTTTATTTCTTGTTCTGTGTACTGGGCTGCGTGATATAACCTGTATGACATGTTGTCTGAAGGATAATTGTGTGACTTGTCCTGTCATAATGGATCATAGTATGCAGTCAGATTGTTGAGCCTACTTGAAAAGATAAGTGTGAGTGTTCTTTGAAGTGTCTTAGCTGGGTTTGTCCCAGTTAACATCACATACCAGATAAAATTTTACAGAGTGATGCAAGTAAACTGAAACTTGCAGACTCTTTAAAAACTACATTTTAGAACTTGTGGAGTATGTTTCAAAAGACCAAGATAGTCCCTGGGTAATATCACTTTCCCTGAACTTTGGTTTCAGTCAGTCCATTTTCTGAAGTAATTTCCATCAGGATATTCAGATTACACAGCATTAATCCATAAATGTCATTTAACATTAAATTCTACCCTGGTAAAACAGCAATTAAGAAAGATGACACTAGTTTGTCATCCTCAGCTTGTCTGCAAGACAAATGATAGTGTTGACTATTACTTACTGTTATCTGCTCAATAAGTAAAAATTTCAATAATTTGAAAAAAAGCCATATATTAAGAAGATTAATGTAATTTTTAAGTCTAGAGGGAGAAAAGAGACTCTACTGGGAAAGTATAAAAAGATCTAATTATTAAAAGCATTTTTTACTGAGTGTAAAGTATATAGAGCAGTACTTCTCTGACAATTTTACTGAATGAGCTGTTTTTTCTCTGAAATACTTTATAATTTTCATAGTCTGCAATTTTCTATTAAACTGTAATTTTTTTGTGTTGATATCTGAATCAGTTCTATCTTTAAATACTCTTTAAGCACACTTAAAATATCTACAGAAAAATGTGTATTATAATATACTTGTTTCTATTAGAGGAAAAACTATGCTTCAAGTCACTTGATGTCCTCATTTGTATTTCAAGGAAAAATCAAGCAATTTTAGCAACATTGCACCTATTTGCTGATAGTTTTGGTGTTTTGAACCTTCTCTGAGTGAACATTTATAGTCTTAATGCTTTCATCTAGGGCTGTGGTTTCAATGCTGCAGATATAACAGATGCGGGTTTTTAATAATCATATTAACAAGAGGGCCTACCATACTCCAGTCTTGCACAAAAGTATACTGTTTTACATATTTACAAGCATATGTAAATATGATCCAGAAGTCTGTGACTAGCTGTTGGTCAAAACTGCTCTCAAACACTTACATACACGGAGTTACACTGACTATATTATTAAAAGAGCTCCAAGGTTTCTGCTTTGCATGACAACATTGGTCCTTCAGTTTGGAATGTTTTGCAATGGATGTTAATGTTCTTTCTCTCCAAACTTTGAGGGGAAAGTATAGCGTGTTTCTATGCCCGCAGTCCAATCACGTCTTCCTTTCATCTCACCCTGTGCTCCCAAGTGTTCACTGTCTCTGAAAATCACATGGTCTTTTCTCCCCCTTTCTTACTGCCTCTTGGTTTTCTGATTACTTTTATGTCTCTGACAGATTTAACACTCACATATATGGAAGTGTTGTACTAAGAATTAACAATAGCATTTTGTGGCCTGATACAGGCTAAGTGGAGCCATCCAGAAATGAGTAGCTCATTTCTACGCTGCAACTTGTGGAGATGGTAACCCAAGGAAGAGATAGTCACAGGTGCAGTGAACACAAATGGGACAGTCAGCAGAAGATGTTCATACAGGAAAATACATGATCCTTAAGCTTGTACTAGTAAATGAGTTACTAGGTTATTGCTATTCTGAGGGCTCAGGGTACGGGCATGTACTGTTGTCCATAATGTTGCAGTGTTAGCATAGTCTCTGGTGTAGTTCTGGCTTATGTCAAATTGCATTTTAGGTAGAAGACACCTTGTGCCTAGTTGAGGGATGGTAGGAGGCAGACACCACTCCTAACTGGTAGTTTGGATACTGGTTAGCAAGCTTACTGGATGGATGTCACCTGTGTCAAAAAGCAGTGTCTGATCAGTTTTATTTACAGGCATAGATGCAGCTTATGAGTCTCAGTGGAGACCACATCCAATGCAGTAAGTTGGCAGCTGTCCTGTCCTTCCAAGCAAAAGACATACAAGCAGATCTGTAAGATAAAAAATCTGGAGAGACCTTAGATCAGCCCACAGATGGGGAAAAAAACCAAATGAATGTACTAGAATAGCCAAGACCTTGGAAAAAATGCTGAAGATCTATTTCCTGTTCAGGAGTCCCCAGATGACAGCCAGCATATGAAATATGTCTTTTTATAAGGCATTAAATTGTAACCTGCTGTTTCATGAGATACTGTTGTTGTTACAGCTAGTCAGTCAGTTCTCTAGCCTTTGTGTTTACCACCATCCTTGCTCATACAATCCAGCACAAGTTAAGAGATGAAGGAGACATTAGCCTGCACTGCCCCGACTGCTCCCAAGCAAAACTTTTAAAATTTCTTCTCCACCTTCTCTAAGTGATTGTGCATCCCATGCTTGTCACTTCTAATGAGGTCTGTGATTGACCTTGTGATTGATAATAGTGATTAGCATTTTCTGACATACAGCACATTAAATACTGGGCAAATCTTGCAAGCCATACAACCTCAACCCTATTTAGCCTAGAATTTAACTCATTTTTCCATTTTAGATACTGTCTTCTGATTTGCTATAAAGCGTATTACTCTTGTGATGCATTCTCTATCCTTAGGTGTAAAACTTAGCAAAATGTGTATGTTCTTTAATATACAACTTACATTATAAGCAAAAATACATTGTCTTCTGCACAATTATTTTACACCCCTTCATTTTCCAATTTAAAAAACTACAGCCCAAAAAATCTTAATTCTTTAACAAATTCACTTCTGCAAATGTTGCTGTCAAACATCAGTAAATAAGACACTCATAAATCTATTTTTTAAAAAACTATCAATCCTTGAAATGTCCTCTTCTGTCCATTTTCATGGCTACCAAGAATAGGATCCACTCTCTCTGGTTATCAAAATGTAAGTAGTTTAAATCAGACTTTGTCCATACATAATCAGTGGAGAAAGACAGGCAACTCCAGAGGGTGATTCATTCTCTCCTAAAATAAAGGGGATGAATCACACTCTGGACCTGCCTTCTCTTTATCCTTGATTGCAGAGGGAATCTTGATGATTGCTTTATAAAAAGACGTGATTATGCAGTCATTTTAAATGAACATAAATTTAGGTTGTTGTCAAAAGTGTGGTCCCACCTTGCTCCATTGTCTCTGCTTATTTCCATATCTTTTTTGGTGTTATGGGAGTGAGAGCTGGTAAATGATTGGTTATAAAACTGGATACAGATATGCATAAGGATATTGTCCTGGTTTGAGTTAGAACCAAACCAGTTCTGTTCAGTGATTTTACTTTTCATCTGAGTCTCTGCTAACTAACTGCACTTTCCGAAGCTAACAGCATGTTTTTTGCAGACAGTGTCTGCTTCTAGTAGTGATAACACTTGATATTTACAGTTAGTTCCAAGGATTGGTGTGCAGACCAAGGTCACTGCTAACTCTTGTGTACCACGTTGGGGAGTGCAGAAAGTGAAAGGCTGCACCTGTGGGGAGGAGTGGCCAGGAAAGGTGACCCTAAACTGAGCAATGAGGTATTTCATCCCATATACATCATATTCAGTATAAAGCTGAGGGTCTGCCTTTGGGACCCTTGCTTTCCAATGGCCTTCACTTCCTTTGGGGGCCTTCTTGCCTTCTTGGACCCTTCCCTTCAGCCTTCCCTTCTTGGACCTTCTTGTGCCTTTGATCCTGATTTGTGTGTTCCTGAACCCAGCTCCTGAACCTGGTTCCCGTCTGCTGCTGAGCCCATTCTGGGACTTTGCCAGTGCCTGCTACAGCCTCAGTGGTGACAGTGACGTAATTGCCACCAGGGGGAGGTTGGGTTCAATACTGGTTTTGTATATATTGGTATATATTCAATTTTATTATTATTGTCTTCATTAAAGCTGTTTTAGTTTTCTAATCCAGAAGCCTCTCTCTCTCATTCCCTTCTTCTCCCATTTGGGAGAGGAGGGGGACATAACTCTCTATCCCTTATTCTCTTTCTCTTCCTCTATTTGGGTGGGAAAAGAGGGGTTAGCAGAGAAAGTCTGTTTTAGGTCTGGTGGATTGAACCTAAACCTCGATGAACATGGAGATGGAGTTGTTTTTTTTTTTGACAAAGTTAGATTTCATCCAGTTTTGCCCTGATTTGGCTTCCACAGTAACTGCAAAAACTTAGCACCAGTACATGCATTTCTGGGGGCCGTAATTGGCACTGCTCACTTTAAAGCTGCAAAAAACTACTGTCTTAAAGTGACTATGTAACCACAGTCTTGGTCACACAATTTATACATAAATACATTCAGGTGAAATTAATCTTTTAATTGAAACTCCATTCTTTTGCTTAAACAGATGCCTAGTGCCATTTGAGACCATTTTTTAACAGCTTTAGAAGTTTTCTTTTAATTTAGGATTTAGGCTGTAATTTACTCTTAAAGGTAGACTTGCAGTTATATCTTCCACCAGGGAATTTATGAGATGAATGCATCTTGAAACCTATAGACTTTTGAGATACAGGGAAAGAGCTGATACCAATCTTGTTTTCTTTAACATATCACCCAACTAGTATGTACATAAACGCTCCAAAAACCCCTTCCATAATAAGGACTGCAGCCCTGGTTCAGGGATCAATCTATTTACACTTCTTATATGGCTCAGGGCTGCATATCATGTATTTTCCTTCCTGTCTGGTAATGCACTTGTCGGGGTTTGTCTTCTCTCCCTTTGGTGATTAATGATAGCATGTTTTTAGTGTTTGATATAAAAAAAATTCTCAGGAGACAAACTAGAAGAAAGGAATTGCCACAATGGGCACCTGGTATCACAGTCCATACCTACAGATACAAATGTTGTGGTGCCAGGCCAAAGAGGGTGGTTAAGCCTCTTCCATACTTTCAGATTCTGTTTCCAAAACAGGATGGCTGCATACAAGGCTGCCCCACTGGATGTCCCTCGCTCCTACCAGCTCTGAGGAGTGGTTTATAAGCTAGGGCTAAGCAAGAGGTCCAGGCATCAAGAACCTTTCTAGCAGTTAAATGGTGTGGGGAATCAAGTGCTAGTGTCTGAATAGGGCACTGTTTGACTTAGCGGTATATCCATAACCTCAGAAATCTAGGTAAAAATCGTTGCCCATCATGGGGAAGCATAAGTATGACTGTTTAACTAGCAAGCTGAATTTGGTCTTTCATTTTTTCAGGAACTGAGAATGAGAAAACTTCAAGAACATTTACGAAATTTTTTTGCTCAGAAAGTTTTTTCTATATTACCTAAAACATGTAAATACATTTTTTTTTGGTCTCAGATGAGCACACCAAAAATGAAACCCCAAGTTAAAATTATTTGGGTTCTTCCTCAATATCTCTCTCTCAGACACACAGGTACACAATGAACCAGATGGATTTAATTCAAGCTTTTCTGAAAGCAAAAAATCTTACACTAGTAGTGGGTCTGGCTGAGCTGGTTTTCCACATAGCAGCCCTCATGGTGCAGTGTTTTGTGATGGGAGCTAGAAGTGCGTTGGTAACACACCCATGTTGTGACTACTGCTGAGAAGTGCTCACACAGCACCAAGGCTCTTCCCAACATTCACCCCCTCAGTGGGATGGGGTTGGCAAGATCCTGGGAGGGGACACAACCAGGACAGCTGACCCAAACTGACCAAAGGGATATTCCATACCATATGACATCAGCTCAGCTATAAAGCTAGGGAAAAGGAGGAGGAGAGAGGGGCCGTTCCATTGTCCTCCAGAGCAACCACTATGTGTCTTGGAGCCCTGCTTCCCAGGGAGTGGCCAAACATCACCTACTGATGGGAAGTAGAGAATAAATCTTTGTTTTCCTTTGCTTCCGCACGCGGATTTGCTTGGCTTTTGCTTCTGTTATTATTAAACTGCTTTTGTTTCTCATCTTATTTTCCTCCCTTGTTTTTGCTCTGCTGAGGAGGGAGAGGGGAAAAGGGGGGAGTGATAGAGCAGCTTGGTGGGCACCTGGTGCTCAGCCAAGGTTAAGCCACCACAACACTAAACTGAGATATAAGTATTTTATACTGTTAAAAATAGTGTGAAACTTCAAACATGGATTTTCTTTGACTGAGTAGATTTGAGTTACAGAAACTCAAACATTTGGATGGTCCTCTCAATATGTAACCAGCTGTGCCTTTCTGAGGTGAGGGAGATCACCCTGGTGCCACTGTAGCAATGTCCATTGATAAACTGCAGTCTCCTTTGAAAGTATAAGCTGCACAGTATGGAGGCTCCTAATGAAACAAAAGGTGCTTCATTTGTTACTCCCAGAAAAAACTCTCCTGAAAAGAGCACATTTCTATGGTAGCATCACTCTCCTTTTCCAGAACAGACAAACACAGAGGATATTAGCACCGAAACAGAAACGAAAATACATTCTTTTTTGTGCAATTAGCACCAGAAAGGCAAATCACCACACATGATCCTGGAAGGAAAGCAACCTTCCTTCCTCCTCTCTTCTCTTCAACACCTCCATGGTGTCAGTTCTGTCTGTGTTTGGTTTTTGACTCTTTCAGATCTGAAAGGAAGAGGATCCAATAATAGAAATTTTCACTGGGAAGCTCAAAACAGAGAGTCAAACAGCAAATAAAGAGGCTTTGGGCCAGCGTCATAAGTGGGACTCAGGCACTTCTTTAGATGCCTCATTCTGACACTCATTTGTCGTATTCATTCGCAAAATTCTGCTCAGTTGCTGTTGAATCTAACAGAGCATGCAGTCCCTTGGCATTTAACTTTGTGCTAGTAAAATTCCCATGTTATTTACCTTTGGCTGCATAATCACTTACTGGCTAGCTGTGCAGCTTATACCGTTGTTGTTACACGAATGATTAAATTAACATCTCTCTGCATGTTTCACCTGTAAAACTGATGTAGTTCTTATGTTGTCAGCTGAGCTGAACACAGACTCTGTTTATTTCTAGAGCAAAACCATTTTGTGCAAACTCGCAGTAATAAAAATATTATAATGCCTATCCTTCAAAAGACAAAATCAGGAAACTTCCTTCTTAAAACAGAAAACTTTGAAAGCAAACAAGCAAAAAACACCTTTGCAAACAAGTAAAAAAAGATTTTTTTTTTTTAATTAAAACCTCAAAATACATAGAAAATGGCAGCAAAATTCACTTACCTGTTGGAAAAATTAATTAGCATCTGTTCAGAAAAATCTTGTCTGTCTTTTCAAAGATGCCAGTGCCACTCTTGGATCAGGTAATAAGGACAATAGAAGAGAAAGCCCCCTCTACTCTATTCTTATCTGCAAAGGCAGAGATTCTGATAGCTACTCCATCACATTTTGAAATATTATTGGCAGCAAGAATACAGACAGCAGTTCTCAGTGTAGCATCGGAAGTATAGTTTTGCCTGGTGGAGCTTCAGAGGCATGCCCTGTTCTATGTGACTTTTTTTTTTAAAAAAGGTTGTCTGAAAATAAAATCCCGTCAGAGCATATTTGCCTGCAGGTTTCCTTACAGATTTCTTATTACAAAGCCTTCCTCTTGGGAGATGACAGGTAGAATTTCCTATGGCTTGTGGAAATCAGCATGAGAAGGGCAATTTGTTGCATGTAAGACCTTTTCCTTGCCACCTGGGTATAGGTATACCTTAGCAGATTGTGAGGAGACTTCTAGATTTGCAGTCTGAATTTTGACAAGTGTTCTGCAAACTTAATCTAGATCTAAGCAAATAGCACTCAGGAAAGAGAAGCTGACTTCCTACAAACCTGAGAGGCAGCAAGGAAGGGCATAAACAAATTGATTTCTTGTAGCCTAAATGGCAAGGACTGAATATGTATTCTTATTCTGTTGAGTTTAGTAGCATGATGAACCTGAAGCCTAGAAGCAGGCTTTGAGAAAAGCATCCCTAAAAATGCTGAGTAAAGGGTTGGGGCTCTAACATCTCTAAATAACCCCTCAGCAACAGGCTGGGACCAACACTGGATAAGATAATTCATGGGATTCTCCCAGTCTTTACTGTAGGGAATATTGCTAGATATGTCTCAAATAAGGTAACTTTGTAAAGTAGATGTTTATCAGAAGTTGCTAACTTAAACATTAGGGATCAGAGACAGTCTCATAGGTATAACTATCAGTCAGCATTATTGGTTTATGAAACTGTTCTCTTGCCAACATAGTACTCCTGTGGCAAATTATGATCATCTTGATCAACCTGAGTTTTGTTTTTAATTAGCTCTGTTTAAGTAATAAGCTCTGGAACAGTGGCTACTATTTACAGACAGTTAAAGTTATGAATTATAAACATACATATGAAAACCAGGAGTTAATTTCTTTTTTTTTTAATTCTGATGATATCAGAAGCCGTTTCTAGGAAGGTTTTATTCAAACCTCTACAGGAAAAGAAAGAAAGTATAGTGTTACAAAAATACCTATTTCCCAGCTGGGTAAAAGATATCTAGAACAAGACTAAGACTTACATAATTGAAATATTTCAAGACCAAAAACTCCTGGCAGGGATATAATAATTACTTTTCACTAAAGGAAACCCAGAGGCCTTGAGCAGATTTGGAAAAAGCTAAGTTTAGCAGCTATATGCATACATCTTACAGCAGGATCAAGACCTTTAGTACCAAAATCCTGAGAGCTTCAGCAAAGGGGAAATGTTAATGGCAGAAAATTTTTATAAAGCCAGCAACACAGGTACAGTCTGTGAGTGCTATAATGCTCTAGGTTCATCAGTGTTACACTTTTTCAGTAACTGCTTATGGAAAAAAAGAATGCTGGAACTCACTCAAAGCACATACATTAATTGTTCTGCTTTTTAATTATGATCTGAAAGTTAACACGTACATTTATTTAAATCTCAGCTCTGTTTCATGAATTTGACATTTGCTCTTTGAATCTGACCTCCAGTGCTACACTTCTGTTCTGCAGAGCCTCCCTGTCTGTTTCAGGGATGCTACCAGTCTTTCTACCTAACAGCTACATAAAATATATTATATCCCTTGAGTTAGCTTCCATAAAGTAATAATTCAGTACATGCAAAACAGAAAAAAATAATCCCTTATCTTTGCCTATTTGTAAAAATAATCTTTGACTATTGTTCATTATTATTTCCAGCCACACATATCACCAGAATTTCAGCTTTTAGCAGTCACTACTGAGGAATACAAAGGAAATAATATGATACAGTTAGAGGAAACAGAACCTCTTACGGAAAAGAATGTGTGCTGCCACAAAGGCATCAGAGCTGTCTGCTAATCTCATAGTACATGCAGCATGGGAAATAGAGCTTCCCTAAATATGCTTGTCCCTAGCACTTTGGTGAAAGAAGACTTTCCATTAGCTGTCAGTAGATTAGATTTTCTGGAGGAAATGGCCAGAAGTCTATTGATGTTTACAGAACTAAATACAGCCCTTTAATACCAATACAGAGCTCAGACTACATTGTCTTTCTAGTTTCCTACCTCATACGTAATTCACACTGTGGTTTGTAAACTGACCAACTCCTTTTTACAACTATACTAGCAAGTATGTATTTGCCTATTTGTTTAGCTCATTTTCATAGGGAAAAGAGACTTACATTCTTACGTAAGTAGTTACGCAAGTACTTATGTACTTACAGTATAATCTTTGTGTGTTAGTGCACTTAGAATAAGTTTTTGGACAATTTTGACAAATATCAAAGAAGACAAGAGTTTTCCAAGGTAATTATTTCCTGCAAGTTTTGCAAAAAGCTAGGGAAGAGCAAGAAGTCTGCCATAATGATTCTGTTTGAAGGTATCCAGCTGCACCTAACATCAGCATGCACAGAAATTGAGACTAAATCTAACATGCATTATGCCTTTCCCAGTAGGGTGTATTTAAACTTCACGAAATACAGAGTAAATTTCTAAAACAGGAAAATCTGAGTGAATTCTTCATCAAACTAAAAGCCTTGTAAAAAGTCATTTAAAAATAAATATTGCATCTGAATGTTATTTTTCTTTCTCCATTTAGGAACAATCTTTTCAAATTACCTATGTGTTCTCCCAAAAAAAGATTTTTTAAAAATATAAATTATTAAACTACACCTATATGACCTTTATCATTTCTTCTCTAACATTCATAAGTGTCAAAATTGTTCACAGCTTTATTGACCAAAGGAGATCAGTGAAATGCTCAAAGAATTAGAAAGACAGTGTTTCTTCCACAAAACAAGGGATAAACTCTTCTGGGAGCATTAGCTAGCACTAGAGTTAGCTAAGATCAGAGAAATAATTTTTATTTTACTTTTTCATCGGCTAGCTCTGAGTTTTCTTGCATCTATCTGATGTCTAGTAATTTCTGAAAAGTTGAGAGGAAAAAGTGAAAAGTTTTTGGTCTTAAGAATTAGTTTGCAAAAATCCTTTTGGCTTCATAGTTTCATAGAAGAAACCATTATGTCAACTTTTCTATGTTGTATAACTTTCCAGTTGCCATCTTTAAACAGTTTTGAAGGCTTTGAAGGCTTCATAATAAACACCCACAGCATTACTTGTATTTGATTTTGAAACTTTACTACAGAGTTATCTTTTTGAAATTTTGAAACTTTTATTACCTAGAATATATATAGTGATACCTTTTTTCTGCAGGAAGGAATGACAAGATTATCAGAAATAACTAGAAATTTTTATATAAGTATTTGCTACATTATCCTTAGTGTATTATTGTTCTTACAATTTTTAAATATTAAATTAAAATCAAATTTATCCCAGATGGTCATCAAGGGATCCCTTAAACTGGACAGCATGTGAATGCCTTTTCTTGTCCCAACCCCTACTTGCAACTTAGAACAGCTTATGCAGATACAGAATTTGCATGCAAAGTAATCATATAAGACAAATCTCAAGCTTGGATATTTAATAAATAGTAATTTGCATCAGATAAAAAGGGACTAATACATCTATGATAACAAAGTTCAGGAAGTTTCTTGACATTTTGAAAGCAGAACATCTGTACTTCAGCTGAAAATAATAAGTGACAAAAGACTATATGAGCACCAAAGTAGAATAAGTCAGCGAAGACCGACATGAATTCTTTTGGTGCAGCCCAGGATATAGTTGGACTTCTGGGCTGTGAGTGCACATTGCTGGCTCATGTCCAGCTTTTCATCCACCAGTACCCCCAGGTTCTCCACAGGGCTGCTCTCACCCCCAGCCTGTATTGATACCAGAGGATTGCCCTGACCCAGGTGCAGGACCTTGCACTTGGCCTTATTAGTCTTTATGAGGTTCACATGGGCCCACTTCTCAAGCTTGTCTAGGACCCTTTGGACACATCCTGTCCCTCTGGCATGTTAACTGCACCACTCAGCTTGGTGTCATCTGCAAACTTGCTGAGGGTGTACTCAATGCCACTGTTTATGTCACTGATAAAGAGATATTAAACAGCACTGGTCCCAGTATAGACTACTGAGGGACACAACTTGCCATATATCTCCATCTGGACCCCTACCCTCTGGATGTGACCATCCAACCAATTCCTTATCCACCAAACAGTACACTCATCAAATCCATATCTCTCCAATTCAGAGAGAAGGATGTTGTGGGGGACTGAGTCAAAGGTCTTACAGATGCCCAGATAGATGACATCCATAG
>VZZY01020555.1:0-14772 GCA_013400335.1 Eurystomus gularis | reverse complement strand
GAACCCTCAACACAAGAAGGATGCAGACCAGATGGANGATGCAGACCAGATGGAGAGGACCACAAAACTGATCAGAGTGCTGAAACACCTCTCTTATGAAGACAGGCTGAGAGAGTTGGTGTTGTTCAGCACGGAGAAAAGAAGGCTCTGAGGAGGCCTTCCAGTACCTGAAGGGGACCTAGAAGAAAGCTGGGGAGAGACTGTTTGCAAGGGCGTGTAGCAATAGGATGAGGTTCAATGGTTTTAAACTAGAGAAGGGTAGATTTAGATTAGACATTAGGAAGAAATTCTTTACTGTGAGGGTGGTGGAACACTGGAACTGGTTGCCCAGAGAGGTGGTGGAGGCCACATTCCTGGAGACATTGAAGGCCAGGCTTGACCAGGGCTATGAGCAACCTGCTGCCTGCAGGTGGGGTTGGACTAGATGACCTTGGAAGGTCCCACTTTATAATTTTATGGTTTATTTTATTACTACATTCACTAGTAGCTGTTGAAAGAAATTATACAAGTGTAGTCAGAATGCTATTTCTACATCATCAGCAATGCTTACTGTTTTTAAAGCTTCTCTAAATTATCTCTTTTGCATTGCAGTGAGGACTGCAAATCCCACTCAGAGAGAAGGAGAGATACCAGCCATCATCAGAAAGTGGGATCAGGTGAAGTCACTGAAAGTTTCTTATTCACACTGTTACTCTCCTGTGGATGCCTTGCTTACCACGTTACGAGTTTCAGATGATTTTCAACTGATCTGGCTGCTGACTTAATTTAATTCAGAAATCACATTTGACCCAGCTCCCATTCACCTCCACAAAGATCTTTCTACTCTCTTTTTTGAGGCCTAGAGCAGTTTTTGCAGCTTCCCGTGTAGCCAGAGAGGGGAAATGTACATTACGGTCAATTCAGCCCAGGGTAAACATGCTCTAGTGCAAATCTTGGTACAGCCTTGGTCCAGCCGAGGCTGCTGAGCCTATTGAGGCCTCATAGTGTGCTTGTCAGCTATAGTGATTCAGAGAGAAGAAAGAAGGAGCATAAGCAAAAACACCGGTTGCCAGATGTGCATCTTGTAGTTGTCAGCAAAGCTAAGGACAGATTAGCAAGGGGGTAGGGGAAAGATACCCTGGCAAACAGGGAGGATCTATCTGGTTGCATATCCTTCTGGAGCATAGCCAGTATATAAATGAGGGGAGGGATAACAAAGGCGTGAGTGACTATCTGAACTTCTGACCCTTTGACCATTGTATGTATTTTGAAGCATTTCAAGGATTTCTTTGACTGATAATGAATGTCTGAAGATATGGACACTATGCTGAACAAAGTGGCTAAACACAGTAGTGTGAGTTGTAGGAAACGTAACAAGTCATAAATGAAAATGTCGGTCTTTCAAGAAATGTTAGGAATCCTAATACAGTTCTGAAAAAAAAAATAAATGAACTCTGTTATTTTTGATGCTTGAATGTATTTTAACAATATTCTCAGCAGACAGAAATATTTAGTCATCTTTGGAGATTCTGGAAAGGTTAATTGTCCCTTCTGATTATGTCTGAAATAATTCAATTATATCAAATATTTTTAAAAAATCAGGGAATAATAAAGCAAATCTCTATTCTTGGACAAGTAACAAAGAAACTACTCTTAATGATGTATCAATAATCCCTGTTTTGTGCTGCTGTGGTTTAAAATGTCAAATGTGTGTGTGAATGACTCCATTTATATTACAGAGCTCATCTATTTTAATCCTTCCAAACAAGTTTAAGACAAGTTTTTCAACACTTTAAATAGCTCTGTATTTCATCATCCCTCTGTTCCATTCAATTGCCCCCTATTCAATCAAAAATTTAGAGCTGGTTTTTGTAATTTCCAGTGTTCACTTGATTATCTCATACTACTCTTGCTCTAGTGCACATAAAGCCAGAGATGTCTACAATTCCCACTCCTTTGTATCTATGGACATTACTTTCTGTGTGCTGTAGGATTAAATTTCTCCTCGAAGTAATATTATTCACATATTTTTAAATTACTACCATTAAATCTTTATTTATTTCAATCTTCTTGACAGAAAATAAATACCTTATTTTGGCTTGACTTGTTAAAAAAAAGTGAAGTCTGATAGATACTACAGCAGTAGATTTATTTCTAATTATTTATATAATGCAATATCACGTTGTACCTTATAACTGCTTTCAGTTACTGCATTTTAAGAGACTAAAATATCTCCTGGCACTGAATGCTCCTGTTTGGTGAGTTTAATCCAGGTGAAGGTCTTTCCTTCTCATTCCTGAAGACATTTGCCTCCTTGATTTCGCTCCTATAAGTAATGTATTTATGTGACTTATTTAGTTTCTGGAGACAACTGTTTTACCAGCTCCTTATTCAAAGATTGAATCTTACTAGACTATAGCTAAGATTACAGTGAAACTTTCTTTGCAAGTTTTCTTTTTCGGACAACCATGGGAAGAACTGAGAGAATATGATTCAGGAATACTCAGAAATGCAATGGGTTTCCTTTGACTCATTCTATAATCTTTTTCATTTCTGACAAAAATATTCTAGAAAATGGCCTGTCCAATAGAAGGTTCTAACAGTTGACAATAACGGCTTATGTGGTTCCTAAAAATATTAGACTAGGAAAATTTTAAGCTAATAATTAAGACTGTTCAGTAAGGAAAAAAGCCTACAAGGCAATCCATTTATACAATCAAATCAGATTAGATTCAAAATCCATGGGTTTTATGATGGACTTTTGACAGCTGAAGCCTCAAACCAATAAAAATATATTTAGCAGAAAATTTCAGAAAGAAGAATGTTTTTAAACTGACTGCACAGTACATAGCTCCTAAGCTGAAGAGGAGGTGAAAGTCAATAAGCAAATAACTATAAATAATTCAATCTGCAGTTCTTAATTTGTGAAAAGAATACAGTTTTCGGATTGAAATTACTCCTGTTTGCTTTCAACCCACATTGCTGCTTTGTTTGTTTGTTTGGTTGGTTGTTTTTGCAGAGTCAGATCCAGACTAGTTGACCAACCTTTTGAAAAAAATTACAGACAAATAAATACTTTTCTATCAACTCTCCAGCAAAACTCTGTGGACATGCTTTTCACATCAAAGCCCTGTATGAAATTCTGCATAAAATATGAGATGTAATATGACAGATGTCCATGTGGACAAAGTTAATGAAATGTGATTTTGTCATGAACAGTGAAAACCTGGACATCAACTACAGTGCCAGAATAGATGCTGGTGTGTAGTAGATAATATGAACAGGTAAGCATCAGAAATACAATATCGTGACAAAGGACGGTGAAATTTTGCTTTATGTATGCAAAGAGGAATCTTATAATTAATTTGGAAACACTAGGTCTCTCTGGGCAGGATTTTTTTCTGTCTGATGTTTAAATATCTAGTCTGAACTAATAATCTATTCCTCCTCTGTATTTCAATGAGAGAATAGGTGCCTTCTGAGTGTGACTCAGTCCTTCTGTCTTAGATATTTACCTGTATGGAATAGCCTGTTGAAATGTCTGTATCTCAAAACTGCAGCAGACCAGAAATATTAGCACAGTCCATACCACTACCTGTCTAAAACACTAAAATTAAAATGAAACTCATTTCTGCATGATCAAGGCCATGCCTGGAATGTTCTCCTCTGTGCCATGAACCTGACTTTACCTCCACATTTTGGAGAAGTCCCTTTGTTTAGGTGTATAGACATGGACGTAAACACTCATGTTTGAGTGTTTAGCATTTGGAAATGTGACAATTTGTTATCTGTGTCCTTCTTTACCTAGCTAAATAAGGCCTATGGATATGACTGTGAATACAGCAGCTATTAACTCCTATCATCCTCCACTTCTTCAGGGTGAATCTACGTTTCACAAAGAGCTGTAAAGGTGGCCATTGAAGAATTTTGGTTAAGGGCAGCCTTTTATTTACACATCTATCCCATTACTATTGAGTTTTCTCACAAACATGGATTCTCATATGTTGTTTTCCGTGTGGTTTTATAGAAAGTGAATAGCAAGGGATCCTAAGTGATGTAGAAATTAATTCAGACCTTTTATTGTAAGGGACATTCCTGATTTTTTTTTTCCACATCCTTATCTTTTCTTTAAAGTGTGTGAAGTTTTGCAATTGCCATTCTCCATTGTGTAGCTGAAGAGAGATCAATGGCTGACTAATAAACATAATTAGGTCTTTATATAGTGTATTAAATAATAACAATGTTTTAAAGAGTCTTCCACGTACAGTTCTGAGCAGTGGTAAAATGTCTGGACTCTTCCTAGACTAATATGAGGCTAGCAGTTAGGATTTTAAGCCTAGATATGTCATACCAATGAACAACCAAGTAGGTGTTGGGAGTGTGTGTAAGGGGAAGTGTCAAAGTGGAGGTAAGCTATGGATGGAGTCTGTCAAGAATCAGCCTTCAGTGTGATCTTATTTGTGTGTAATATTTCAGTGAAAACTGGCACCAATACTAAAATGAGAAGGGCCATTAACAAGCAAAAAGATTGTATGTATCATTTAGCATTCCATTTTTTTTAATAAAAAATAATTCGTTATTGTCAAAAAGAGACATCCTTTTGTGTCTTCCTAATCTACCCTAAAAGCTTTACTATCACTTTAAAATGTGCACTGTGGATCCCCATATATCTCATTGGTAATTCTCAAATACAGTGACAGTGTGGATCATTTGTTCATAACTGAACTGATATGTGTCACTCTTCACTACCTCCATATGATTTCAGATGAGCTGGAAACTATATCAGCAAAGGAAATAATTATAATGATTCAACAGATTGCATTGATAGGACTGCAGCGCTGAACTGTAGCTGACCTGTAGCTAAACCCAACTGGTGTACTCAATTTTCTTCTGTCAGAAGAAAATGTAGCTAAAAATTACTGACTGATTGAAAACATAGTTCAGTATCAGGACTGTGAATTTTACCACTGTGACACAAAAGGGCCATGGCTAGAACTATGACTGCAAGAACATTTGGGAGAAAGTAATACAGTTTATTGGTACATTTCAGCATTATTTTTCCAGCTGGCCCAGTAAGTTTTCTGGTTTTGTGCATGTGGCAGTTTGACCAGATGTGACCATATTACTATACACAATTATGCTTCTGTTATCTTCAAAATTACGAGTTATTTTACATTTTTTCTTTTGTAAATCCAATGTAGATATGCCTACAGATAGTTTATGATCCGTGTCATTGTATAGATTTTATGTGACAAAACACCGATTAGACCTACATAGTTTTCTGCAGAATAATTACCCGTTGGCATACCAGAACGAATGGTGGGAGGCCATCAAACAGCTCGTCCAAGCCTTCCATGCATCTGTCCACTTGCTGTTTGTGGAACATACAGTTAGTTTTCTGCATATTAGATTTTCAGTTTCCCAAGCACTGCTTGTATGCAGCATTTAGTGTTCATTTCCCAGTGTGGTAACCTTCTGTCTGACTTCAACTGGTCAAAATAAAAATAAGAAATAAAATATAAAATATTTATTTGCTACCTCATTTTCTCCTAATTCCCATCTTCAGTACACAGTTCTTAACTAAAAGCAACTGTGGCTTATATATGTAGGATCTTTTTTGCCTCAAGGGAAAAAGCTTAGCTTAAACATTTTTAAGAGAAATCTGTTTTGTCTGCATTGATAATAATGTAGCTGAAGAACAATAATTTTAATGATATTTGCTGGTAAAATTTTTAAAGAAGTTTATTTCATCAGTAACAGGTGACTCAAGAATTAGCCTCTGAGATAAAAATGTATTTAAACTGTTAGGCGTGTGGTAATGGGCTATTTTAAAATTGAGCAACATATATTAGTGCCAGTGTCTTTCTCATGTAGTTGTCATTAAATAATTTAGTACCTGTACTAGTATTAACTCCTCTGCAAGTACAGCATGCATATATCCCGTGGATGCTGCAAATGTTACATGTTACTTTGAAGTCAGGATTAATTTTTTTATTGACTTCAGTGAACTAAGGCTACTGTGCCTTCAACATGGCTCTGGGATAGAAAGAGCATCACTGAAATACCTGACAGTTCCTTCTGAGCCTGTTGTGTCTGAAGCAGGTGTGAGACCTCCTCTACACTCAGCCCACTTTCCTGTCAAATTTGTTCAACAGCAGTAGATATACGATGCTTTCTGCTCCACAAATCAGGCTGCGCGAGGCGGAGACCTCCCATGGGGGAAGCTGTCACCTCCAGTCACTGCCTTGGCAATGTGCCAGTGTACCTGATCCTACCACAGGGTGTCCTCTTCTCTTCTTTTTCATATGTTTCATATGTTGATGGGGGGTTGGAATGTTTCTGGTCCCCATTTTTCCCTCTTTCCTTGCAGTGACCGAGACCCTATATTTTCAAGATGCTCAATTAAGTTATTACATTCATGGCATCACAAAAAATTAGGCTGGATGCAGCTATAAGACACCATCCATTCTACTCCCTGTTTCAAGGTAGGATCAGCTAAATATATTTCCCGATAGATGTTGAGTATTTACCTACTTTTAGAAAGTGAGTATTCTAATAAAAAACCAAAACAACAAAACCCGACAACTTTAAATTTATAGGTGCAACAGGTTATTCTTGCCTTGGTGGACACAAGAAAGAGTTTATTCCCTTCTAATTTGCACCCTTCTTTGTAATCTTTGATAACAGTGGCCCTTTAGTCATCTTAAGAACAATCCTGCTACTTTCAGTCTTGCATCATAGTTTCCTTCCTAGACTTTGGACACTTCCTTTTCTCCATGCAGTCTTTTCAAGTCATTCACATCTTCCTAGAAGTGTGATGCTCCAAACTGGATGAAGTATTTCAGAGAAGGTCATTTTAATTCTGCATATAGTGGGCTAATCTTTTTATTTCTGATCCACTGTGGTTCCCAGACTTTATTTACCAACTTCTGCCTTTCCCCTTTTGCTGGTATGCAGTTGATTCAGCTTGTTCTTACTGAATTATTTTTGGTTATATCCAAGCAAAAGCATGTAAGGTCCCAGCAAAAGGGTAGATCCCAACAATAAGAGCTGCATGAGAATCCTGATCGAGATCTGAAAGGGTTACTGCAATGACCCAGATTTCTCCACCACCAGCTCCTCCTAGAAAACCATTACTTTGTGTCAGCATCTGTGTGGTGACATACTGGCTTATGAAAGCCTGGCTGAACCTAAGAAGAAGATGAGAGATTGGCAGCTCATATACAGTGGCACCAACCAGTGAGCTGTGATACAAAATACCTACATTTATTAGGGCATCATCTTCATCTGCCGAACTGCACTACTCTGAAGGTAATCAAAGTCTCTGAGGTAAAATGCTTGTCATAAGGGTAAAAAAGACAGTGAAAGTTTCACCTATCTTATTGCTTTCAAGGCCATAGGAAATGAGTTTTATAGTCTTTTCCCTTTTTGTACCTATGCTTACTATAGATTGTGGTGAATTTACAGATTTCCTGGAATGGGAAAATGTATTTACATGCATGCATGTGGTTGCACACCTAAGAGTGCAGTTATTATTAGTCAGAATTCCTACATTTTCTATATAGGATAAAGATGGATTTGACATCATGCAGGCCTGTAAAATAAGCATGAAATGCATAAAATATGGATATTTTATTTCTAGCATCTCAGTAATTTTAAGCTAATAGGAGCCTATGAAAAGGGAAAAAAAAACACAAACTTTTTGGCGGGTGAGAAAATAGCATTACTTGGTGAAGTTTTCTGCTACAGTAAGTAGGAAAGAATTTTCACAGATAATTCTGTGGCTGAGATTTCCCAGCTGACTTACAGATAGAGGGTGACGTATTGCAGCTAGGATTTGCCTATTAGTCTTAATATGAAAGTAGAGCTCCTCCCAAATTCTACATGGCACTGCTGCAAGATTCTGGGAGTTAAGTTGAGCTCTATTATTGTAGGGAATCATTTTATCCTGGTAGATGCATACAGATTGTTCACTTCCATTTTTCATTAAATCTAAGCAATCGTTGGTGATACTGTAATATTCAGTGAAATTAGAATGGAATGCTTGATTTTAGTTTTATATTGAAGTTTATAACAGAGACAACTTAGTAATGACTCAGGCATTCTTGATCAAATAAATCAGTAAAACAAAAAGTGGCTTGTCTTTCATTGTGTGAGCAAGCTCTTCTGGGATTTAAAGGTCCTTTGTCTTATCTGACACTTTGACAAGGCAAATCATTTAGTGAATTAAAGAAAGCATGCATTTCCCTTGCAGATTACTTTTAAGTAATGAAGTTACTGTTTGGGCAAAACAATCAGCTTTACTTAATGGTGCTTTGAAACCAAGTTTCTATGAAGCTCAGTGATTTCTGCATGACTACATTCCATGTCATCATCTGGTATGAAAAATGCATTATACTCTCACTTCCTTCCTCTCTGAGAAAACTCAATTTCCAACATCTGTGATCTGAATAAACTGTACACAGAGTCCTATAAAAGATTTCAGTTCTAAAAAGGTTATGGATTTTTAGAACTGCATTTTGAAGTCTAATATACCCAACTTACCCAAAGGGAGCATGTGAGGCCAGTAAGCTGTAGGAAGGAAGTCTCTCTGTCCATGTAATACAAGTAACATAATGAGTAGAAATGCTGCCTTGTGAGGCAAGGCAATGAACCAGAGGGGGAAAAAATGGTCCTAGGCAGGGCTAGCATCTTTCCTCAGCTGGAATGAAGCTCGACTGGGATATGTGGTGTCAGCTTTACTGCTGTTCTAATCCCCAGCTGGCAGTAGGTAAGCAGTCACCTCCTTCAAGGAGACACTGGAGTGTGAGAGGGACCTATAGGACATTCCTCTCAGTCAGAAAGAAAAACTGCTTGCTTCATTTGACGTTGAGCTGTGTGGTGTCTGGGTGCTCCGTGGTTCTCACTTTTGCCCCCTTTTTTTTTCTTTTGTCTTTCACAAAAACCTTCTCCAATATATTTATTTGTGTTGGCGCTAAAACACATATCATTAAGCACTATGCAAATGTCTCACCAGAGACAGGATAAGATGAATGGCCTTGGTGCCTTAAGTAATGTTGCTATGTAATTGAAAAAAATAGGTTTTCACTAGTTACATGTATCTAATTTGTTACAAGATGGTTTATCAACAGTCCAGAGAGCTCTATGGCATTTGTGATGTTGCAGAAGAATTTCAGCAACCCTCTGCTTTCTCACAATACCCTCCACTGCACTCGTTCCCCTGTTCACCCTCATGTTTGTTACTTTAGCCTTTCTTTAAACTAATAAGGTGATGAAGTTCCTATAATACCAAACCTAAAAACAAGAATTCAAAGAGAAACAGCAGGTGAGTTTGAAGTTTGAATATCTCTATACCATTCTTAAAGCTCAATATAGAAACCCCTCAGACTCTGAGACTATATTGAATCTGTACATCTATTTTCATGTAGAAGTTTTTACTAATGCTTACCATATAAATAGGAATTTTGTTTAGTCATTCTTACATTAAAGGCTGGGAACAATATTAAAAGGTGAGAAAATCACCCCTGTTTCTTTTTTGTGGTCAGGATCTTCCTATTATATAGAATCTTTCAACTGCATACTTACTTTCAGTCAGGTTGGTTCTAACCTAAATGTTTTTCTTTACTAAGTGATTCATAATTATTTGTTTTAATCTACATAATCTTTGAAATGGCACTACTAACCTCTGCTTCTACGTAACTCAAGGCAGAACTAGGCACAATAGAAAGAAGCAAAGCAGAAATAAAAGCTAAAATGGGAAGCAAAGCAGTGTTCTTTTCTCAGAAAAAAATGCATGCATAGTGATAAGAATTTTCTAATATATGGTAAAAAATTAGGTTTGTGAAGGAAAGTTCCACGAATGTATTCCTATCTACACATGTACTCCAATATGCAAATCAAAAATGTCTGAAAATACAAAGATGCTTTTAAAAATATATGTACTGTATTTGACAATCTTTTATATTGTGTACTTTCCCTTTACATTTCTCTTGTTACTTTAGTTACAGTCAAACTGCAATTAATTGGAGATTACTAGCTGCTTATGATCAGTCCACCTAGCTTGTTTAGGCACCTGGATGACCTAATGTATCTCGGAGAGTTTATTTTAGATTAGAAGGGTATCTCTCATTAAGGGGAAAGTTTTGTTTCTTACATTTATAGTGAAGGAATACCAGCACCTTTCACAATGAGTGTAGATAAAATTGCCTCAAAATAAGGAGAAGAGACAAAATGCCATGTCATACTGGAGGGACAGTAAAATGTGTTGAAGGAGGGTAGTAGGAGGCTCAAAATTAATTAATTTGCTCTCTCTTTTCTCTGCAGTTGTTTTCTCAGACTGTTAGAGATGTAGGATATTCTACCATTTATGTATGACATCATGGGTATTTCAAAATCTCAAGTGTGATATTTTAAGTGTGTCAAACCTAAATATCTAAGTCATAGAACTTTTATTTCTATCAACAGAGTAGGAGAAATGTCTTAGACTTTCTTTCCATAGACCAAATGGACCCGAGAGACTTGGACTGTATACAATAAATACAATCTCAGTTTAAGAGGCAATATATGTTCGACCCAAAATATGGCTTTTAACAAAGATTTCATTTCCACAGCTTCTGTGCAGTCTTGTTACTTAGTAGACATTTTGTAGGTGGAATTAATTTTATTCAGTAAAATCCTTTAAATCAGTGTTAATGCAATACATTCTAGTTTATATACAGCAAATGAAGAATTAGCTGAACTTTTCTTGTTTGATAATTTTTACTGTGCATCCGTGTTTTAACTATGGCTATCTGCTTACATTTTCCTGCAAGGAGCTGGACAAATACAGTGATCTGAGCGTACTTGTACTAAACTATTGATATTGTACATGTAATGATCAGGATTGTTACTCTTATTAGATCTGGATATTTTAGATATCAGACTGCCAAAGTTTTACAGGTAACCTAAAGCACTGATCCTTTTGTCATTGTATGTTTCTGGCCATCTGATCACCTCTAAGGTTCACTTTTTTGTTATTCTTTTTAATCTGTACAGTAATTCATGGTAATGTTGCACAGGGATCTCTGTGTGTTTTGAAAACTTGAAATAATTATCTTCTGTAAGTGAGGAAAGAATTAATATCTAATATCTTGGTGTTACAGAGCAATAAGCCAAGCCTTTAATTATCAGAGGATTAAAATTAACATACCCTTAACAATAATAAAAGTGTTGATTGAATTTTGTTAAAATCCACTATTTGAATTGTATATAAATTATTGGGACAGTGTGAAAGTAGTTGTAGTGCTTTTACAAGCTAGATTGCCATTTTAGTCTTATTGTCTTTAAATAGTTTTTCTGCTTTCAAATGTTCTTAACAGTCTGCATTTTGAACATGAATCTCCAAAATGTCTACTGAAATTTTACTCTGTTATTTTTTAATCAATTAAATGAGTTATTACATTAAACATCTCATTTAAGAAGGGAAAATGGATGTGTTTTCTGCATTTTTGCAAGCTTCACTTAGGTGCTGATTCCTGGAAGTGCTACTACTGCAGATTGGAGAGGATTTATAGAATAGTGCTGAGAATAAAAAGAGGTTTGGGAAACGTAATTTACAAGGAATAACTGAAGGAAGTAGGTTTTTAAAGTCTAGGAAATATAAGACTAAATAATAAGAGGGAGGTGTCGTAACAATTTTCTGCTGGGCCTGTAGGTTATGTACACGTTGCAGCTGGAACTAATCTTCTATTATTTAAGAGTAATAGCCAAAGACATGAATATCAAGGAACGAGTGAAATCATTTGAAGTTAGTGTTCAAAATGTGCAGAAAGCCTGAGTAAGCTCACATCTCCACCTAGAGTGACCTGCTGCCTGGGAGCATGATTAAGTTCTGTAGAGGAACCTTACCTAGAAAGTAAAAAAAGCTTGATCTTCAAACACATGTATAGTAAAAGCTAACCAGACAACACCCAGTGATGTTCTTTACACAAAGAAACCCGCTGATGTTGTAAATTAATCTCTGTAGGAATGGAGGAGAATGTTGATTTCTCCCCATAGCTCTCCATAGCCAGTATACCCACGTTACCTACACTATCAAATTGTTTTCTCCTGAGGTACAGTAGGATTATATTCAGAAACCTTTGCTTATGAACACACATAGATCAACATTTCTGCCTTTTATAATTAGCAGTTTCCAGCATCACCTGTACTAACTTGTGATCCCCAAATGTTGGAAAATATGTACATATAATTAGCAAAACTCTTTCAACTCCCCTGCAACTTTGAGCTGTTACTCAGTCAGTTTCAGACTTTGTTTTCTTTAATTAACATAAATAGGTATACATCTCCCCAAGATGAGAAGATTTTTCCGTGTTTATTTGTCAAATTAAAAACAGTGGGTTTGAAGCATGAGCAAAGAATAAGGGTTTTAAAAATAATGAGATAGATGTCCCAGATTGCTGAAGTGAGACTCTTCTGTACTAAAAAAAGTGTCATTTCTTGAAATACATTTGATAAAATGTGCAGATAGTGCTTTAAATGCTTTCCCTTAGCAATCGCAAATGCTTCTGAAAGGATTTGATCAAGTAATTCAACAGTGCACAGCTTTCAAATTATGGAGAAGACAGAAACAAATGAAGCTTTCTAGGCTTTGCACTGCAGTGTAGCCCCCATACTTCAAAACAGGAAGGCAGGTTGATCCAGCTGAAGTGTAGAATAATCTGTGTTGAAGAGGGAGAAATTACATAATCCCAAACACTGAATTTTGGAACAGTATGGAGGGGGAACTTCTTCCTGTTTGTTATAAGTAATGAACAAACATTGACATTGTAAGATTGTCGTGTAGTTGCTACCTCTGCATATAGGTTAGGTCAGTCAGCATCTCTCAACCTGTGGGTTACTCTTTTATGGTGGAAATGTGGTTCTAAGAACATAAACAAAGAAAATAAACAAATATAGCCTCTGCACTCAGTTGGATGACACTCTAGCACATGAGTGTAAGGCAATGTTACTGCCTCTTGATATTTTCTGTCATTAGCTTGAGTCAAAAAATAAGTACTGGGCAGATTCCCATAAATAAGTGGTGGATAAGAAGAGAAGGAGGCCAATTAATGTGACTGCTATAATAACATGACATGGTAATAAGGTGGCAAGGTAAAGAATACGGATGTGGGTTATTGCAAAGTGGGACAGTAGGGAGTAGAAACAAAATAAGATACAACTACCTAAATGTTAGGGACAGCGTTTATTTAAGGGGTCATTTTAGGGAAAACTATATAATGTATTTTTTTCCCCAAGTCTACATTTTTTCTATGATTTGGCATACAGCTGAATCTTTATAAGCTTCCATTTCTTTTAAAATATGTTTCAACATATCTTTGCTTGTAAATGAATGAATTTAACACTTTCTGTTTTCAGTTGAAATTAATACATAATTTGAAGCTTAACTTTAACACAGAAGTCTATTAATACTGGTTTTCATCTGTCATTTTACTTGCTGCATTTTGTTAAGTTTGAATGAGACTAAATAAATGCTATTTGAAAAGTAATGTGGTGCTCTAATAAGACTAATATGGCATACACAGGTGCCTTAGAGAATCTCTGTATAAAATACTTATACAAAACCAATATATACATATACCTGTTTCCATGTTCCTAACCTTTTACATGCATTTTTTTTTTTTCTCTTCCAGAAATCACACCTGCAACCATTAAGGTTGGTTTTGTTTTTATTCAAAACTTGCATTCATGTCAACAATTTGTTTTAACCCAATCATCTTGAGACCCATGTTGTTATTAACTTCAGCATGTTCAAGTCAGACTTTCCAAATGTAAGATTGTATCAGAAAATCTTTTAGCTGAATTGTGAAAGAAATGTAAGTGGTATTCAGTCATGAAAATGTTCTTAATGTTTAGTCTTCATTATCTGTTAATGGCAAGATGTAGAGATACACATTGTGGAACAAGCATCAGCATTTTGAAATGCTGAGGCTGAGAAAAGGAAATACAACCTACACGACTGAAATCCTTTCATACATGAAGAAAAATGATAGAGGAATTTGTTATAAAGATAAAGACTTAAACTATGGCATTTTCCTGTATTCAGCATGTGATATGGGAAATTAACTGGATGTAAATTTTTGTCAACAATTTTATGTTCACTTGTAAAAGTTCCTTCCATGGCAGTGAATATTATGATACTTCTCAAAGTCCTTCCCACAGGTTTCCTTCTTTCTGGTTTAACTCCTCATACTTCAAACCGTACTTACAAATAAAAGACCTGAAGGAATCTCCATCTGTGACAGGAACTATGCAAATCAAGTTAAAAGGGAGATATAATGATGAAATTGAAGTGTCACTTGCAGTGGAGACAGCTGTCACCATCCAGTTAGCAATTGTCCATCCTGTTTGAGAGATTTGACTTAAGTCCCTACAGAAACATTGGTTTTGGGGTGCTTAAGGAAGTTACAGGTCTCCCTTGAAACATTCACTGTGTCTTAAGCTTGAAAGGATCCCAGGTTTTTTTCTGTGTTTCATGACACAGGGACATGGTTTAGCAGTGGACTTGGTAGAGTTAGGTTAACGGTTGGACACAATGATCTTAAAGGTCTTTTCCAACCTAAGTAATTCTACGATTCTATGACCAAGTGTTGAGACTTTCTGTCTTCCTTCAATCATAAGTGAGTGAGTTTAGATGAAAATTGCCATAAAGATTTGAGGTGTTTAGTTAAAAACTTCCAAATTTGTTGAATAAACTAGCTTCTTCCCATGTTTTAAAGCTCTACCCTTTATTAAAAAACCAAAACCCAAACAAAA
>VZZY01020554.1:0-12694 GCA_013400335.1 Eurystomus gularis | reverse complement strand
TTTTTTTTTGCATGTGAATGTCAATGGGCGTTGAGTCACTGGTACTCCTTGTTCCTTGAGTTTGTCAGATGAGAGTCCTGAGTCCAGAATCACAAAGGAAGATTAATTCCTAGGGAGGGAACTGGGAAGCCAGTTGCAGACAGTTGCTTCTTATCATTTCAGATCAGATAGATGTGGACTAACTCCAGCAGGAAGATGTGTAATCAGATTAGCACAGCACTGCGCCTAAAGGAATGATCCCTGCTGAATTCAAGTGCCTGCTCTGTCTGAAGATATTTGGCTCTCTTGCCTTGCAGGTCACCCAACCTTTCTGGGTAAAAAGTATGTGCGAGAGAATAGAATGAAATGGTCATGACTGTCTGATGAGTCCTTTTCCCCCTATTGTCAAGGAGCCTATGACTGTGCTTATTGTTCTGTGCATTTTCTGTGCAATAGTCATTGACTAAAATGCATGGGCAGCTTTGAACTTTGAAACAAGAGCTTCCTCACTTTTGCTACCCCATAAATCTCAGGCAAGTTGCCTAATCTTGATACTTTGATTTCTGAAATCTCTGAAAAATCTTGCTGCTAGTGTTTATTATACTGATCCTAAAGTAATAATACTCCCTTATAACATTGATCTTAAAGTAAAGATTAACATAAACTGCTTACATTATTCATAGTATGTTGGTTTTGTTAAGCTTGGGAAGATGAAGACGGTATGATCACAAATATGTTAATTTGAATGTAACTGTGTAATATCTTAGGATCTATTTGCTGTCTGTAACTGAGACAAAAAAAAAAGAATCTTGCTTCTATCATCCATTAAAATTAAATAATAATAAACTAACTCTTTCATTAAGATAAGAAAAAAATACAATAATAGTGGGAAAGCACAATCTACAAAGTGACACCTATGAGTGAAATTTATAATTAGAATTTTTAATGTTTTCCTTTCCATTAATGAAAACTGCACTGATGTGTTCATATGCCAGTGAGCTATAGACTTTTTATGATATGAAAACAGAAAAGTCTTTTTAAGGCAGGCATACTGCATTGTCTACAGCAACTGCTTCCCTTCACGGTCCATAAACAACTAAGGCCCACTGTTTAATGCTCAACAACCACAGAAACAGCCCATTTTAAGGAACCCATTCCTTGATTTCCTTAACTTTTTTCCATCTAAGAAAATAATTTCCTGAGAATATAGTTATTTAAAGGCCCTTAAACACAGTGAAAGATTTTAATTCATTAGCAATGGAACTGTGTATCCCATCTATAATTTTCATGGTAATTTATAATAATATCAGTAAATTATAGTATCTAAATATTCATCAATTAATTTATTTTCCAGGCTCCTTACTTTGTAGTGGAAGTGATTTCCACAGAATTACTAATAGCCTGGGAGCAAGTGGCATTCAATTTCTTTTTTTTACTTCTGTATGTGAATATTGGAGTAGTAATGTAATTAATGTAATAATATTTTTAAAATTCTCATTGACTTTTTATTATTCCTAATAAACAGGAGCATTAAATACTTAAGGTGTGGCAGTGATTATTGATTACAGATTTTTACTATGATTTAAAACTCTAAATAACTATTTATCATCACCAATCAACTGATAAAAAGGATTTTATTGTAAGCCATTAACATTTTAAAGACGACTGTTTCTCTGTAAGTGTCAAGCATCAAATACTGGACTTTTGGTGAGCCAGGACACGACACTGCCTTTGGAACCAGGACACTACGCTATCTTCTGCTTTTATTTGATGGCAAGTTGTTTCTTATTGTACATTTCTACTTAGAGAGATAAGTACTTTGGGGTTTAACAATGCAACTGTTCTAGTCACATATGAGAACAGAGTGTTACCCTGATTCCTGGACAGTGTTCCTTAGCATCAAGTACCACATGGCTAGATCCAAGTATTCTCATTTCAGAATCTGTGCACCTGTTTGGACCTGCCCTTTCCCAAAGAAACTTTGTCTTAAAACAGCAGGGACTCTGCAAGGTGAGAGTAACTGTTTATAGGAGGATTTTTATGGCTTTTCACCCACACCCACACCGACCTCCTCTCAGCTACTTCTCTGCCAGATGCATTTAATTATTGCCATAAACTGTAAACACTACTGCATGACCATTTCCCCTTGAGCAAGATTGTGTGTGTGAAAAAAGTAAACAGATTGTATAACAAAGTGTTCTCTAGCTGTCAGCAAGGGCTTTGAAAATAAAACACTTCCCTCCCGACTCACAATTGGCTGACAGTCCGCACATAATGAATAATAGCTCCTGGGGACCAGCAGAAAGATGTGTGGGAAAACTTTAATTAAAAGCTTGTCAGTACAATTTTACCTGGGTGACATCACCTGACTGAAATCCTGCTGCCGGGCTTTGTTGTCTATAGGATCGCAGGTAGCACACTTGTTTTGCTGACAGCAAACAATTCAAAAAGTACTTTAAAATACTGGGGGGAAGATGCTATTCTGCCAGTAAAATATAATCCATTTGTGGTGTTCTAATTTTCTAATTAGCAGCTGTAGAAGGCTCTTTGCCATTGTGGGAGGAGGGTGGCAAACAGGTTTTTGTAGCTCGTTATCTATGATGCCCTCTTGATTATGTATTTTCTTGACATTCCATTCCAGAAAAGTGTGTTCCAAAATCAAATACATCTCCAAACGTAGACATCTGGGCTTGAGCCAGAAGTACAGAACTAGCATCAAATTCCCAGCTTGAAGCTCTCTTATATATATTAAATCAGAGCACCAAATTCAAACAGGCTAAAAGTTCACAACAGAGGACTTTCAGGCTGTGCAAAATTCCTAAGGAACAGAATCTTTATGATGGTCCACAACAATAAAGCACACAGTGTAGGAGAACAGTCACAATGATGAATTTGATTCTGCTCAGCTTAAGCTGGTGGTAACTAATGCAATGAAGTGGCACTCATGCTTTTGTATGCTTGTTACTGTAAAATGGCAATGGGAATCTGAAAGCCTGAACTTGGTCCTAAATTTGGAATTAGTAATATTAATGTAAAGAAACTCTCATCTAACACTGCTGAAACGATTAGTACTAGTAAAGCCTGGCTATTTTACAAGTAATTTGTAGTAATGGAAAGTAGTTTCTCATATTTGATGCTAATTATTTCAGTTACATCATGATCTAGCTCAAGTACTGAGCTGACTTTAATGGGAATAGACTGAATCTGATCCAGAAGTCACAGAAGCCAATGGGAGACTTTCCATTGATTTTGAGAGAAATATTTTTGGGTGTATAGATCGGTGGAATTTATTTACCCAGCAGAGGAAGAACTCTGACTGAATTGTGTGTTTGCCTGCCTTATGAACATTCTCTCGGTTTCCTTAATTTTATGTAATTATGATTTGCCAAATGTTGAGGAAACTTTTATATATAATTAGTGGTGAGCAAAAGTAAACAGGAGGTTTATTTTCTTATTACATGCTAGAAATAAATGCTGTTCTTGGGCATGTATATGTGAGTAATAACACACAGCAACTCTCAGGTAAGACTAAAGACAAGGCTTTTAAACTCAAATATCTCTAGTACAACTTTTCTGTGCCAAATACTTAGTCTGAAATTAATGAACAAGGTTTTATCATGTATTTTGGTAGAAGAGGTTGGAGTTAGGCAAGTGGGAAGGAAAATAACCAGAGCAATTACTTAAGAATTTTCCTTTATCCTTTGCTGCGCTGACACACTGTGCAATAGCACTTAGTTCTTTTATAAGGTATGTGCCCAACTGAGGTTTTCAGTATATAGATACTACAAGTGAAGCAGCTGGTTTCATACTCCACAGGACAAAAAAGTCTTATGCTGAAATATAGAATAATTATCATTTGCTAGTCAAAGTGTTCATTGGTTATTTGGTGATGAGAAATATTTGTGAATTTCAGTTACTGGTGCATGATAGAATATTTATCCATAGCTAGATTCATAAAGGCATCTCAAGAAGGAGTTATGAGGCAGCTAAGCATTAGAACTTTCAAGGGAGGCCTGGAGTCAGAGCACCGTGCCTGAGTCAGGAAATTCTGATCAGTCTAAATGATATTTGGCATTTTGAGAAAAATCCCCAAAGCCCCCTTCTACATGTAGCTCAAATCTGTATGTGACCAGGCTGTACCTAACAGTCAGGCCACAGAAAATTTACTGACTTCATAGTTTTCCTCCTTCAATTCTTCCATTTTTCGTGAATGTACAGATGAATGTGTATGGAACGGTGTTCATGAAATGAGAGGAGGGAGAGACATGGAGTATCAGGCATGGTGTTCAGAACAACCCTGTGAGGAGGGAGATACTACAGCTTTAGCTTTATGTATTTGATGGAGCAACAAATGGAACTCAGTATTCTAATCCTCAACTGGACAGCCTTTTTCCATTCCAGTCACTGTTTAATTGTGATGTAAAATGTGAACAAAAAGTAAAAAAGCAGTGCAAATAAAAGTGCATTGTATCCAGCTACTGTGGAAAAGCTTTGAACTTCCAGTGAGAATATTCTCTCTGGAAATTCTGCTAACAAAGGCAGAACTCAAACCTAGATGTCCTCTAAACTAAGTGAGAAGATAGAGACAAGCTCACTGTGCTTTTAGAGCAGTACAGACAAACTCCTATTCATTTGGTTTAGGTTTCCCTCAAATATGCCTGTGCCATGTGTTTAAAAGGATGAAATTTTAGGCTTGATTCACAACATTTATCTCATATTCTTCCTTGGCTTCTTTATTACTCTTTTATTGAATCACCTGAGGAAGCCATGAGTTTTTGAAATTGGCTAAAATGAAAAGCTGATAGCTTTATGTGACATGGAACATTTCAAATGGAGGCTCTTTCATTCACTTCTGTTTATTCTGGCTACTGGAACATTGCCATTGTGTCAGTCTTGCCAGCCACTTATTCTTACATCACTTCTCAAGAACTCAAGCTTCAGAAAAAAATGTCTTTTGCTGGTTAGCAGCAGTAATCTGAAGATCCAGGACAGAGAAATCTGGCAGGTATGGGGAGCAGGAGGACTGTGAGCTGTCTCACAAAATTAGCTTGGTGATTTCATTCCAGTTTTTGTAGTCAGGAAATCTCATAAAAAACTTCACAATAATTGTGATTCTCAACAGGGTTCACAGGGAATTTCTTTTCCCTTGAAGAAGTTATCCTTCACGGTCGCATATATTAGTGATACAGTACAAGGGTGGTTGCAGTCTTCCCTGTGTATAGAAATCTAATGTGATACAGCACTGTTTTGCATAGATTTATCAGTATAAGTGAACTCTCTGATGTTGTCTTTAGTAAGTAAATTCAGTATCCGGTAAGGCGCTACACCAAGCGTGAGAAGACAGGGTTTCAGTTGCTGGCATAGATTTCCTGTGTGATCTTGAGCAAGTTGTTTATGGTCTAATTCATTAAAATGTTAAGTGATAAAGTCTAGAGGCTACATTTTAGGCTGCTTGCAGAATTCGGATTTTTTAGTTTTTTTAGCTCTTGGCTTTTTTGTATGGCATGTAGGATGATTTAGGAGGTCAGAAAACCACATGTCAAATGGAACATTTGTATTTCCGGGCTTGGCAAGAAGAAAAGGCTGCAGTGAGTGTGCAGTCCACCTGTATGAAATTCCCACTTTGGTATGGAGGAAGGAGCCTTGGTCCTTTAGAGTTTTGAGCTCAGAAGTCTCTTCTAAAGGAAGATGGGTTTAGTAGCTTAAAATTTATGGTTATCAATAAAACAATAAACCTGTCTCTTGCCTGTTAATGTCTTGGTTGCTGACTCATATCCCTTCTTGTGCTGTCTTTATGTAGCCTATGTTTTTTCTCTCCTCAGTCCTGTGCCTTCCATAAAACAAGGGACAAAGAATATGTCCCATTTTCCCTTCTCTAGTCTGACCTGTAAACTTAAGTGTTAGTATGTTTCTTTGGGATCTAAAAGATACAGGTTTGAATTCTTCTGAAGAGGTGTGGTGAAGTGTGCTTTGCATGTTGTAGGTGACCATAACTCTATGGAAAACAAAGCAGCAGTACCATTAATTCATGTCTTTCTGTTTGCAGAGACAGCAACAGTGGCTGCTGTGTTTTGCTGGGAATATGATGCTTCAAGAACACATGCTCTAAGTAACCAACAGGATCAGGCATATCAAGGGTGACTGAGCATACTCAAGGGCCCTCGACGGTGGACAGCCTCATCTTTGTGGTATCAGACTTCTGTACATGTATGGAGTAACTAGTAACTGAGTAAATTATGACCTTTAAGGTCACCTGAGAAGAAGTCTTCAGGTGGCAACAAATTAATCCACAAAGACATAACAGCCTGTTGCCTAAGTCCTACTTTAGGTATCTAAACCTTTTAGAAATTTTCTTTTTTCCTTTTTTTTTTTTTTCTGATTTGTTCATAGAAATTGGCTGTGACATTCTTGTTAGTGAGAACAAATATACTCCAGGTATCCCTCCAATCACAACTGACGAGCCTACTTGTGTAGGTGGGAAATATGCCTCTCTGTTGACATTTAGTTATGCCTTGAAGCAGGGCTTCAGAGTTCTTAAAACCATGCCAGTTATACAAGTTAGCAGATGATAGTTGTTTTCATCACCACAGGGTTGTTACAGAAGCTAGTAAGAAGAGTATAAGCAGACACTTTTATTTATTATTTACATATTATCAAAGCGAAGGAAGCCTCTTTTAATTTAAGAGAGCTATGAAAAAACCTATAGAAAAACAGCTTTGCTCTTGGTATTTGATGAACTGTAATCTTTGATTGTACTTGATGATAAATTAGGTGGCTGGTCTCAGTGTTCAGTCTGATTTACAAGAGATTCTTTTGAAGTGATAAATGCCTATCATCCTGCAGTGTTACACTGTAAAACAGAAGGATCTGAACATACTTGACCAACAACACCACGTTTTTTTTCTAATAGATAATTCAAATTATACAATATAGAGACATTTAAAATCAGTTAAAAGTAGTGAAGCCACTGTGTTATATATAAGGTACTTTATTTTAAGACAGACAAGTCTGAAAAGAGAAGTTAACAGAAAGTCACAAGTCATTCTTGTGACAAGTGCATGAAATCTAAAGAACAGATTCCATATGGTATCATATTTCAAGTTGTATGTCAATGACTTCATCAGAAAGTTATACCCTTCCAGTAGGAGAAATGATACCTTTGAAAACATGTGTGGCTGCATGTAAAAAGTAAGCTCTCCCTGTCTTCGCAGAGAGCCAAGACACTTTCTGCTGAACAGGCAGACAGAAGAGAAAGAACAGATGTAATTATCAATCATACACTGTCATTAGCCCAGGTCCTAGGATCTGCAGAAGAGTAGAGTATATACTGGTCAGTTACTGGTGCAGACCATAGCTGCCTTCTTTACAGATTTCTTGTCTGCCATTTATACTCTAACATAGCGAAGGCAAGATTAATCTAAATGTCTGACAGTTTAGGCATGAGGATGGCTGCCAAGTCCATATGCATTTCTTGTCACTTAGACATCTCATGCCAATGACACAAGTGAGATGGGCTGAGCCACAGAAGTTTCATGCATCAGCGTAGACACTAATCAACATCCTGTCCAAATTCTTCTGTCTTCTTTCCTTTGGCATAGTGGACAGTAGATCTGCATAGTTCGGATCTACTGCAGAGTTCAGATCCACTCTTTCTGCAAACACAGAAGAATGGTCACCTACATTGTGGAAATCAGGCTTCATACCACTCTTCAAAGGAATCCAAATCCACATCTCTAAGATCCCAAAGGAGTGTGCTAACATAAGACAGAGTTATGCACAGCAAATATTTAGTTCTTTGTTTCTCCCTTGAGCTATTTCTACTGTAGGAAAACATTTGCATCTATACTCAGATACTACAATGTTGTGGATAATTATATATTGCTAAAGATAAAGATGTACCTAAAAAGACAAAGCTCAAAGCACTTTTCTGCAGAAGTGGAAAACCCAATGCCAGTATTTTAAGAGGTGCTTAAGCATCTGTATTTATTACCCTTCTGGATGGCAGTTAGAGAAGCTGCTAATTAGAACTACTGAGTCTGATTAGATTACTGAGCTCTTTAAATGTGGATTAACAAATATGGGGTTATTAATCTCTAAACATGGATTAATGAGACTGAATATTCTCATCTGTATTTGAAAATATAGTCTCAAATCACTTGCATGAAGTTGCCTTGTCTGTGTGTTCTGAATCCGGTTGATTTCCTATAGACACTATCTCCTTGATATATTATTAGGTCCATTCTTATGTATTATTTGTTTTAATCAAGAGCAGTATTGACTATGCCATTTATATGTGTGGCCTCTAGAACCTGTACCCCACAAAAAGAAGGAAAGCCACCCATCTAACTTCAGTTCCTTCAAGGAAACTTCAAGGAAACTTGAGCAATTAGATCCAAAGGGCTGCACCTGCATCCCAAGCTTTAAGGAGCAGTAGAAATAACAGACAATAGCCATCTCTCCAAGGTTAAAAACTAATGGTGAAAACACTTCTAGAAGTTTCTCAGTCTGAATGACCCAGTGATGTCCTCAGAGAAAACCTTAAATAACAGCTGTGAACATAACTAAAATTTTAGTTGTCTATTGATGAAAATTGCGACTTTGCATTTGCATTTCAGAATAAATTACTTCATCCCAGGCTTTGTTCTTGTCCAGTAGTAAATGTGAGGTCACAAGGACAAAATACTCTGTTTCTTTGGAAATAGTAAATTGACCTATTGCTAGACTACTTGTTTCAAATATATACTGCCTACTTAGATCTGTGATGGGTAACCAGCATAAAATAACAGGGAGATATGCAAGTGGTCAGTAAAAAAAATCCACATTACTTATCAAAATATTACTTTCTTCAGAGTAGGCTCATAGGTCAAGAGGGACTGGATGATTATAAAAAGCCCTGAATTCTTCTTTCCAGAAAAAAGAGTATCCATTTGACAGTTCTGAATCCAAAGCTTTTGGAATCAAAAAGGGGAAAAAAAAGATGTCAAACATATTTCTGTGAGCTTTAGTCTTGCACAAGCAGCTGTCAGACTTGCAGAGACTGTTAAAATATTTGCACACCAAAAAAGAAGCCATAATAGCTCTGCTTAACTAGAGAACAACTTCTATATCAGTAATGAGCAGTAAGCTCAGCTACTTATATCATTTACTAATCAGAACAATCCTGACTGCCAAAGGCCTAAATCTTATCTTGAGGGCTCTGCTTGAAGGATGTGAGGTTCTGACTTTCTTCCTTAACCACAGGGATAATTCCAAAGTCTAAATCTGGATCAAACTAAATGGTGAACACTGCTTCTTGTTAAAACATAATTCTTCCCGGAGACTCTTTATAAGTGGAACCAACAAAGGTATATAATGCAAATGAAATAGACAAGGCTCTTCGTTTTATTTAAAATTGGCCTGACTTGCTTCATGGCATTCATTTCAGTGGTTTCCAAACCACAGCCTGAGAAGCCTCTTAAACATACTGGGCAGCATTCAGTTTCACTAAAGTTTTTAATCCTTATGTATCAAATAGACAAAATCTCAATGCCAAAATACATCACAAACTGGACATACAGTAAATCTGGGAACCAGCAAATCTATGTTTTCTTGCTAAATATTAATCTTAATATCTAAAGCTATATATATATGTTTATACACAATGCATAAATTTATATGTGCATAAATAAAGACATATGATATATATTCATGTATAGTAAACTTTGGGTTAATGTTGGTATGAGTCATCATCTGTTTGTAACAGAAGCTGCCTACAAAGATCTAGGAAAATTCCAAGGCATGAGCTTCAGTAAACCAAAGATAATCTGTAATCATAACTGTTTTCTCTACAATGTTGTGAGATTTGTGCTTTCCAGGTGTGAGATGGTTGCTGTTGAGAAATGCTTCAATACCAGAGTGCTTTGTTCTTTGCCTCTTTGCCTCTGGAGTGTATGCAGCAGAAGGTGTCCAATGTCTCAAGCAGAGTTTTATGAGAACAGGAGAGAATTACCTAGAAGAAGTTAAGTTTTGAAAGTGCAAATACAGTCTGCCAGGTGCAAATGGAGGCCCTACCCACAGTGTTCCTGTGCTGCAGGTCACATCCAGCAAGAACCTTCTGGCTCAATTGGGAAAACTCAAAAAATATTCCCTGGGGTCCGCTGGAAAGACTTTTTGTCACTCCTGATGCTTGGCTCCTTGTGCTGCTCACAGCACGTCTCTTAATTTGCACCCTTGCTGCAGGTTTGCTGCTTGCTGTGTTTCTCCCCCGTTGCCAGTTTCACCAGGTGCTCCAAAAGCAGTGCCCAGCTGTGTGTGTTTGGTGTGACCCTGGAGAAGAGCAATTTCCCCTCCAGCGACAAGCTCCCCTCAGACTCTGGTTGCAGAGCCAGGACAAATCACAGATGCAGCTATGCCCTTGCTGCTTAGCTGCAGCTTTTTTGAAGAATCACGTACAGCAAATTAAGAGTCAGACTGTTATAATCCCTCCCACCCCACACCTGCTAATGTATTTCGAGGTGAACCACAGTGTAAAAAGGATATATCTCCTCTTTTCTAGTTATTGCCATATTGCTAAAATGTAATCTTTTCTTATTTGTACTTACATCTTTATTTGGTCAGTACTGTCTGGTTTTAAAGGAAACCTCATTTTAATTTTAAAAACTTTTATTTCAAATCTTATCTGCTTTCTCCTAAGAAGACAGAAGGAAAATGATTTGTTCAACAGATCTCATGAAAATGATCTTACTCTCCTTCTTTCCCAGCATGAACAGTAGGGAAAAAAAAATATTTTTTCTGATTGTTTTGTTCAAATTTCATTTGGAAGTTTAACATTTCATTTAATGACCACTATTCCTCCTTTATTTTACCTGCGATTTCTCTTAACTATTTATTTTTACCATTCCTTTCATGTTTCCCTGGTAGTGCTTGTATTCCTAGTCCCAAAGCACCTATATACATGTTTACAGTGTAGAGGCCCAGCAGTTTGAATACCTGGCTATAATAGAAACCAACAACCAAATTAAGGATAGTGTGACAATTTCAAAAATTCTTCTACTATTTTGAAATATTTCCATAAACATATTTGTATCATATTTTAAAATCTTTATTGTTTAATTTGTGAAAATACTCATTAGAGGGTAATTAAATCCAATCTCATTAGTAGGTAAACTTCTGAAATGTCTTCCAGTCTTGTTTGTCTCAGTGGATTTCAGAGTGATCTTTTCCAAGATATTTCAGAGGTCTTATCTGTGATTCCACATGAAGAAACATCATTCACTCTTCCGTGTTCCTCCCTTCCAAGGCAGAGGTTTTTAGTGTCTGTCCAAGAAGATGGTTAATATATGTCAGGAAAGCACAATGTTTATGGTAGGTTTTGGTAAGCAGCAGTACAGTTAGCTCAAAAACCAAATACTAGATGTTTTCTAAGTTTATCTACTTCTTGTGGATCTAATCAAGTGGATCTCAAGAGTAAGGTATGAGAGTGTACTAAGAGTGAAATTCAGTTGTTCTGCACAAGCAGATGACTACTTCTAGGATTTTTCAGGGATGGGAGGGAACACTCCGTATTGATTGGGTTGTCAGTGGAGTCAAGCCAAGGAAAGCTAGCTCAGCCAGGCAGCTCTTGAATACTGTACTGAAGGATTTTTGAGCACTAGAATCCCTTTTTATAATTTTCTCATCTGATATAGTAGTAAGAGTGTAGTTTAATATGTTGTTATTAAAGCAAACTCTCTCCTTTAACAAACTTTGGAGAAAGTAAGTTCGTAGAATCATAGAATCATTCTGGTTGGAAGTGGCCTTCAAGATCATCAAGTCCAACTGTTAACCCAGTACTGCCCAGCCACCTCTGAACCATGTCCCTCAACACCACATCTACATGGCTTTTAAATCCCTCCAGGAAAGGTGACTCCACCACTTCCCTGGGCAGCCTGTTCCAGGGCTTTACAACACTTTCTATGAAGAAATTTTTCCTAATATCCAGTCCAAACGTCCACTGGCACAACTTCAGGCTATTTCCTCTTGTCTTATTGCCTGTTACTTGGGAGAACAAACTGATTCCCCCCTCGCTATAACCTCCTTTCAGGTACTTGTTGGAGAGCGATAAGGTCTCCCCTCAGCCTCTTTTTCTCCAAGCTGAACAACCCCAGTTCTTCAGCCACTTCTCATAAGGCTTCTTCTCCAGACCCTTCATCAGCTTTGTTGCCCTTCTTTGGACATGGTCCAACACCTCAATGTCTTCCTTTTACTGCGGCGCCCAAAACATCACAGTACTCAAGGTGCGGTCTCACAAGTGCCAAATACAGGGCCACCACAATCACCTCTCTACTCCTGTTGGTCATACAATTTCTGGTACAGGCTAGGATGCTGTTGGCTTTCTTGGCCACCTGGTCACACTGCTGGCTAATGTTCAGATGGCTGTCCACCAGCACATCCATGTCCTTTTCTGCCAGGCAGCTTTCCAACCACTCTTTCCCAAGCCTGTAGCATTGCATGAGGTTGTTATGACCCAAGTGCAGGATCTGGCACTTTGCCTTGTTGAACCTCATACCACTGGCCACAGCTCATCTATCCAGCCTGTCTAGATGCCTCTGTAGAGCCTCCCTACCTTCAAGCATATCAACGCTGTGACCTAACTTGGTGTCATCTGCAGACTTATTGAGGGTGCACTCGATTCTCTTCTCNTGCAGACTTATTGAGGGTGCACTCGATTCTCTTCTCCAGATCATTGATAAAGATA
>VZZY01020553.1:0-18702 GCA_013400335.1 Eurystomus gularis | reverse complement strand
ACCATGAGGATAACTGGTCTGATACTGGATAACAGACTCTGATACGCTGAAATACTTCGTTTCAGAGCAAAAATGTGATTTTATGATCTCTGAATTTTCCATGTTCCTCTCAGCTGTGCACAGAAATTATATCAGTCCTCTGTATTCATTATCCAATTTTGTAAAGTTAGCATTAATTTACTTGTTGTCCTCCCCAAGTGAGGAAGTAAATTTCTATAGTGTTGGAGTTTTTTTCAGTAATTTTCTCATTTGCTATAAAAACAGGTAAGCTGAGGCAAGAAACTTCAGCAGACAGTGAAAGAGTCACGGAATTCAAGTGGAGGGTTGGATCTGATCCCTGCCTGTGCCATAATTCCTGGATTAATCACTTAGCATCCTCCCCAGACTGAGTGATTTAGCCAAGATATATACCTGACCTTAGATCTTAAGACCCTCTTAGGCTCTTGATTTGGTGGTCACTCAAACAACTATAGATTAATACCTGGGGGAACATGATTTCTATGCTACGCTAAGTGGAATGATAAAAAATTGAACCCTTAAAATTTATCAGACACATTTGAGTAATTTTTCTAAGTTGGATTCTGCTCATAGATGTCTGTGCAGTAGATGGGGGTGTCTACATGTGAGCATTGGTTATAATGGGAGTTTGCACCAAAGAAGACTGAGTATCACTGCAGGAATTTACAGTAGCTTGTCTGACTGGGTGCTGATGCCTAATTTGGGATGAGTTGAATGTTTGCTTGACTATCCTGACAAGAGCCCAGCTTAACTGTACAGCAGCTTACATATGGGCATTGTCTGTACCTTGGGCTTGAATCAGTTCCCTGTGATTAGGGATCTGGTGCTATTCTAGATTCCTTGGCAATAAATGCCTGACCTTTAGGTGCCTGTGCAGAGGGTGCTGAGCTTTTGAGTCATAGTTGCTAGTCTCCTACATCCCAAGTGGCACTTACATGCCTGAGTTTAGAGGGCTGGTCTAGCCACTACAGTTAGGAGAGCTAAATTTACCTTCAGTGTTTTTGCTCTCAGCGGTTTGAGTTTTTTATCCAATGGAGAGATACAGACATGTATTAATATTTTTAAAGTAAATAGCATAGGATAAATTAATAATTTTATTTCATGTTAACCAGTTAATATCAGCAGTGAAGATAAAACTTTCTGCATACATGGGTCAATGAGTGAAACACAAACTACTGAACTGTTGTTAAATAAATATGAGCTGCCATGTGCATTGAATAAAGCAATAGTTGTCTGAAAAAAAAATATATGTTGTTATGAGATTAAAATTAATAATATAACACATACTTGTAAGTGGTAACTTCATACTGTGAAGAAACCTTCATTAAGACTATTAAATTAACTAAAAACTCTTCTGTTTTAAATGTAGTGATATTTATTTTTAAGTAAACCAAACCCCCAAAGTATAGCCAGAAATATAGCTGTTCATTGGCTTCTTGCAACATGTCATAAATTGAAATCTATTTTACTCTTGATGTTGTGTAGAACTCAGAAACTCATACACAAACCACTGAGCCCTGAATTATTTAGTATGCTGTAATTATTCTGCTCGATTTCCCTTCAACAGAAAACATTTTGATGACTGAGAGTATGGTATGACCCAATAATGAAATATAAAGGAGTTTAATTTTCTTCTGGTGGGACTCAGAAGAAAAATTTCTTTTTGAAAACTATTATTAGATAAAATGGAAACATTTCCCCTTAACATCTCAATGTAGCAGGAAAATATGCACAAATTACTGAAATGCTTCTGTAGTGTAAAAACCATGTAGTTTTGATATTATCATTTTGACACAGTATGACTTTTAAAATACAGATAACACAATATAGTGCTGCATATATATTTGCATTAACTATGAACCTGGCTAATATGCCTACGAGAATTAGCTTGTGCTATTTTAGTTTCGTAAGTATCAACAAAGTGAAATACTTCAATTTTAGGGAAAAAAAAAAGTCGTTTTACGTAAGTTATTTTTATATGTATGAAGTTTTTTTCCTAGGGAAAATAATAGCATAAATTTTGAAGTGTCAGCTATTTATTTCAATTTCTTATTAAAGTAATTTTAAAGTAGTGACTTTTCTTCTGGAATAGAACTTTTAAATTTTACAGCAGAAAAGGTGGAGTAGAAACTCCTAGAAGAAAAGAGTGTCTGTGACTTAAAAATAGACAGCTAGCTTTTCAGATTGTCAGGGAATGCTGCAATATAGAAAAGGAATAAAACAGCTTCACAGTCTGAAAATTGTCTTGGAGATTGTCCCCCACTATTTGATTCTTCCTTAGTATCTGTTAAATTCTTTTCTACATTTTAGAAAGTAGAAACATACAATCTAGAAAATCCATAAAAATAAACATACCTTGAAAATGAAATTCCCAGCTCTTCACATCTCACTGTTCAACTGCGTCCCCATTTAAATAAAATAATTATCTCTAAGTAATTGTGTCTATGAATTCCCATGGCTTATCTGTGAAACTTATGTCTAGCAACGTCTAAAATCTTAAATCTAAAACTAGACAAGTAATAATCAAATTAGGAATGGATGTTTGAGTGGCCAGTCAACAAGTCATTGCACTAAAACAGTGACACAAAACTAACTCTTGACTAATAATATCACATGAGGATTTGGGAAATGGGTGGTGTGGTAATACTAGAGTTACTGCAGGGATCTGAGGAGGTAAAGACTGAAATTGTTGTGGTGGCAGGGACAGGACATTTTGAAAGTTTTTGATCATTGGAAAGCACTTAGAGCTCAAATCCATAGGAAGTGAAAAATTATTTTTATAATATTTCGGAATGCTTCTTTATTCTGTACTTCTGTAAGGACATTCATTTAAAGTACATTACCTGAAGTATCTTAAGTCGTTCATTACCGCATGTCAACACTACAGACTCATGTCAACCTTTCAAGGATGTAGAGAAATATAATCTCTGGTAGATATAATTTTATTAACAAAAAGCTTTACTATTAATGTAGTAGACAGTTAAAAACCCTCACACTTCATTGTTGTCTGTTAATTCACTTTGAATAAGCTCTATGGGTAAATATGTAGTTTTGACTGAATTCATGAAATGGTGCTCGTACTAGGAGCCATTTGCGTGGTTATTATGCTAATCTATTAGTACTCCAGTAAAATTTAGCCGTAACTTAACAAAGCAGCAAACTGAAATTCAAATTTTCTCAGTCCTTGAACAGTTTCTTGACTGCCAATAGAATAAGCACACAGCAGTGAGCTTTTTGGATCCTGCAAAGGATCCTGAAGTTGGGGTTTGGTATCACTGTTATTTGGAAGTTAGCTGAATTAAGAACTGATAGCAATCTAAAAATATGAACCCCAATTTAAAAAAAAAAACTATGTAGTTGCCTGCTTATACATTTGAGATTAAATATGATAACCATATGGAAGAGTTTCACAGTTTACTCTGATAGACACCAGCCAATGTTTTTGATTTTAGCTCTTTACACAGCTCCTGCCTTGCTAATCAAGTACAGGAAATGGCAACTGACCTGTCAAAGGGATGCTTACCTTACTTGACTGCTGAGGACAGCTAAACATTTGTAGAAAAAGATCAAAAGCACTTCTTAAATAAGAGTTTTGAGTCTAACTATAAATCCTTTAGAAAGGATATTCTGATGCAGTCTCAAGTGTAAGGTATGCAAGACTAAGTTTGTAAAGCATGGGGAAAACCGAGACAGGATATGAACTGAATGGAGAAGAAAACAGACTTCTTAGTGTGAAGTGCCATCATTTTCAGATCATTTAAACAGGTATTTTGTTGACTGGTAGTTTAACTTAAGTTATGGGTGATTTGAAAGCACTACCATATAGGCACTCCAGACCTTAATTTTGGGTTATTCTTGTAATTGTTCTAGATTACTAATGCAGAGGATAGTGTCATGATTTGGTTTTTGAGAGATGTCAAATCATATGTAATCTTATCTTGGCTTGTAATAGGATAACATAGGAGTCTAGCAGAAAAGTCTTCCAGTGTTTGGCAGGGAAATCTGGCATGTTGGCCTGTGTCAAAACAGGGTGGAGCACATATGAGGCATGAAGATCCTGAGCAGAACTGCAACAATGAGTAAATACAACAAACTGGCTGCCTAGCATTTCCATTCTGTTTGCTTCTGTTTTGTGAATATGTCCTAGTGAGACAGAAGTTAACTCAAAAAACACTGACAAAAACCATCTTTCTAATCAGGGTTTTTGAACAGCTACCAATTGGAGGCATTCAGTCTTTTTTATTATCCTGTTGAATTTCTAGGTGAAAGGATTGCTGGAATCTTCCTTCAAAGGATTAGAACATGCCTTCAGGCATGTCTAAGATAGTTTTCAACTTGCCTGTTTTCTGAGCTTTCATGTTTCCATCACAGAGTTAAACAGTGTGCCAGAGAACATCTGTCCCATATTTGTGCTTTTGTTATTTTGTACTTTGATTACATTAGAAATTTTACCAGATAGCTCTGAAGATAGTATTATCAATGTTAGCTGACATAACAGTTAGTTACTATGGCCTCTTTCTTGCTAGCGTTACTTTCCTGTACTTGTACTCTCACATATGAATCTGTCGCTGTTTTAAAAAATTGTGTCTTCTCTATGGAACACCACTTTCAGAAATACTTTGTCATCTGCTATAACTGGGCTATATGCTAAAACACTGATTAAATTCGGTAATGAGAACTTAAGCTCAGTTTCATAGTTTTCTCCTCACATGCTCCTTTTCTGTTGTATGGAAATGAAGAGGTGAAACAACTCTTGAAAGGCTAAGAACCAACTTTGAGCGAGGGAGGAGAGAATTTTAGATGCTTAAGAGTTACACGTACTTGTACTTCTCTGCACATTTGGGCAATTTCTTTTGAAACCCTAGTCATTTTGTGGTGCAAGAGACTCATTCCTCAAGCATCTTCTACCTAGATCATGCTAAGTGCAATTGTAAAGCAAATTATTCCTGTATTAGGTCTCCTGTATTGAGTTGGTGTGGCTTCTGACAGCTAATAAGTTTCTGGCACGTGTGAATTTCAGGCTTGCCTGAAGCAATGTTTGATATGCTCTTTGTGCTACATTTTTTTTTCTGGTATTCTCCTTTCCCCTTCACAAAGCAGCTTACTCTGAGACATGACTGAAGAGAAAGCTCTCACTTCATACTACTGTGGCTCCATTTCCTGTAGTCAGTGTCACCAAGCAGCAGCAGCAGGGTTACTCCACAAACTGGGGGACAAAACAGGAGCTGAGGATGCCTACAACACAGGCAGTAGTACCCCCCCTGACCAGAGAGACCAGCCCTGCTGCATCTGAACCCACCAGTGTCTGGGGTACTTCAATGTAGGGGCTGTCAGCAGTTGCAGACAAGGCATGGGGATGAATCAGGTCCAGTATCCATCCAGTGAGTCCAGACAGGAGATGAGGCCAGAGGCAGGAGTAGTGACAAGGATACAGCAAGGTCCATCCACAGTACAGGACAGTATAATCCAGGTAGGAGCAGCTGCCCAGGTCTGAGCTTCAGAAGAGCTCTTGGGGCCTTTGGGTGAAGGTCAGAAAATCCTAGGTGACTGTTAGTCAGGGCCATTAAGGCCAACCAGTGACACTTGCCCATTGTGGCACTGACTGGAACTTGATTCTCACAGGTTCTGAGAAGCTGCAGTGCCTGCTGACTCCAGCTGAAGCCTAATGTCTTTAGCAGTTTTCTGAAAAGTGTTTCTGAAAAAAACCCCTTTACATTCATTCAGGTAACTTGTCATATGAAATGTAGATGAGAGCTGTCATATTCAACCACCTTGACTGATAAACCTCATGAAGTTAAGGAGGAACAAGTAAGGTGACTCAATCAGGTATTTTAATGTCATTAACTTTGCATTTATTTGACGCAGTCAGTACTACACACATAGAAAATATTTTTTGTATGTGTCACTTTATGGTGTTTCTAAGCTGCAAGATATTAACATTTCAGACAAATTGGCCATTTTCTTAGTTTCTAACTGCCTAGGGTGTGTCTGTTAGTAAGTGATTGTAAATATGTAGGTATCTTAAATGCTAGCCTGGTAATTAAAAAAAAGAAAGTGGTAACAGCAAGGCAAGTATAGACACAGAAAGTCAGCCCATGTGAGCAATTAACTATGCTTTTGCTTCTGGAAGGGATTTTCTTGCCAAAAACTTCAGCTGGATACAGTTTAATAACTTTTTATATCTATATGAATGATCTTGTTGCAAAATATAACAAAAAATGTTGAAAAAGTAGTTTTCAAGCATATGTCTGTATACAGTGGCCAATTTTTCTTCTTACAGGACTTACTGTAATGAATATTATTAACCTGTATTGTACACTAGTCCATGTCGTTGGATAGGCAGGCCAATAACATGCTGTTGTCCAAATCCTGTCCACTTCCTGTCCCTCAGCACTACACTGCCTTCCAAAAGTTGGGTATGTGCTCTTTACATTGCCAAAGATTTGCAGTGGTGGTACAGAAAGAAGCAGCAGCATGCCATAGTTTTGTGTCAGGAGACCTGATAGATATTCTGGCTTTCAGTACTGATTATTTGTTTTTCTGAGGTTAAACTTCAGAAGACTTTCCTGTGACTATAAATTTGAGAAATACAGTCTTTGTTCATATCAGTTTTTCTGAAGGATTTTAGAGCTGTATGACTCATTTGGGGCTCTTACCTTGGAAAGTAATAAAGATTCCATCTGGAAGTTGCTAAAAATCCTTTTCTGAATGAGTGTTTAGTGTACTCATTATTTGGTTACTCCATATTTATTTGTGTTTGTGTAATAACAAAATTACTTAATTTGCATGCTTTGCAAATGCCATATTCAGAAATTACTGGTTAGTGAAGTATTTTGAGAAAGGCTGCCATAGTTGATTTTTCATAAAAAATTCAAGAATCATCTCCTTGGAGTTTGAAAAATTGATCAGAAAAATTATGTGAGAGGTATTGCTAAATATCATGTAGGTAAAAGAACAACCATTTAACAGACTTCTCCATTAAGAGTTTCCCAGTCAAGAGTTCTGTTACTTTCAATCTGTTTTTCAACACAGAACATAGCAGTTTTTTAGAAGTATTGTCAGTCAAAACCACTAAATACTGCTGTGTTTGTAGAAAATCTGACAGGGCTGGCAGAAAATAATTAATATAATGACCTATTGCTACACAATACCTTTTTTTTGTTCGTCCTCTCAACAGGCAGGATCCAAGTGTTCATCTACTGTCTCTAACATTCAGAAGCTGAATATCTGATATGTCATCATCCCTTTCAGCTCTCTCACATACCCCACTGTAAGGCTGCTTAAGTAGCTCTGTCTCTGAAAGTCCTTAATACTTTTGCCATATTATTGTTGCTCTTCTTTCTAAACAAACAAACAAACAAACTCACGCCCATGCCTCAAGGCATACTGCAGAATGTTTAGGGCTTTTTGCAGTGGAGGTGGTACTCAACATTACCTGTTTGTTTTTGCTGTCATTACCTTATATTTCTTTGTCAATGGCTGAGACACCTAATTTATTGGTACTGACATTTTTTTTCTCGTTTTTATTTTCTTATTTTGCTGGTTTTTGTTGAGGCAAGTAGACCAATCCTGTGGCTTTAGCTTTCTTTTTCTTTATGTCCTGAAGTAAAAGTATAGAGAATTTTGGGTAAGGATTCTCTTTTTTTTTAATTCACATAAAATGCATATATATTGTTAGTATTTATATGGTAGTGTAGGTGTCCATTTAACAGAAAGAAAAAACTATGTAAAAAAATAAGCATACATATAAAGTGAGAGTAGGTGAAAATTTTGTATCATGTAGTTTGTACAAGTATAAAAGAGTAGCCTTTTCAGATGCAGGGAGTTTTGGACTGCTAATTCATGCAATTCCGCCTATTACTTAAAGTTCAGTTGTGGATCGTAGCATATTATGTGTTTAAGAGCAAGAAACAGCCTACACCAGTGCTTTTACTTCAAGAGCTACAAGTGTCACCATATGCAGGAATGAATGAGCACTAAAATGCAGGCAATGTGAAAGACAGCACCAGTAGCTGTTATTAAAAGGGCCCATAACTTCATACAGCAGTTGTTATTATGGTAATGGTCAAGACAAAAATTGAAATCAATATAGTTATTTTGGAAGAATTTCCTAACTTGGTCCCAGTGTTGCTTTCATAAAGTCACTGTTTTGGGGCAATTTTGTAATTCCTATGTGAAGGATAAATGCGTATCTCAACATACCTGTGTAGTAAAAAGTAATAGAACCTATACAGTTATCAGATGTCACTTATTAGAAGGACTATGAATTGCTTTATAAACACATTGCTTCACTTATTGCTCCAAATTCTGTAGTGATCTAAAGACTACTGTATACGTAGCTATTTACAGTATAGCGTGCCAGCATTGTTTAACATAGATACATTCCTTCAAGGGTTTTGAAAGAAATCTTTGGTGAGTTATACTGAATTTGATAAAATTCCAGCAAATACTTGCACGTTAAAATAAACATAAAAGCAATAGTAAACACACTGTGATATTTAAAATATTGTCACGTTTTTTGATTTTTGAGAGATATGTTATTTAAGTCCAGACACTAAGAAGCATGGAACAGTTTAAAATTGACACTTAGTCTTTTTTGTAAGCATCTTCCCTTCTGCTTGACTTGAGGCCTCTCAGAATTTTCATTTGTCTGTAGGACCTCCGTATATACTATAAATACTACTCTTGATAGAAGTTACAGTAAAATAAAGCAGTATCAAGCACTTTGAAAGATTTTTCTTTATGTCTATTTCAGATTAGCCTGTCTTTTCTGCAGTTAAGGAAAGATGATCCCGCATCTTAGAACTTTTATTTCTCTATTTTGTCCAATTTCAGTATGTTTAGGTACCAAATTCTGGTCTTCATGTTGCTTTATTGCATGAAGACTCGTGAAGATTTCAGAATACTTGGACTGAAATTTGCTTACCCCTTTTTCTCTCTACTATGTCTGAAGGATATCAGCGTATTTTCAGCAGCCGTGACTTCCCTTTGGTGCTGTCAAGGTTTAATCATGATGCATGTGATAAAATGTGCCTTATTTGTATATTTCAAAGCAGCAGTCATAATTTTTTTTTAACAAGATGCAAAGGAACCATTTAGGTTTTTTATTCTCAATATAAATATGTTTTTCTACGAATGAGATTTATGTTTTCTTTTAAGCTTGTAAAATGATCTGTATTAGTGTTACTGTTGACTTAAAGCAGGGTATTTTGTCTAATATGGCAACAGTTACAGAATTGTCTCCTTTGATTTCTCTAAGTGCTCTGTTAATTAAAACCCCTATTTGTAGAAAATGTTGGAAGTTGTCAAACTTGTTTGACATGTGAAAATTTTATAGTTAACCTAGTCCTATCAAAGAAAATATACAAACAAGTGCTTTTAAGCCTAAGAGAGCTCTAGCAATGCCAGATAAAATTACAAATAACGTGTAAAAACATTGGGATATTTTAAAATCAGCATGTAGAATGTGGATTAGAGTGCCATGCAACACTTAACTTCCCCCTGAACTTTTATTAATGTTAACCTGCTTGCTGGCAATTTGTATACCTGCGTGCCTGAGACTTGGAGCTCCTGCACTGTCCAGCTTTTGCACAGGGTAAAAACCTCCCAGGTTTCTGGACATGTCAGGTTTCCAAGTTCCTGTCCTTCTTGGCTGTCAAGACTCCAAAGATTTGTGTCTGGATACTGGGAAACTTCTATTTTTATTTCTTCCAAGAGGGGCAGTGGGAGTGTTGGGTTTTCTTTTTAATGCCTTCCCTCCCTTATGTATGTCTCTTTGCGTTGATCTTCCAGGGAGTACTTTGAATATTTAACTTGCCTTTCAACCCAGAATACCCCAATTTATTCATAGATAGGGATGGTTTTTGCACAAGTTAAATCATGAACAGGAACAGCAGAATGATGAATTTGTGGTGCTACATGTCAGCTCAGATAGAATCAATCCCTGGAGGATGCAGGGCTGTTATGTGCAAGACTCCAATGCAGGCAGGCAGGAGCCTTGAAGGGAGGAAATGTACTCAGCTGCTGTGTGGAGCAGGCTTCAGGATCTGATCAGCAATGTTATACTGGACAGATGATCAGTGACAATAACAAGCTCTAAAGCTCAAAAGTATAAATCTCAAAAGTTTCTTGAAAAGAATGACAAGAGGTATGTCTTTGACAAATGGTTTGCTTACATAGAAATCATAGGTATCTCTTTCTGTCCTTTTTACTGATACATAAGCTTAACACAAGGCAGCATCAAGCCTTTACAAACTGAATCACTTGTAGTATGTATGTACATTTCTGTGTAAATACAGCTGTAGCACATATACTCATCTATAAACACATTTTCTTCTGAACTTCTTTCCAGACGTGATTTCTTTCTGTTTCTAGCATGGCAAAAAAATATGTCACCTACTTTCTTCAGATCTTAAAAAAAGGGCAGCATTTGCTGCAAATAAAAGTCCTGATATCCTTGCAACTAAAAGGATTCTAGGTTTTGAATACAGAAATTTCTGTTCCTTGTTGAAATTTCTTTATTCCTTTTCTATTTATTGTTGAAATCATTAATGTGTTAAAGATTTTTTTGTTTGTTTGTTTGTTTGTTTTTTATAGGACTTTTTTCCTGTTGCCTGAAACATTTTAGTCTACATATGAAATACTCAATCCCTCAGTTTTGTTAAGAGTCTTCTTATTTTATAGGTCACTGTTATTTCACACTTGTCTGTGACATAGGTTAATAAATTACATGTTTAAAATCTTTTCTGTACTAAAAATTCTTATTCTAATATTTTTAAATTCATTTATATAATGGTGGTTTGACTCTGGTTTAAACACTGAGGTTCAACTGTTGTAATCTGTTTAAGGTTGTTGTACAGTCCCAGCTGGAATCCTTTTATGAAAGTAGGTTTCTTAGGTAATATGATTTTAAAAACTGAAGGTATGTCTTCCTCCAAAACAAAAGCAAAGTCATCCATACAGGAATTTGAAATAACAAATGAAGAGATGCTACTGATACTGTTTTGAACTGGATATTTGCCAATATGAGAAAGAAACAATGCAACAAAACAGACAAGATGCTGAAGTCTGATATGATCATGGAAAGTACCTAAGGAGAAACAACAAACATGAAAGGAAGGTTAGCACAGGAAGAGATGACTGAAGGCTCTGAACTGTGAAGCAGATGAAAGTGTATGGAAAAATACCTGACTCTGCTATCTGTTTCTATTCTTACCACAATAACCTTACAGATCTTGGCTTTTGGCAGGTCACCTAGACCTTATTGGTGCATACAGAGGAGATTACTTTTAGTCCTGAGATAAAAATCCTCTGGTGTTTGAATAAAAATCACAAAGCATAGGGCGAGGAGGGGCCCCAAGAAGTCATATAGTACATCTTCACTTTAAAAGAAATTCAACTGTAGATAAAGTATTCCTGATATTTACCTCACCAACAGATATGGCTTATGAGAACAACATACACAACCAGTCCTTGTGCCCATATGAAGATGCATGATCTCTTGTGAATGCCCATCATGACCGGGTGGCTGCTTTTTTGAGTCACAATATAATGTTCTCAAGTAAGTCTGTAATGAGCTGTTGGAAATACCCAGGCTGGAAGCTTAAGGCACATTTGAACCAAATCTTTTTTAAAAGCTTCCAACAACTTATATTTCACAGCATCTTCAGCAGTCCACTATTAGTAGCAGCAATTTCTGTTGGCATACAAAAGTGTTTCATAATACCCAGCTACCTTATTCTCTTCTTTCACCTTGAAAGTAGTGTTTGGTTCAGTGTTCAGGCATTGAGAGCACTTCACCCAGAGATACCTTCTACGCTGGTGCTGTGCTGCTCATTAAATTCTTTGCTCATAGCCTAGCTTTGCAGGGTCAAGGAAAATGAAGGGAGATCCATGTGAAAATGAAGTCCTTTTAAAGAGAACTTCTACTTCAGTGTTCTGCGGACATCTAATGTAGATGCAACTTAAAGCACCCAGATTTGAAAGCTTCATCATTAACAGAAAGAGATAGGCACTCTCAGAGGCAGCTTAATTAGGTGGGTGATACATGGTACTACTGCTAGAGATTATTAAAATTACCTTTTAGCATCTTTGGTTGTATCTTCATGGATGGATGCAAACGTAGCTGAATTCCTCTCTGTGCTCTTTCTGGAAGTGATATAACCATGTTAGCCTTGCAGAAAGGACAAGCTTTCATGCAGGTCACATTGTCTTGGCCAAGCTTTCATGCAGGTAACATTGTCTTGGCCACTGTGCTTTGTACCCAGAGTAACTTCAGTGGTTTAGAGCTTGCTTTAAATGGCCCAGTGGAGAATGAACAGCCTTGATCTGCTTGTACTTACGTTGAAAGACATGTCCTTTGATTTGATCACTCTAAGCAATAAACTGTCCCCTTCAAAGAGGTGACAATGAGTTATTTTTGGTTTTGTGTAGGTGTAATTCATTCCTTCTTGCATTTAGTTCTTTACCTGTTTTCCAGCTTACTGCTTCCCCGGTTTACCAACATTATTTTGCAGCCCACTTGCACTGGCAGCTAAAAGAAGTGTTGGTAGCTTAAAAATATACTGGTAGCTCCACCACTGATGGACAGAAATTTATTAATATACCTTTTATTTCTTACAACACCGATTAAATTACAATTTTGAACTGAACTGGAAACAAAAGAGACATAATTTCTTTTCTAGGGCTTTCAGAAAACGTTAAGGATAAATACTTTAAGATGGATTGAGGTGGCACAGAATTTGCTACTTGTAAACATGTGCAAGTGAAGAAGCTGCTGACTTTTAGTTGTGCAGCCAGGGATGGACTTTCTATCTTCTGCTCTTCAATACTGTAACTTCTGAAGAATAAATGTTGGGAAGGAATTTAATGTAGAGAGGAAAAGGGTGAGGAAGAAAGGAGGAAGTAACAGTCAGACAGTGTTCTGCAATATATCTCTGTAGTAAGAAAGAAGCAAGATAGGTGACAAGACTTTTCTCTGAGCTTCTGGGAGCTCTCTGATATTATGCTTATTATTAGAAATTAATGATGTTAAGGAAGTTTTAAAAATTAACAGTGCCTTGGGCTGCATTAGGAGGAGTGTTACCAGCATGTCAAGGGAGGCGATCCTTCTCAGCACTCATGAGGCCACATCGGCAATACCGTGTCCAGTTCTGGGCTCCCCAGTACACGGAGACATAGAAATTCTGCAGGCAGTTCGGTACAGCATTAGAGGACTGGATCATCTCTCATGTGAGGAAAGGCTGAGTAAGCTGGGACAGTTTAGCCTGGAGAAGAAAAGTCTCGAGGGGGATCTCATCACTGTGTACAAATACCTGAAGACAGAGTGCAAAGGTGAATCTAAGCTATTTCCAGTGGTCCCTCATGACAGGACAAGAGGCAGTGGGCACAAACTGAAACATAGGAGGCTCCTTCTGAAGATCAGGAAAAATATTTTTTACTCTGAGAGTGATCAAGTGCTATGCAGGTTGCTTAGAGAGGTGTGGAGTCCCCCTCCTTGGAATTAATTAAAAAGCCATCTGGGAAGCTGGCTCTGGGCATCTCTGCTGGAGTAGAGGTGTTGGACCAGAAGACATCTGGAGGTCCGTTCCAACCTCACCCATTCTGTGATTAAAAATAAAACTACTACTGTCTTGTAAAACTCTCTGTGTTGAAACACTAGAGAAGAAAGCAAGTACCAGTAATGTTCAGAAATGCTACCATCTTGTGGTACCTGAAATGACCAAGTTACTGATAGCACTCTTGCAGTCAACTGTATCCACTTATCATGTTATTACATGCCGTGTCTATATACCTACTAAAAAAAAGCTTTCAAAGTAATTTTGTGATTCCTTAGTACTATTGTAGTATTTTCTTTCAGCAGACTAGCTTGTTTTGGTTTTGAAATTAAATATCTTTTAATTACTTTGGAAGAAGTTACCACAAAATATTATAAATGATGTGTGGCTTAGTGGCATATAAAAGATTTGTTTATGAAGCAAAAGGCTGTCTTGAAGGTTCTACGACACTCAGAAAGACCCCCAAGGCAGAATAAAAAAAAAAAATTTCCTGTGAAGAGCTCACAATTGATGTGCTTCTATTAAGGTTATATGATAATATGAATGTAGCGACTCAATACCAGCTTATGTCTTTTACAATGCTTGGTAAAGACTTTGTCCCCAGTGATTTTATTCCTCTGCTAGCATGCCTTGGGGTCATACAACATCTAACCTTCTTGATTATCACTCCTCTGGTACTAAGTATTACGCCTTTATGTGTTACATTATTGTACTAGAGGTATTTTCTTGATTTCATTAGAGAAGATACATTAAAAATACATTCTACAAAAAATGTATATAGTTTGTGGTTCCTGATTACAATGTACAGAAAATTAAGCCAAAAGCTTCTAATGTTACGGCTAAATATGATTTATAGTTAATATAAAATTATTGTGTTGGAAATTTGTTTCACTAGATTTAGTGTGCAGTGTAGTTTATTGAAAGCAGTATGATATCTTAGGTGCAGCATTTATCATTTAAGTGCATTATTATAGCTACAAAACTATGTTACATTAGAATCTTTTTCTATAGCTTCGTAAACACAAAATGGAATTTTTCTTTAGATTAGTAGGTTATGACTGTGAGTTTGTGTTAATAATCAGGCTACAAATAAGTTATGGGACTCAAGTGTCTCTCTGTAAAACATTTCTTTGTTAGACTGTATGAATACTTTCTGTTACATTTTATGCTTATGGTCATTTCTATTAAGTTTCTGGTTGGCATATATGCAAGTGAATAAGCTATTGAGTTTTAATTGTGCAGCAAGGGATAGAATTGGTGTCTTGTGCTCTTCGTTTTTTAACTTTTTCTGAAGAATGTATGTTGGGAAGGAGTTGAATGTAAAGAGTAAATGGTTGATGGAGAAAGGAGGAAATAATTGGGAGACAGTGTTCTGTAGTACCTCTCCATAGTAAAAATAAAGCCAGATAAGTGACCAGACTTTTGCCTGAGCTTTCCCCATCACTTTTTAGTTCTTACTTGTTTTTCTGTCTTCATCTGTAACATGCCTGGTTTCCTCTTCACACTCCTACTCCATTTCCGCAACTCCCAGATCATGCAGTCTTTGGCTTCTGAGCTGAGACTGCTACTAAGTTTGCCAGTTCATTCCTTCTTTTGGCAGCAGTTGCAACAGAAATTGCAGCTAGACCACCAAGTCATTTCATGTAGACACTGAATTTCTGCTGGATATTAATAATATTCAATCATTACTAAGCAGAATTGCTTGAAATTGATGAAATTGAATAGCTAGCATGAATTTGTCTTGGTAATTATTTTTAAAGTTGCAATAAGAAGTTTAGAAGTTTAATAAGGCAGGTATTAAATATTTTACTTGTGTATTATGAATACAGATTGCTGAGATTTTCTGTTTAAATGGTCTCCTGATGTTAATTTAATAAAGTCAGATTTTTCTGCATGGAAATATAGAAAGTCTTGAACAGAAAACCCAAAACAAAAGCGATACCAAAAAAAACCCAAACAAAACAGAGCAGAAATAATGCAAAACTGAAATTACTCCCTGGATGCTCTTAGAAACCTCTTCCTAATGTGTTTCTGCAAACAAGAAATGAAGTTAGCAAAAGTCAAGTGAAAAAGTTACTATCGCAAAGCTTTGAAGTACATTCATTCTTTCCACCAACTCCTTGGGCCTCTGGTCTTCTTCTAGAGTCAAAGTGTCTGAGAACAACAACTCTCAGTCTGTCTGGGTTTCAAAGAAAACAGTCAACCATGACTGCAAGTCATATTAGAAAGAGCCTACATATGGACTGCTGAAAAAGTTTCAAGATTGATTTTATTTTAAATCCAGTTTTGCATGAGAATTTTTATTTATCACTCTTGATTAATATGAACCCTTTCTCTTTTTCAGAGAGAACTTCATTTTCTGTCCACTCGGGAAACGGTGAGTTCAGCATTCCTCCTGTTATCCTCCTCTAAGATGTTTTTAAAAGTAACAACATGCTTTTTATAATGTTGATTTTTTAATAAAATTGTATTTATCTCCTTTTGTAAGAATTTACATATGTTAAATATTCATTAATTAGTACTGGCAGTATCTTTTGTACGAAGCTCACTTCAATTAGCTAAAAAAAAGGTTTAGTCAGAGACCACATAAATAGAAGCAGGTTTAATCAGTTCCACATATACAGACCCTAGAGCTCCATATGGATTTTCTCCAACTAGTGGAACAATAAAAATAAGCCTGTTCCAAAGGTTTTTCGCAGAAGAGGGCACTGTTGCCTGAGCCACCATACATAACATAAGCCATGCTAGCTGCATTAGAAGATACAGTTATTTAATACAACGGTGTGGGAGAACACAGAATGTACAGCATCATAAGGCCCTTGATCATGTGCAAGTTTGTGTAAAAACAAAGGAGCTGTGGGAAAGAATGTGGAGCAGCACAAAGTAACTGTGAAAAGAATGTGGAGCGGTTGAGAAGTCCAGGATTGTTGCCACAGCTGCACATCATAAATAACAGAAAGAAGACTGACCACCTCTTGCAAGGAAGATAATGAGAAAATGAGAACTAACCAATTAGAGAGCTGTCTAACCGGGCTACATCAAAACAACTGTAGATCACGAGACTAACAGCATATAGAGCATATATAGCAGCTAACTGCGTGAATAATGATTCTGTTTGCACCAGCATTCGGGGTCCGTGCCTTTATGCACCACACAATAACCTATTAGTGAAAAAATAGCTTTCCTCAATTATTTAAATTATCTTAAAAATCACACTTCTCTCTAAATGTATACATTCTTTTTCTCCTTTTCCTCTCCAGTCCCACTCACTCTGTGATGTTCCCATCTTGGTCTCAGTCAAATTTGTGCCTTTCAGACAGTTTGTCAATATTTAGGAAGAGGCAAAGCTGTCAAATGCCTCTGAGCATCCCCTAACCGCAGAAAACTGCCACAAAATTTCAGAAGACATAATGTGAGGCCCTTTCCTGCTGCTTGCAGCGCATGTGCACCTGTCATGTGGTAGAAGGTCATCCTGTGGGGAGTGCACAAGGGGTGTAATCCTTGCATTTTTAAGATGTACATTTAAAAAGAATTGTGTCCCAGTTTGGCTTTTATGCTCTAGGGTATATGGGTCCATTTTATTTCACAGATTGTGAGATCTTCACTGTGAAGTGTTTATCTTACTATCTGTTGCAAAGAACTAGAATGTTTTTTGGGGTTTTTTTGATGCTTTGTCAGTAGCAATGAATCATAATCGCTTCAAGAACAACCATATTAGGGAAAGGTTTTAAATGGATCATGTCAGCCTTTTGTAAGAGGACACTCCTATGTGTAATATTACCTACGTGCATCTGCTTAGCCTTCCATTGGCCAGAAGAACATGCTAATTAAAGATGAAGAGCTTTAAAACAAAATCCAGCTCTGTGAAATTATTGATCACATCTGGGTTTTTTAGGTATGATTGGATCCTTGAAGACAAATATTAGTGTAATTCATTAAGTATTTCCTTGATAAATAATAATAATAATAGCAACAATAATTCATGACTCTCTCAAAGCTTGGTTGGGCCTAACTTGGAAAGAAGTCCACAACATGCTTATAAAGGCTTTATTAAAGGTCAGGTTTAATCACAGTAGTTGTCATCTCTGTTCTTCCTTCATGGTCTAAAAATAATTGAAAAATATGGCAAGTAAGAGTGTACATGAGTCTTGTATGGCGTTTGGAGATATTTAGTCTCGATGAGAGCAAATTTTTAGGTATTGTGAAATATCTGCCCTATCCTCTCAGACATCATTTGGCATAAGATACACAACACTTTATATTGGAAGACCTAAAGTCACTTTCAGTGTTTTTATTCAATTAAAAATTGTTCCTCTTTTTATTAGGAATTCTGTATGGTTGGCAGCTGGCTACTAAGTTTTCTTCCCACCTTCTCAATCTTAAAACAGGGGCCTAATGAAATCAGAGTGACCATTACTTTAATAAAAAGCTGAATGCACTTCCACAAGACTAGTGCAAAAGATGGACATAGACATGTGTGTGATGTTACTTGGTCTGTATAAAGTCTAGCAGCCATTTTACATTGTATAAACAGTGTTGGGTGTTTTCTGCTGTATTCCACAGACGGATCAGTGACAAATAAGTGATGTGCCTTTTAGTAAATTACAAGAGTGAATTATGTTTGGTATGAAAACAGAAACAAAACCCTTTTAAAAAAGATCTATCTATCATAGTTCCTACTTTCTCTTTATTCAAATAAACAAGTAAGAATTCTGAACAGAGCAAACATCTAAGTTAGAAGAAATGAGCTGCCTCAGTTAATCTGTCCAGAGTGAAAGAGCAGCTTTGAGGTGTGGCCAAGGCACTGGAAAAATAAAATATGGGTGTTCCCTTTTCCACGCTAGGTTACAGGTTACAGGTTTACTTGCATGCTCTTGAGGATTCCATCTCTCACAAATGAACATACTGGCATTTGGCAGCCACCTGCTGATCAACCACTCATGGCCTTTTGTTCATTTTATTTTCATAGATCCTCTCTCTTCTAATCCATCTCTCAGTGCTAAGTAGTAGCTTGTCTCTTGATGGCTTCTTCTTCATGTGACTAGTTCTTTTTAATTCTGGACTTCGTTTTCCTTCCTGCAAAGGAAACATAGAACAGCTGTTCAGCACTGTTCTGGGTCCGTTTAGG
>VZZY01020548.1:890-18252 GCA_013400335.1 Eurystomus gularis | reverse complement strand
GAGGCCATTACCTCTTTTTCTGACAACCTTCCCTTTTTACATTACGCACAGGGAGATGGTAGATATGTAGTTAAACCTAGATACCTGGTTTGTATACAGCTATGTTTTGATGAGATGAATCCAAGACTTAGAGTAAAAGAATAATCTCACAATGATTCCAGATGCTGATCACTAATTCATGGACAAATAAGTCTTCATATTTAGTTATGAAAAGGAAGATTATTTCACTTAATAGTCTCATTCTCCCAAGTGTTCTCTACTTCTCAGTATTGTAATTATACTTTTCATGGACCTATTATGCTAATTGTTGCAGTTATCCTCTTGATTTTAGTTAGCCTTAAACATTTATTATTATTATAACAAAATACCTCTACGATAAATTAATACATACTTCAAGAATGCCCACAGGCCATAATAAAAATTTGGACCACATACAATCAAGTAAAGTAGAGCAATCACACTAGAACAGATAACTTCCATCTGATTTGAAAAACAAGTGCAGGTCTACTAGTTTGAGACAATGATGTCTGGTATTGAATATTGCCTGAACTGTGTAAAGAAATATTGTTTGTTATTTCTTCCACTTAAATCCAGCAGAAAATAACCTGAAGGTTTATAAAGTGTACATCTGAGTCATTGGTTCACATCTGTGCCTCATCCTGTGTGGAGTGTTTTGGGGACTGGGATTGTTTTCATAATATTTATTTTGGAAAACCTACCCTCTACCATGGCAGTGTTAGAGGACAATCAGAACAATAATTCTATCCTAAGCTCTATATTGTGAAAATCAAGTGGTTATGAGCTTTTATAAATTTAAAATAGTATTGCCATTAGTTTGATCATATTAAACACTCACATGTCCTTGTTTTCTTTATTTTTATCTCAGTAAAAGGTTACACTCTTCATCAGTTTGTGAACGGCCTTAGTGAATAGATTTGTTTTTACTACTATCCTGTCATGTGGACTCTAAGCATTAAGTAACAAAAAGGAGTGGTGCTTTCTGTAGCCCAGTGCATCTGGCACTCATGTATTCATAGCACCTTTAAGCATATCGATCTGATTTTTCTGCAGCTTGCAAAGATATTTAGAGTTTCAAATTTTTGCAATATTTTCCAAATAGATCATATATATGTATTCAGTAATTGATAGGCATGGCATTTGGTGTCCTTTTCTTGGACAAGAAAATATGCAGAGATCTTAAAAATAAATTCAGCCCCCAGGAAAACACTGTGAATGTTGGGGTACTTGGAAATATCTCTCTAAATGGGGTTTAGGTATTACATTTCTGAGATGGCATGTTGGAATGTTAGACAGGAAAAGCAGTTTCATCACCCTCCTACAAGGGTGGGTACTGGCAATTGTAGGCCATTAATATTAAACAGATATACTTCTTGAGAAGTGGAGGTTTAGTCTCCTGCAGCATTCCCTAGGCTGGTTTGTGTTGCTGACTGGGTAAAACAGGACAGAAGGCAAATTTCACACCTTGGCCCTACTACAAAAAAACCCTGAACTACACGGTAAGTGTGAACAAAAGATATAAAGGAAGCGGGATGATTTGTTCCAGGGTTTGGTTTGTGGTGTTTTTCCTCTCAAGAAATACTAAGCACCTTTGAGAAGAGAAAGAGAGTTAGAGAGTAGTTTTAAATAGAAACCTGGAGGGATTTTGGAAAACAAAACTCCAGACAAAAAGTCGGTTTTTCATCTTAGCATATCTCAATCCACCTTAACTATACCCTTATAGTAGTAGGTTTACTGATATTTAAAATACGTTAAATCACTCTTTTTTTTTAAACACTATCTCAATTGTTGACTTCCTTTGTTACCTGTGATAGTTTATTGAATAGGCAAGTGCGATATGCAAAGAAATGTTGTTTGAACTGTAAACTATGGATCAAAAAATGAATTAGTCTCACCAATGCCATAAATACAACAACTTTTCAGAAAAGTTGAGAGGTATCAAAAAAGTTCATGTACTTATTTTTCTAGTTAAGAAATGATATAAATAACAATTAATTTAAGGTCAGATTTTTTTTTGCTTTAATGAAGCTAAAAATTGTGTTCCATATGATATCTGTCATATAATATTGTCTAATAGTTTCCTTATAGCTTTATATTGGAAGAGGGTTGTTTTTATTTGAAGAAATGACTTTTGCCAAGCTGTTCAGTATTTTTACTGAACTTACAAAGAAGGAGCTAAATCTGCAACAGGAGTGCGGAAACCAATAGCAATAAGCATTGTCAGTGGACAGATATTGTCCAGAAATTTCCTCTATTCAACAGTTGGTTGGTTGTAAGAATTAGGAGGAAAAGATTAAAATGTTATTTATCTTAGGTATGGCACTATTCTATCATTAAAATTCAAGTTTCATAGGTCTTTATTATGCAATGATTTGGTTTTATTACAAAGAAACTAATTTACATTCACCTAACTGGTTTTCAAGGAGTAATTGTGAAACACATTTTAGAAACTCTGTCATCAAATACAACTTCAAGTTGGATAGAAAGGTCTGGAATTTGCTGTAAACACTTACTGCAACTTTGCTTATTTGAACAGAAAACTTCCCTATACGCATACCATTCTGCCCCAAGCTGCCCCGATCAAGCATCCACTGGCTTAAGGTTCAATTTTGTTGTACAGCCTGCTTTCAGGAGTATTGACATATCTCACACTTAGTAAAACAATATTATTAAATCCTCTGGAAGCAATAGAGTACATATTACCACCACTATTCTTCCAGTTTAAAATAGAACAAAATTAAACAAAATAAGCAAAACCCAGAATCTCTTCTTGCAAGAAAGAGAGGTTGAGACCTACAGTTTTGGTTTTTTTCCAGACCCCAAAACCCAGATAGACTAAAGCTTCTGTTGCCTTGGTGCCAGTTTCCTAAAAATTAAAGTCATTCAGAGCTATTCTGGATTTAGTATTTCTTGTCTCATCCAAAGTGATCTTTCAGCTTACAAAGTCGATTATAGGGGTTATTCTATTTGGCTTCTGTGATGCACATTGTCAGTTGGATAATTATAACAAAGGCATTTCCCTTTTTTCACTGTGTCCTGCAAACCTTTCTTGTATCCCATCTTTCAAGCTTAGGATCAGTAAATAATATCACTGTTATGGAGAGAATATTACTATTGTATATACACTAATTGTACTATTTATTTGTTTCTGCTCATGTGTTAGCTTTTCTTAAGAAAAATAACTCTGTTAGATGAAGCGCCCTGGGTAGAAAAATTGTTCTTTTCTTGGAAATTATTTAGTTCATTCAGAGGAGACAAGCTTTCAGAGACTGAAAGTTGGTCAGCAAAGAGTAAAAAATTACAGAAAAGTCCCACAAAACTGAGTGGGAGAGCTTGCTGAGAGAAGCAGCAGACAGAGACAACCAGGCATCAGAAATGAGGAAAGTAACTTCCCCAGGGCCATGAAGAGCTTTGCCAATTGTGCTGCAACTCAAAGCTACTGAGCTGGCTAGAATCTAAGAGCATCCCTGCAGAGGCACTGTGGAGAGTTTTATATAAACTCTGTTCTTTTCTGTTGTGTTTGACTGAGTTTTGATGAGCTGTATTTATGGTGTTGTCCTAATGTGTATTCTAATTAAATCTGGCTTTCTTCTGGTTAAATGTCTTTCAGACTCCTTTGGTGAGTTCACTGCAAAGAAACTGTCTATGCAGGTCTACCTCAAAGCATTAACCAACTCTGAGTACTTTCAAAACGTCAGAGGCTCTTATTGTCATAGGTCTGACACAGCTTTTGTCCAGAAATAGCTATAGGCTTTATAGGCTGTATATATGTGTTTATTTATGTGTATATGTGTAGGTATAAAGAGATCCAGCCTAAGGTGAGCTCTCTTGGTTAAAGATAGCTAAGCTGTAACAGCAGAAATCTCAGTGCAGACCAGTTTACTCTGTTTTTTTGATGGTTGACCAGGCTTATCTATCTAGCTGTGACTGAAATGCAGCCATACACTTTTTTTTCTATATACAAAGCCACAGATGGGAAGACACTACGCTTGTATTAGAAATATTGTCTTTCACTGTGCTATGTTTTCACCCTAAGTAATACAAAGTCAGTTACACATACATTTTTATTTTATTTTATTTTTTTTTAATTCTTCTACAAGGCTGCACCCTGTGGAACTAGAACAGAACTGAGATAACCCTGTGTAGCCATGCACAGAATTTGAAATACAGTTAAGCTTCACAATCCTCATACCATAATGATATTCTGTATTCATAATGTCATAGTAGCAGGGGATGGTAGTACTGGGTGACTACTACGTGAATGATCTATTTATCTGGTTTGAATTTTGCTTTAACTATTTGTTCACAGTAAATCAAGCATTCTTAGCCAACCTCATTCAACGTGCTTGGGCCAAGAGCCAGATTCCACCATGCATACTCACTGAGTAGTTCCTGACAGCCCAGTTAACCCCTTGCAAACAGTGGTACTAGTTGCCTAGGAAGTGACTGTCTTAAGAGTGATTGAGGTCTGTAACATTCAACTCTATAAAAATAATAAATGGGAACTAGGAATAGGATTTTAAGAGCCTAAAAGAAGTTAATTTCTGATCAAATCACCTAAATTCCCTTTATACCAGCAAAAAGAAGTCGGCACATCTGAATACTGATATGTCTTTTTATAAAATAGGCATCTGTGTCTCTGAAAGAGTTCTCTTTGTTGTAGAGGAAGGGTAACTAGCTCAGACTTAAGTATCAAATCTCAGATGGTTAAAATTTGAAGAGGTATATCCAACTTGAAGATGGGACTGATGCATTTATTGAAGAGTTGTAAGATGGTGGCACAAAGAGGACAACAGCATCTATTAAGAGGACTTCTTATGTGTTATATAAGATTGTTACATCTTCCCTGTTAGGTTTTAGTCCATGAATATATGTAACATATTGAAATTCTGTACAGATATACTGGATTAAACCTTTTGAAGGCAAATGCCTGCAATCACTTCTGTGCCCTTTCCTCTAAATTAGCATCTGTGACCCAGCTGCATAAGCAATTTTTCTGGCCAGGATTGAAGAGTCCTTCCCACTAGCCCCATTGTAGTTTTTATGGAGCTCAGCCATTTAGCATGGGTTGTACTTCTTTTTGAGGGCTGGGCCCAAAACCTTTGACAAATTTTGCATTTGCAATTGATTTGCTCCCTCCTGGGCTTGAAAATGAAAAGCAATGGATAATGTATCAGGATCAGACTTTTCATGATGAAATAATAAGGGTCAAATGAACTGACAGCTTTTCTCAGTGTTCTATAATGCTCATTAAGTTAGACATTGTTTTGATTTTTTACTGAAAACCTCATTTGCAAAGACTGTAGTCAGAAGAAAAAGAATTGGATGAGACAGATAAGTATAGTCAGACTGTAGCACTGTTATCCTGGAGCAGATAAAGGAACCTAGTATCTCTCCCAGACAACATTTTAATAATGGAAATAGAAGTCCTTTTCATTTAAGCTCCAGCTGTTTTGTTGGACTCATGCTCTAGCATATATCAGTTAAACTTTGTTCTTTCTTTTGGAAAAGAAACTAAAGTTACTTTCAATCTCAGTATTTCACAGTCTTTTGCAATGAAACAAACAATAAACTCTAATGTCCCACAGACTAGTTGTGAAATGAAGACCCCATGGCACTTTTAGGAAGAATAGGTGAGTTAGTTCCAGTGTGGTTTTGACAATTATATACTCTCTGGTTGTAAATAACTTAACATTCAGCTATAAAGAAATTTTTCCTCACTTTCTTTAAACTTCTATGCCATGCTTCTGCTTGCTACTGAACAATCTCTGCCAATAACAGACCAAGAGGGAAGAAATAAGATGAGCAAAACTTTCTGAACTATGCTACTGCTAAAAAAAAAATTCAGAACTTTTCACTTTCTTTTAATAAATTTGTACATTGTCTAATATAATTTTATAATCAAAGTGTGAGGATTTCAGCATGAAGATCACCTGATGATTACGAGTAGGAACAAAACATTGACTAAAAACTAACATTTTGATCTCATTAGCTATACTAGTTGTTTATAAATGTAAGAGTTTTAAGGAATGACTGAATCAGAACTGTTATGTACTTCATCATCCTGTCTCTCAGAGCGAACCAATCAGTTTGGTTCTAACAAAGGCATAAGTGAATATTTCATATCCCAATCTCAGTTAGTTAGGTATCGGATAAGATTCAATGTTCTGGAAGACATACTCCAGACTTCTGGTTCTGCAGTTGTAATGCGTCAGAACTGGGGCCTTAGAAAAATAAAAATGGCTGTCATAAAAGGATATGCCTTCTCAAAAGGGAAAACCAAGCTGAAACCAGTTTGTTGTCTAATTAAAAGTACAGAGGTACAACTTAAACTAAACCCAGACTCTCTCATTCATTGCTGTACAGAATACTTAGTTTTCCTTCCTGTAAAAATTATTTTAAAACATAATGAAATTCGTATTAATTTTCTTTGTATAGCTCCTAGCTGTCTCAGATGAATAGCAAAAAAAAATATGTTATAGAAAGAATAAATATGTGCTAGGTTAACCTGGCAAAAAGTCAATTTAGTGGAAAAAGTGTCTGAGTTAAATCCTTTCAGGAAAATGTTGTGGTGTGCATTGTAGGTGAAGTGGTAAACTCTGCTGGAAGACACACACTGCAGATATCCTTCTGCATTCCTTTTATGGCCACAGACTCCAGAGAATTTGTTATTACATCATTACAAGTCATATTTTATGTTTGAAATATTTATAATATTATTTTATTGAAGCTTATTCTTCAGTTAGGACACAGGGACATTTTTATATGCCTCCATTTTCACAGCATTGTGTACACAGACTAGGCCTTCAGGGCAAGTTTTATTGTGCCAGTGTAACATATGTTCCCAATAGGTAAGTGACACATGAAAGGAAAGGAATGTGATTTAATGTTTCAATTTTATTGCTTGCAATTTAACATATGGCAGTGAAGAAGATACAATCAATAAAGCTACATGAATGTGAAAGCACACAATAAAAGATACCTCAGAAGCAAGATTTGATGTAAAGATTTATTGAATCTAACTAGTCAAATAATTCAACATGGAAATTGTATTTATGGTCTTGGACTCATTTGTTATTGGTGACTTGCTAGTGCACAGTTAATGACTTTGCAAACTTCTTCCAAAAATCTTGTGCAGATTTTGTGCTACACCTATTTACATTGCAATTCTATAAAGAAATCGTAACCCAAATCAGCAATGCATTACTATTATTGGGTATTTTTCTCAGGAAATTAAAATTTTCATTTTCTCATTTTGTAATCTATTCTTTATTCATTCATTTTACTTATCTTCTTCTCCTTTTTCTCCTCAATATTTCCCTCACACTATTCTTTCTTCAGTTTTGGTCAAATAACGTCCAAGAAATTCTGTTCAAATAGCCACATTAGTACACAAATTAAAAAGTTGTGTTGCAAAAAGTAATGTTGAGATCTAGAAGCAGATATAATTTTTAAAATGCTTTTCTAAACTCAGAATGAATACTTTCTCAAGTATTTTCTGTTTTAATAAATACAAAAATACACCTGTTCTAGCAAAAATGTCTGGTTTTACTGAAAAAGTGCAATAACATTCTGAAAGTATTCCATTATGTTTTCCAAAAATCACCTCTTTTTTTCTAAAAAAAAAGTGGAAGTCCCAATATTTTTTTCCAGGATAATTATTTTTGAGAAAAAATGCCATTTTAATGTAAAATACATATTTTCTATGAACTAATAAATATAAAAGAAAAAATATTAGCTTTGCAATGTGTATAGTGTAAGAGTTATACTAGTTTATTAAGTAGGGCTAAAGCCAAAATCATTTGACTTTCTCTCTTGGAACTGAATTAAAATATTTGGAAACAGAATTCGAATTCCAAGCAGATGAACTTAATGACTTAAAATATCTTATGACCACTTCAATGTAGTCAGTATTACAAAGGACTAAAATTCCTCAAAGAAAGTTTACAGTATTTTTTATGACAAGGTTACAGGACTACAACAAAAATGTTATTTAGATAAAGGGAATGGTTGTCTCAACAGCACATCAGCTCAAAGCAGGAGCTGTGGCTTGTATTTTAAGCTTAGCCTGGTTTTTCTTGTTCAATGCAACCTTGCCCAAGTTGCATTCTTAAAGTTTTGTTTTCCTACCACTAATTACCCTATTCTGAATTCTTTTAATCTCATCTCTTTTGGCTGCCATTTTCCAGCTACAAACCATAAATAACACTTCCAGCTCTCATATTCTTCTTTCTTTGACTTACATTCACATAGTTCCATAGATGCCAATATATGATTTAGGTTCAGTTTCACTTTATTATCCTCTCAATATTGTTCTTTCAGATCACATAAATTTGATAAAAGCAAGTGGTGCACACAAGATGATTTAGGAAAAGTCTGCAGGATTTACCTCACTATCTTAGCACTAATGATTAAGAACAGTTTGCAGTTTGTAAGAGATGAGACCTGAAAAGATGATGTGGACACCCATTGACAGATGTTAAAATCTTAAAATCTTTTAAGCAGAGTTTGATGTTTTGCTTGTTTGTTTGTTTGGAGGTTTGGGGTTTTATTCCCTATTAGAGTTTTGTTGGTATATTCATAAAGACTAATTTCCAGCCAACTAGGAAACTATAGTAGTTTTGTTTATTTTACATTGCAACACATAAAAGGGTGTGTATCATTCTTGATAGGGCAAATTGTGGCTAGCCAACCATCATGGAATCATATTATGTCAGATCTAATTATTTCAGCTCATGTTACCACCATAGCAAAGTTGTATCCTGTAAATTTATCATATTTAAAATGGTAGATTTCAAGTTTTAAAAACTTAAAAAAATACTTTGAAAACAAAGCAAAGAATATCAATGAAAGATACTATGTTCAGGCAAAATTTTGTATCAGGCATTGAATTAAAAACATACATTTATTAAAGTTGTGGATAGAAAGAAAACTATCACGAGGCTATTAGGAGTCGAGCACTGGGAATCTTAAGGCAAAATGGATTTTCTTCATGGCAGTCACAGGTGTCATGGGTTTCATGATTTATCTTATGGGGTTTTTTACCAAATATGTCAGATTTTGGCACTATGACATCTCAGAGGATGATGGGAAATGACTGTGTGAAGATTTCACTCCGACATGAAAATGTATTTCCAGGTTAGAATGCTCACAAAAGTTATAAGCTTAAATGCAGAGGAATGGTGACCAAAGGGATAAAACTAGCAAATTCTTAGGAAATTATTGAGTCTCTGAAGTTTATTCAGTTTTACTGATTAGGACAAAAGAAAGAGAGGTTACGTGTTCATTTTGAATTTGTTGTTTGCTTTCATTCAGAACCAGTCAGTAGCATTCTGCATGGCCTATGTGGCCAGCAGGTCGAGGAAGGTGATTCTCCACCACTATTACACTCTTGTGAGACCCCGTCTGGAGTCCTGTGTCCAGCTCTGGAACCCCCAATACAGGAGGGACATAGCCCAGTCAGAGCAGGTCCAGAGGAAAGCCACAAAGATTATCAGAGGACTGGAACACCTTTCCTATGAGGACAGGCTGAGAGAGCTGGGGACGTTCAGCCTGGAGAGGAGAAGGCTCCATGGAGACCTCATTATGGCTTTCCAGTATCTGAAGGGGGTTTACAAGAAAGCTGGGGAGGGATTTCTTACACGGGCTTATAGTGATAAAACAAGGGTTAATGGCTTTAAAAATAGAAGAGGGTAGATTTACATTGGAAATTAGAAGGAAATTCTTCACTCTGAGGCTGGTGAGACACTGGAACAAGTTGCCCAGGGAGTCTGTGGATGCACCATCCCTGGAGGTGTTCAAGGCTGGGTTAGATGGGGCCTTGAGCAACCTGGTCTAATGTGAAGCGTCCCTGCATGGCAGAGGGGTTGTAACCAGATGATCTTTGAGGTTCCTTCCAATCCAAACCATTCTATGGTTCTGTTCATTTCAGAAGCAGTTTACCAAGATCAACATTTACTGTATAGCAATAAAATATCATTACAGGAGTTGCATCTTCTTTAATATTCCACATGATTAGTTTAGTTAAAATGTTTACTTTTACTGAATATAAACTGATAGTCACAGGGAACTGTCAGGATTGGGTATTTTTAAAGGTAACCTAAAATTTTACTATGCTTTGCTTTCCCTTCTGCAACCAGTTTTTACTTCATGAATGAGTGAGATTTTCAAAACCATTTTCTCCTTTATTTATTTTATTAGTCCTATTTTAGGATGCTTATATGAATGTTTGGTATCTACAGTATCAGTATATGTATCATTGTCATAGTATTGGAAGACATAGGTAGTTCAATGAACATATTATAGACATCCCTGAGCAGATAGCAAACTTTTGCAGGGGTCAGCCAGCCAGATTTGTAAGCATGAGGCCAGTCTCAAGATTTGCCTTCCTGACTAGCATGGGGCTTTTCTTCCTGAGTCTTCTTCGTTAACAGGTTCCCCAATTTTCACACCAAGTCACTTAGAAACTACCATTTTTCAACCTTGCTGTCATGTTAGCATTAGACAAAACCATAGCTAAATCATGTTAGGATCTTGGCATGTGTGGAATTTGTACATGAAATAAGCATTGCACATGCATACACTATTTTAATGAACCTAAAGCTTCTTCATGCGTGATATAACCTGAATCCATGCAGGTATATCACTGTGATCTCTGAGTGCCTGTAAATTTCTGTTCCATGATTGTGTTGAACACATGGTACCTATTTGCTTTGTTGTCACATTTTATGGATCATGAAGCTCCTTAGGATATGGCTTGTAATAAAAGTTCTATTTAAGAGATGATTGTAATTTTATATGTATGTGTGTATATATACACACACAAGGGAAGAGAAAAGACATTTGTTAGACATCATCTGTATTCATGTGTATAGTCCCTGTCATCATGTCATGAAGGAGTATCTAAAACATTTGTAAAATCTGTGGGAGAACGGCAAAACTGTGAGGAATTTCCATGAGGTTCCTGTTGCAACATATCACTTCCTTTCTATCTTCTGGGCTGAGTTGACACAAAGGCTGTCAGATTCATTCTCCCTCTTCTATTCTAAATCCTGCTTTGTTTACCTTTGCCACAGTGGTGGGAGGTGGGATATGAAATACATTCAGCATCAAGAGACAGTCATTGTAGGCATATACACCTCCTATAAACAAATGCAGCTGGAGAACTAGACCCGTAAAACTTTACTGTGTGGGTGCCATATGGAAGAAGATTCCATAATCTGTGAAGAATTTGATCCATATTAAAATTGTCAATATAGATCTTCTATACTTACCATTAGAGATGAAAATTCCTTATAACATAGCATTATTTATTTATTTATTTATAAGTTGGTCACTCCTGTACTTCAGGCAACCACAGAAGACCGGAGCAAAACTTTATCAAATGAAAGTAATTTATATTTACCGAAACAAATGCCCAGTAAAGTTCTGTACAAATCCCATGTGACAAGTTTTCTGTCATAATACATCTACATCATTCTCTCGCTAGCTAAATTCTCCAGCTACTGGCTAAACATAAGTCCCCTGCACCATGGTAAATGCCTAGGGTTGCAAAGAATGTGATGTTTGAGATCTTAAAAGGCCAACAGAAAAAACACCAGGCCTTCTTTACTGTGATACAATTAAAGCAAAGCCATCTGCTTATTTGGGATCAGAAAAAAAACCTTCTCTGTCTTTCTCATTATAAATAAATTCAGAAGTCTCCGTTCAGTAGATTATTGTACTTGACCTTGCATGACTGACCAGTGTTTCCCCAAAAATTATGAGTTTGACTGAAAGCCTGACCGGGCTTCACATGTTGGCAACCTGAAAGACCAAATGTAAAGAATAACCTATTTCATTACAAACATCCCTACATGACTGGCCTTGTAAGATATATCAAGGAAAATGGCTGAAAACCAAAGCCCTCAACAATTTAGTCACCAGCTCCAAAATGCTGACTGCTGAATAGTTGCTGTGAAAGTGCCCAGGCTGTCCAACCAAAAACTACCTCAGCTATTCACCACATGTGACCAAAGCCACAACTATGGGAAACAGCTTTAGAGAAATTCTTTTCAATACCCTCCCTTTTCCACAGTCCTTGCCAGCCTTCTACACAGTAGGATCCCTGGAAACAAACTCCAAACCCTCTCCTTCCTGACACATCCATGATGAACAGCTGCAACTCCTTAGGCACTGAGTGCAGCTGCCTTGAGCTGTGCCATTGAAATAATCCAAAAAGACATCAAAAAATGGAAATATGTTATTGAGTGTATGGTTAGTGGTCTTCGTGCATCAGCTAGATGGGTGGCTTCCAATTCATATTGCTAAGACTGCTGGAAATCATGCGCGAAACACAAGTCTGATTCTTTTTTCACTGTTTTCACTCTGGAGTTATTTCTGGGTAAGGAGAAAGTGAAGAAGTCCAAACAAGATTATAATGCTCCATTCTCCTTCTTCTTGGTTAAATTCTTCATTGATATTATTACTTAAATTTTACTACCTTCAAGGGGACTCAGGCTGCATCCAAGAGACCAGTTTGTGGTAATGGTTATAACAGTTCTGTGCTATTTCATAATATTTGAAGCAGTTCAGATACAGAGAGCAGAAGAGGCTCATTAACATTGCTTTCTGTCTAGGGTAACTGGTAAGCTGCTAAGAAGCCGGTTATATTAGCTGAGAGGACTCCTTTATGAACATCATTTCTATTCCTTCCAGCATCTGAGGTAATTCAAAGAGGACATTGTTTTGTGGTGTTGGTATATCCTAAATCAGATTATGTTATGTTTTGTTTTACTGGTAAAAGAATGCTTGACTGTAGGTAACATAGCTGCACTGCACTCAGCTCTGTGTTTAACAGTGTATCTGGGCAGGCTTAAGCCTGTACATTCTTTTTTATGAAACTCCAAGCTGGCTGGCTGCTTCCTGTGAGGCCTACAGCAATCCCTACCACCAACATTGCAAGGAAATAAAAGACAACTGTGTGAAAAAAAAAAAAAAAAAAAAAAAGGGATAACAGTTATTTGTAAAAAGCAGTGCCCCACAGTGTTCTATTCATGGCACAAAATCATCCATCTGGGAAACCTTTGCATGATTATTGCTTGAAAACATTGTTCTTATCTGATCAAGTGTGTCTTATAAATTTCTTCATAGGCTAGGGTCATGAGACTGTTTCAGAAAGATGTGATGCTGCCAGGTGCTGAGAAAAGCAGTGCCAGTCCAGAAAAATGCTTGGCTCTAAGCGAGCAGGCAGCTCCATTATTAACCATACTGTGTGAAAAAAAAACTTTGTAGTTAATTTGCTCTTCAGTCCTGAAAAACCTTCCAAGCCATTCTCTAGCAAGTTCAGGTGGGAATGGGCCAACTTCCTCCCAGTATAAATCCAGTAGTGAAAAAAAATCTAGTGCTATTTCTTGAGACTGTAGATACAACCACAATATAACTTCCCAAGAATTTGGCACTAGGAAATAAGGCAGCAACAGGTTGGTTTTTTCATTGTTATTTTTTTAAATTTTCATAAGAGAAATGGTAGGAGGCCATACTTGAGCCTTTGGTATATACTGAGATATTTCCTGGTAAATTTGGGAAAACTGGGAGTTTGCAGTTGGAAGATTAAGAATTTTTCATCTTAGTTAACTAGTGAGAGTACCTTTGCTTTTCTTTGTCTCCACTAGTCTATTAGCTTTTCATCTGCAGTAGGTGTTGTTACCAAACAGTGCAGTGAATTAAAATAGACTCATAATTTCTCCTCATCACAAAACCAAAAATACAGCAAAAGTAAGTTCAGGTGAACAGGCTTTCTTCAGGATCAGTATGGCAGAAACAAAAACCTATGAGATTCATTGAAGTGTAAATGCGCAGTGACATTTTAAAAATGTGCACTGACTTTTTAAGGATACGCATGCACATTGAATATCGAAGGACCAGACACATCTATCACGGTACTGTGAACCAGTGTTTCAGTCTGGTAGAGAATGCTGGATTTAGGCACAAGCTCATATACTTCATTAAGAAACCAGTAATTCTGCTTGTTAAGCTGAAGGCAAGTAAAAAATATATTTGTTGCATCTGGGTTGCAAGATGAAAGCATGGGATTCATGATTAACTATGCATCTGTCTTCGATAGGAGACAGCAAGTAATAACTTGTTCTCACCATATATAACACCTTCCAGATGAGAAACTCACAGTGGTCTGCAAAATCAGGGTATCTTACAAACACTTCAGAGAGTTATTTCTTTCCTAAGAGATATTATTTTCTCTATTTTACAGCTGAAAAACCAAAGCAAAGACTAGTTACGGTCAATCATTTCAGTCATTAGTTCCCTAAACGATTCCTGTTTGTGAGTCTTAATGCTTTATTCTGGTACTTGTCAGAATAGTATTCAAGCTTCTACCATGCTAACTCAAAAAGTTGGGTGTATTTCAGTTGGACATCTATAATTAGTACCTAAGTAGAAGTTAAGTCATCTGTGGTTGTTCATCATGAAGCAATCATGACACACTTTAAAGTACCTGCATTTACATTTAGAAATCTTCTGACAGAAGCATAAGTAAAATAGGAAACTTTTGAGAGTGTCTTAAAACATCTGAGCCTGCAATCAACAAGTACAAGGTCATTCTCTCTGAATGGATGCAACAACATGTAGAAATAGATGACAATGAATGGAGCATTAGGCATGTTTGCAACTGTTTTCACATGAATTAATTAAAATGTATGATCAAGTACATATTTTATACTCTGGTTTGGTATTTGAAAAAATACTTTTTGACATTAAATTTAATATTAAATTAAATTACATTTATTAATATTCTTGTAATTATATTTCTAAAGTAACTTCCTGGGTCAAATGAACATTATTACGTGCAGGTACATTTTGGCACATATATAACGGAAGATCTTTCCTGATCAAAGAGACTAGCAATTTATTGCATTATGGAACTGGAGAGATGACTACATGAACTAGACAACAGAATTCAAGGTGCTGATACAGATACTAATTTCTAAGAGCTTCCTAACACTTCTTAATCTTGCAATACTCATGAAACAAAACCATAAAATTTAGAAATTCCAGGGGGGAGGTTTGTAGTTTAAATTACTGTAGGTCAATTCTGTAGATTTTTAATAGGAGAAATCCCATGAGTATTTTCACAAATGGGCATGTGCCAGTGACCTGGAAAAAAATAAGTTACCTGTTGTTCTACTAACTAACATCCGTACCTAAGCCTTGCTAATCCGCCTGGGTTATCGTATCGGTGTGCTGGTTTTTTTTTCAAGATGTGATATCTGGCGCACACTTTTTAAAACATTTCATGGAAAAATAGAAATGCTGATTGGAAGAAAACTCTGGATGTGAGTAGTCCAGCTTCCTGCTCAAAGTGGGACTGTTGCCAACACTAACCTTCTGGTTAACTTATTGGTTTTTAAAGTTTAAGCTGAGCCTCACAAGCTGCAATATCTATTTCTTGCCCCTTGCTTTGCTGTCTGCTACTACCAATAAGTGTTTTGCTCTCCTGTCATTGTAACTCCTGTTCACCTCCCATCATTTCTGTTGTTGAGTCTAACACTTTGGCTGTAACACTGCTGAGTCTTCCCATTACTGAGTTTGGTACTACATTTAAATAAAAATTCCCTATCCTATCAAATAATACTTTTATAAATATGCTTTAATATACTTCCTTATGAATGCACACATATGTACATACATACCTAAAATTCATGTAGCTTTGTATAAAATATCTTTTACAATATTGAAAGTAATTGCAGTTTTGGCCTGAAGTGTTCATCTCTTCTTGCCTATGTTGTCAAATGCCTAGGTTCTCTTTTATGACCTTTATTATTTATAAATTAAAATTAGAAACTACGTACAAACATAAACACGTGCATATAAACATGCATATGCTCATTCCATATGCAGTCCAGACAAGCCAGGGCTTGAAATACTTAATTCAGGAAACAATTGCAGCATGGGATCTGTGTATTTTTTTTCCACTGACAAGCTTGCTCCCCCAGCCTGAGCAAAAGTTTGGCTTCATAGGCACCCATAGAAACATGTGTAACTATTTGTGACTACAGTGGAAATCATTTTCCTCTGGGCAAACAGATTTTTGACTAGAGATGGACATCAGCCATGCAGATGAAATCCAAATAAGGATTTGTAAAGACTGAAACGTCCACTTACTGCATGTTGGATCCAGGATTTTAATTTAACCCATTACAAAGATAGGGCCCATTTAAGCAATATAGGTACTGATCCATCTGGATGTTATTTAAATCTGTGATTTAGTTAAGGGCCTCATTTACATTTTATATTTGAATTCACGTAAATTCTCAAAACACTCAGCTAAGTACCATTGGGATGGAGAAATCATTCCACTAGAATAGTGTAAAAAAGAAGACTGCAGCAAAATTATAAAATGATTAAAATTGTTCATGTCATTATAGGAAAAAATTTTATGAAAAGCAAAAGAAAACTACTCAGAACAAAACCAACTTATAAAAGATAATGCAGTACATATTTTCTGGGTATGGTGAAAGAGGTTTGAAATCTTTTGATAGTAAAATGTGTATTTTATTTCTAGAAATAAGACTAATCCTTTCCTCCAGGTTTTTCTGTGGATGAATGCAAAACATAATCAATCTAACTTTTTGGTTCCTCATGAGAACAGTAATGATCTTTTTTTGTTGTTGTTCTGCACAAAACCAGACATCATTGCGTGTTATAAAAAAGCACTCTTTTCTGGAGTCCAGGGGCTTTTTCATTAAATGGTGAAGCAAGGAAAAACATATAGGGAGAATAATTTTAATATATATAAAGATTTATTCCACTAGAGAGAAGGAAGCTGATAATACCTAGCTTTTTAACAGCAAAGCTTACTTTCCTTCATCACGATAAAGATTAATATTTTTACCTCCATTTTTCTGAGGGAGTATCTAATGCCAAGAAAAACAAGTCCTAATTACATTACAAAATTGTCTGTAATCCTGAGATTAAATACAATTATATTGTATATGTCATGTGATTATATTTTTTAGCATTGTTCTTTAACCTTGCTTATTCTTAGACACTATCAGTAAAAAGACAATAAAAGCCACATTTACTATATAATTTACTGCTACAGTAAAAGTAGTTAATTCCTGGAAAAACCTAAATATTAAAGGATAATACTATAAATCCAGTGAACCATATATTTAAAAAGGCTCAGCCTTTTCAAGGAGGGGCCTCAAAAATATTATAATCATATGATATAATGTGGAAGTACCCAGTACTATGGTAGTTGCTCTGAGACAAAAGGCCAGCTTGTGGTTTGCAGTAGCAGGCTTATGTCTTCTGAAGCAGCTTGCAAAGCAGCTTGGTGTGACTCATG
>VZZY01020547.1:253654-298160 GCA_013400335.1 Eurystomus gularis | reverse complement strand
GAAAAAAAAAAACATTAAAACAACACTGAAACAAACTATTGCCTTATTAATGCCTTCACAGGGATCAACTGGTATTACTATCTGGTTTGCCTGAGTCCAAAGTAGTAATGCTGAGTGGAAGATTTTCCCATGTTCAGCAGCTTATAGGTGTCTCCTACCAGAATGACAGGCTTTTATCTACTGTTTTTGACCCAATTTAAGCCATGAGAATAGTGCCTAAGCAAATTCTTGATGCCCACGTAATGTTAACAGACCTGATGAACAGCTTTGAAGTACAGAGGTGACCTGGATTTTGGGACCTGCTAAATGGGAAACTCTGAAGAAGTTACATTGTTTTGGGTTAGTTTTACAGCTGAATGGATATGACAGAATCTGGCAGTGTCCTAGATAACTGTTCCCTGCAGCATTGCTGTAAGCAAGGACATATCTGTTGTATGTTGAAATGCTACCTTCACTGACCGAAGGTGTGAAAACAACTATTAGGACATCCTGTCAAAGGAGAGAAGGTTATTCAACGTATCCAAATTGTGTGGAGCCTGAAGTTGCCACTTGGGATCTATGAGAGCTCTTCAAGGGCAAAGACTTGTACTGACCATTCTGAACTAACTTCAGCTTCTGGTAAACCCATTTTCTGCAACCAATTCTGCAGTAACTGTGTGTCAGGGAAAAAAGTGAGGTTACTGTTCTGTCTCACTGTCACAGCATCCTAAATTTGGGGGAACTCTCCCAAAGGAATTCACGTGGCATGACTAAGACTTTTTTGGAACAGCATGTGGGTCTTTACTGTGGTTTCTGAAGACATGTGCCTGACGTGTGCTTTTTGTGTATTGATTGGTAACACAAAATGGCACCTGGAATTTTTCTCTTCTTCTCAGACTGGGTGTATTCATGTGCTCAGAAAAACATAGCAATGTCTGCAATACCAGTAATTAGGAAGATTTCTTATTTTTTTTTCTGGCTTGCTGCAGCCAAAGACTGAATCGCAGAATGGTAGGAGTTGGAACCTCTAGACATCTAGTCAAGCCCCCTGCCAAAGCAGGTTCACCTAGAGCAGGTTGAACAGGAACCTGCCCAGGTGGGTTTTGAAAGTCTCCAGAGAAGGAGACTCCACAACATCTCTGGGCAGCCTGTGCCAGGGCTCTGTCCCCCTCCCAGCAAGTAAGTTTTTCTTCATGTTCAGATGGAACTTCCTGTGTCCCAGTTTGTGCCTGCTGCCCCTTGTCCTATCTCTGGGCACCACTGGTAAGAGACTGGCCCAATCCTCTTGACATCCACCCTTTAGATATTGATAAGCATTGATCCCCTCTCAGCCTTCTACAGGCTAAACAGCCCCAGGTGCCTCAGCCTTTCCTCGTAAGAGGGATGCCCCAATCTCCTCATCATGTTTGTAGCCCTGCATTGGATGCTCCCTAGTATTTCTTGTTTTCCTTGAACAGGGGAGCACAGAACAATAAAATCCATTACTTTATTCTCCCTCTACTTATTCCCCTGCTGCCCCAGGGAAGTGAAAACATCCTGATATGCATTCCTGTTAGAGGAATGGGACAGGTAGGTATCATACACTGGAACGAATATTTTTGTATAACTTTTTGCCAACTCTGTAGCCCCCATGACTGATGATTTTGTTTTAAAATAGGAATGTCTGGGACTCTAGCTAATATTTAAACATTTCACGGCACTTTTGAAATACTGAGAAGGGGGAAAGTGTTAGAAGCTGCCATTTTAGCTGTGGGAAATGTTCAGTATTGAACTTCAAAACTCTGTCATGGCATTGAAAGATTATTTTTAAGAAACGCCCTTAAGAGGGCGCTTATTCACCACTGCATTTGTTTTAAACATCATATGTTATAATTATGTAATTTAAAATTTTTTCGACTGCTCTAGGTTAACAGTCTACTGCAATATGTTTGAGCCTGTTATGGTTACTGGCATCAATAGATACGAAGTATACAACAATATTGTGGTAAGGAGGCTTAATTTGTGTAATGCTTCGGTCAATTTAGTGAAGTGCAATTTCTACCCAAAACAGCAGGTGCAAAGCAGTTCCACACCTCTTAAAAGAAACAGCTTTCCCTTACACAACTGGATTCTGGCTTGATTTGGTGTTTTCTCTGCCTTCGCTTTTCTGTTGTAGTCATCAGCTCTAAACTTTTGTGCTTCACCCTCTGCAGTAGTCTGCCTTTGAGTAAACTATCATGTAACTTGGGGCGTGGTAGAAGATTCTAAGGTATACAGAACAGCTCTGGTAACCAAGTTGGGTGGTTTTTTTCCTAAGCCAACCACGGAGAAATTATGTCCTGTTTTGTTAGAAAGGATTTTTCTGATAAGTTCTGCTGTAAAGTGTTTGTAATGATCATGGCAGCTGGATGGATGTGCCAATGGTGTCATCCGATAATTTCCTCCCATGTTTCCAGTATCTTTGTTTTCAGTTTGGCTAAATAAGCTTTTCATCCATCTTGATGCTATTCCCGTAAGGGACAGCTGCCAGCTGTAACTTGGCTACAGGCAATGCTGACCACTTTCACATTCTCTCACCCATTTAACGTGGCGTAAAGCAGTACCTCATAAATGCAACACGTGACAAATCTCCTTACACAGGTTTGCTCATCTATGAATATGGCTCCATCTTCATAGCCCCTCTCATCTTTGCAGTTTGTCATTGCCTGAGGGTGAAACACATGAGAGGACACAGAATATGATGCATGTCCTGCGTTTAGAAAGACAGGACTGGCAGTGTGCATTGTGGCAAAGCTCTGGGGAAATAATCTCTGCTTTAACTGTATCTATTTGACTGAAAAAACAATGCTTGTTCACAAATAAAATAGGAGTTGCCAAAAAGTCTTAGTCCAGATCTTGGCATCGCAGTTTGCTGCTTTCCACATAGAACACTGGAAAACAAAAGTGCTTGGTATAAACTTGGCACTACTATCGTTGGATTATGCCGTATGACACTTACAGTAATTTCAAAGTGAATACATATGTAACTTTTCTATCATGTAAATGAACACAAAGTTTACTTATGGCACCGTCTGTTTGGAATGAAGGAGAGCTGATTTCCACACCTGCAAGACCACCCCTCCACCCTCCCTTCAGATTTAGCGTTTTTATGTGGACTTGTAAACTTGGAGACAGCTAAACCGTATCACAAGAGCGGAGCTCTTCCATGCCAGTTGAAGACTTGACCTTCTGCTTCAATTTCCAAGCCTTTGTTTTCCATCTATAAATAATTCCTTTCATCTGAATCTGAATGAGTCAGAACATGTCTCAGTGGCTTGTTCATGAATGTTAAGATGGTGTATAGGCCACAGACTGAATAACCAAATAATCACCATCCAGATTCAATTCTGCAGTAACATGGGATCTTCTGGTGATAGAAATCCAAACTCCACATTGCAAACTTCTAAAGGCATCACCGGTTATTTCAAAACATGCTGAATGTGTGTACTCTCAAAGTGTTGTGGTGATATAGTTATGCAAGTAAAGACAATTACTTTGTTACTTCTAGGCAGCAACAGCTGTTGGTTTTTTTTAATAGATACTCCTTAAGTGAAATTCAGTCTGTACCTTGGTTTTTCTTTCTCCGGTGTCTGTGTGGCATTCAGCTGAAACAAGCTAATTTATTCTAGTGGTGTATAGGCCAATCTGGCTTTTTAATAGCTTTCCATATCTTGTTTGCCTTTGTTTAATATTCATCTAGACAGAGACCAGTGATATTAAGAAGCACATATCTCCAGGATAACACTTAATTTTTATATCACTACACAGGATATAGCTTCTGATATTGGAATAAGATCCTCTTTTGGGATATTATGAAATATTGCTTTGCACCTATATCAGCAGGTAAAACTAAGTCTCATGAAATAAGCACTGCCTCTTGTGCCTGAGGTTGAGGACAACATTTAATTACTTTTCCATAGACCTGTAGGACTATCATGCCTTTTTTTTTGACCTTGACCAGCTTATTGAATACTTTGGTAACAAAGCTGATGAGAGCAACTCTTTACTGAAATGAAAAAAAACCCCACCTTTCTGTTTTAATATATACAACTTTATCTATTCTTACTTGGTAAAGGGGACCTCTTAGTTAGGGGTTTACAAACTTCTGGAAGTGCTTTGACTTCTATGCCTTTTGGAAAAGGTGGTTCTAGAGGTTTGGGTACAAAGCAACTTCTACATCCCTTCATTTTATCACTAGTGCTGGGGAGATCTTGGGTCTTCAGGCATTCTGGGTGTCATCCTAAGTCCTTACAAGTGCCACTGGGTTAACTACTGTGAATAGGTACTTGGTGAGCACTAGTGACAAAGCTGTGCCCTTCCTGCTACTAGGAAGCAAAGTCAGTTTAGGAAACGACCGGTTTTCTTAGTGCACTGAGCTGACACCACTTCTTTAACATCTGAAAAATTCCTTCACTGGCTAAAGTGACTGTGCTGGTGTCCTGGGTGAACATGTAAAACTGTTGCCATATGGCACACAGCCATAGCAGGCATGCGAAAACAAAAGAGCTGTTTCAGTGGGTGGCAGTGGAGACACTTATCCTGAGACCTCCTCAGTTTAATAATATTTTTATGATGATTTTTTGCTAGGCACATTGACGTTTCCTCTGTTGCTTTCAGTGGAGTTTTAGAGGACCATTTCAGCCCAAAAGATCCTGCTGTTCACAGTGGAATCCGTTCTAAAAGGAGAGTAGGCTGGCTGTGTCATGTGGGCTCATAGTCAATATGACATAGTCCAGGCAGAGATGCCCCTGAAGAAAGCTGCTGCAATTACCATAGCAAGCATGAACTCCTATCACAAATCTAACTACTACTAAGGTATTTTCTACCCACTTTAGCTGCTTTTGTTGTTAAAAAGCAAAACCAACAGCATCTTAAGCAGACTGTCTTAAACCAATGTCCAAACCTGACCTTCTAGATCTCTTGTTGTGTTATGCATGAAAGCTACTTCACTTGTACAAGAGGTTGTGTGCAAAATTCTGGAGTGATACGTGCTTCGGTTTATGCAAATCATGCCTGAAGGCTGCATATTGTGAGGAGTATAGCAATACAGAGCATAAATAATGTAATGATAGTAAAAATGGAGTTGCTCAGACATTGATTACAGCTTCATTAAGCAAGATTACTCAGTGATCTCTGCACTACAAATTAAGTTTTGATAATTTGACCTGTTCTTTAAATTTAATGAATTAGAAAAATAAATTGCTCCGGCAGAACAGTTAGAGAATAAAACTATTTTCATAGCATTTGGTAAAATGTTTATTTAAAATGATAAAATTACCCTCATGTCTCTGTTTAGTCAGGATAGATCAACCAATCTAAAATTTTTTAAAAGATAATATTTTTATATCAAAGCTTTTGGAGCCTTTTTCTTTCACTTAATTTTTTAGTCATAAGGAATCTCTTCCAATCACAGTGTGGGATTTGGGGGTGGTGGGGGGTGTGTATGTATGTGTTTGGGTTTTTTTTAACTAAGTACATAACAAACAAGGTTTCGATGCAATACACTTTTTGCTAATTTTTCCTCTACGTATGTCAGGGAGTTGTAACACAGCATGGGTAATGAGCTCTGGCATTATTTCTGAGGAACTCTATGCTTCTAGAGATCTGTTTGTTTGCACACAGAATCAGAGATGGCAGATTTCTTCTATCAGTAAATGCAGAAGTGGAATTTGCCAGTGTGTAATAAATTAACCTCAGAATGAATGAAGGGCTTTTACTCTCAACATAAAGCAAAACTTCAGCAATATATTCCCAGTTTCTAAAACTTGATGGTCTGTAAATGTGACCAGAAAGTCAGCATTAGTTAAACAATTCAGTGTATACAGCAATGGGTGGAATGAAGGCTGTGTCCACATTCCATGAGCTTTTTTGCTCAGGTGGTGCAAGGGAATGAGTTATAAGCATTAGGCTTTGATGTTATGGTAACTGGACCAGCACTTTTTAGGGCTCAGCTTTTGAAAAGATCTTTAGCCCCATCATTTGCAATAAGAGATAACTTTCAAAATGTCCCTGAGAACAGTGCATTGGGGTGATGCATTTGTTCTGTGGCTTTTTCTTATTTTTTTTGCTGTGATCCAAATATTAACTTCTCTTGCGTAGTTCAGTTCCTTAAGGGCTTTGTTTGAATAGAGTATTTTGATATGAGCCTGAAAGGTTTATTGTAATAATCTTTATGATTAATTAAAACATGTTGATTAATATGGTTACCATTAACTCTGGGAAGTGCTTAAAATGGGGTTTGATTCATGGCTTGATTCATGGAAGGCTATTTTACAGTTTAGAACTCAATATAATTCTCTCATGTTGGAATCCTAATTTTTAGGCTGTTCTGTGTCTTGTATCTAGAATCCTTTCCCTATCCTCCTTTCCCTGTAAAAAAGGAAATCTTTGAGATCACTCCAGCAAAAACTTACACAGGATTATCCTTTCTAATATATAAATGTGAACTAGATTCCTAGTCTATTACAGTATAGACAAAACTATCAATCTTCAATTATATGATTGACTGTTATATGACATTAAAAAGCTATAGGAAGAAAATATGGTATAAGGGAGGATCCTGAAGCTCAATTTTCCATTCCTTCTAGACATAATTATTAAATACATGGCCTCAACTTGCAGAAATTTAACTTTTTTGTACGCTTAGTTCAACTTGTTGTAACAGCTGTCTGCTGTTGTTTTTCCAGAGAGCAGTCAGCCATCCTTTCTCAGTGTGAGTAGAATCAGTGTCAATCAAATGCCCCAACTCTGAGCTGGTCTTTATTTATAGTATTCAATCTGCTTTCCCATTGTTTCAGCCCCCAGTGTGTCAGCTGGGTATCAAACTGCTGAATTAATAGAAAAACTGTAGTAAAAGAAAAATACTAGCACGAAGGTGATAAACACCTCCAAGCAAATTACCCTCCGCACTAATCACTTAGGCTTTGTGATAAACACCACACTGAAATGTTCCTGAAATAACCTTACTCTGCCTTCAGCTTTTTAAAAATAGCCCCCAAAACATGCATAAACATCAGATGCTGCGAAACAGCCCTCCCCTGCTAACTGCTTGTAGCTCTAATTAACACAGATTTACACAGGGAATTTGAATGCCTGCTAGTATTATCTGTATTGTTTATAAATGTGTGTTGTCAGATGTATATCGATAAACCTTTTTCTCATAGCATCAGCTTTTCTCCTTTTTTAATCTGCTATGACAGAAGTGGAAGTTTTCACTCTTACAACTTAGATTCGTTACAACAGACTGAGTTGTAAGGTTTCTGGGCAAATACATCACTTTTAACAATAACTGGTGGCATGCCTGCTTACAAACAGAATGGAGCTCTTTTAGTCACAAGATGATGGGGAATCCTTCAGCATATTCATCTATCTTTTTCAAAGGTTCAATCATTTCTCTTCCTTCTTGCAGAAGTATATAATTCTCAAGAAGTCAGAGAAAGACTGTCCTGGCATGTCCCTAACCATGTGAATGCAGTGTCTAAAGGATCAGTGAAAGATGCTTGAGTCTCCCTGCCTTGGACTTGACATTGGTGACCAGGTAAAGCTGGTTTTCTATGCTGTGACAATGACTTTGCTTTTAGAGAATATCTGAGCAAGAAGCTTGATACCAAGAGCAACGGAGCCTGCAGCATCTCCAGTCCAAACACAGAATCATAGAATCATTCAGGTTGGAAAAGACCCTTGAGACCAAGTCCAACCATCAACACTACTCTACAAAATTCTCCCCTAAACCGTATCCCCCAATATCACATCTAAACAACCCTTAAAGACATTCAGGGATGGTGACTCAACCAGCTCCCTGGGGAGCCTATTCCAGTATCTGACAGGCAACACTGGTTGTCTGTAACCATAGTTATGTTTATGGTTCCTTTTATCTGTCCTGCAGGTTACAGGTGCTTCTTTTTGTTTGGGTCTATAGGTTACACTTGAGAGATGCCTGCAGGAAACCATTTGAAATTTTTATGCTGTTATCTCAAGGAGCTTGATCTTGGGATCAAGCACCAAGTAGGAGTACTGTTTCCAGTTCTGGGCTACCTAGTTCAAGAAGGACGAGGAACTGCTGGAGAGGGTACAGCCAAGGGCTACAAAGATGATCAGGGGACTAGAACATCTTTCTTATGAAGAAAAGCTGAGGGACTTGGGGCTTTTTAGTGTAAAGACAATGAGACTGAGGTGGGGGATCTTATGCTTATAAACACTATAAGGGTGGGTGTCAGGAAGATGGGGCCAGTGCTTTTTCAGTGGTGCCCAGTGACAGGACAAGAGGTAACAGGCACAAACTTGAATGTACGAAGTTCTGCTTAAATATGGGGAGGAAATTCTTTACTTTGAGGGTTACAGAGCACTGGAACGGGCTCCCCAGAGGTAGAGGAGACATTCAGAACCCACGTAGACACTGTCCTGTGCAACCTGGTTTAGGTGAACCTGCTCTGGCAGGGGGGGTTGGACTAGATGATCTCCAGAGGTCCCTTCCAACCCCAATCTTTCTGTGATTCTGTATTGCAAGATACACAGTGGAAATCCCAAAACCTGCAGTGGCAAATGAGTAGCTTTTATGTGTCCTTTCATATTTAGATCAGCTTTATGTTAATAATTTCTATCTTCCAGAATCTTTAATTTACATAAAGACATTTTTCTCCTTGTCTTTCAACCCAAGCTGATACTTTACTCAAGACCATTTTTTTCCTTCTTAGCTTTCTAGCCTCATACTTTACATAATATTGTGGCTAGGTATAGACTCATACATATTGGTATGTAGTAGAATTCTCCAGCTTTCTTAACCGATGTACCGTGACAAATCTGGCCCTTGTGCTGAATTTCTTCCATGTTGCTAAATTCAGATCTGATCAGCTAATGGGTACATGGGTCAGTGGTGTGGAAGATTTCTGGTTATTGAAGTCAAGCCCAACTAGCACAGAATGTGTTTTTTAACAGCTTTTGGGAGTTTTTCACATCAATCTGGGATGGACTGCCTGGTGTCACCTTGCTGTCCCAGGAGACAGGTCAGCTAACACCCTTTCCTCTCTCTTATTTTTCTACCTGAAGTAATGGCTGAAGATTGCAAGCTTAGCCCGAGAATGCTATTCTGAGTGGTACTGCAGAAGCTCTGGATGTGTGAGGTCTCCAAAGCTCCTGTAACATTGTCTAATCATCACTCATTACTCTGCTGTCGTTTGGAGGCTGTCACTCTTGCGATGCTGATGTACACCCCCTGAGAGCCAGTGTCACGCTGCTCAAACTCTTTCCATTGTGCCTTGTCACGGAACAGTCAGCCCAGTAAAGGCTTTCGATCACTGTCACTTTGGCTTGGGGTTAGGGGTTGAAAGCCTCTGCTCTCTAGTGATTTATTTGTCTAATAGCAGCAGGAATGAAATAAGGACCTGCTTTTCTATGTGCCTTTCTCACAGCTTCTTGCAGCTCAGCAGGAGTTGGTGGGATGTGGGCTACCTCCTGTCAGTCCACCTCCTCCCTGGAGCGGTGCTGCAGGGATGCTTTTCTCACGCTGCCCCTGCTATAGCCAGCCTGATAGCAGTGAGCCCCTGTCACACTCAGCAAACCATGTCTTTAACCATTCAAGGCTGATGTAAAGAGCTGTCGAGCATTTTGCAGCATTCTGTCATGATTTTTTTGGTCCAGCAAAACCATAGGACTCCGTCTTTGAAAGCCCTGAGTAGTGTTTGTTTACCTGTTTGCCTCTGTACTAACACAGCCGTCCCCAGGAGCATTTGCCAAAGGCCAGAGAGCCCCTGCAAACAACTAAACTAGACAAAAGTAGCATTGTTCTTCTCTAACACCTGAAAAATCCATACAGGGAGAATAAGCTGCTAGTCCAGATGTTGTGCGTTAGCCAGAACTAGAGCTCAAACACAGATTTATTCTTTTAAATTTCCAAGTCCAGGCTAATGTCTACTAAAAGATACTTTCTGGTTTAGCTCATGTAATGGATTGCATGAACCTGCTCATTCTTTCTAGCTTGCACTATTGAGAGGGGATGAGTTGATGGGAATATTCCTACGAAACCATTTATTTTGGTTAAGGTTTTAAATTGAGATATTACTGTCAGTAAAACATAGTTGTTTTTTTTTTTAATTTAACTTGCTTTCTACAAGTGGTAGGCTGCACTAGCCTCTAGTATTTTTAAGAGACAGTCCATATTTGGCTGTCACATAAGAGGACTTCTCTCTAAGAACTGAAATCATGCTCATGTTTTGCTTACAAACTAATCAGAACTGCAGCAGACAATGTTTAAAAATGACATTTATTATGACGTTTTGTTAAACAGCAGATGTGTTCTTGCTCAAGCATGTAAATGTCAAGGAGCAGAGCACCTAGCAACCAGTTTGCAAGATATTTTCAGCATGCAGAGACGGTTCATGGAGCCTGTTGGCAGATGTACTTTCTTTAATGCTCGATAACTGTCCCAGCTGCAGCCTTGGGTAGATAGGCTGTCTTCCTCACCTTTTTATTAGCAGTTCACCTAAGGAAGTAATATTGCAGCATGATAGGAGTTCTCCAACCAAGTGTTTTCTAGCTGGCCCAGGTCTCTGAAACCAGTCCAGGAACCTTTTACGCAGGCAGGGTGGTGAGCTGCAGCCTTTCAATATTAAATCCTCATATCATGAGAGAAGGCCTGACAGCCATCCAGTCTGATCTTCTCTCCAAGGGCAGTCAGTTAGAAGAGTCACTCTCCTTATTGTTAGGGAGACATTTGATTCTCCTGTTCTTCATGACTTATCTGAATTTCCCTTTGTGTAGATTTAAGCCTAGTCCTTCTGTCTTCTACTCACTGTGAGTGGAGAACACATAGGATTGCAAGAGCTGCTCTTGTGGTCCAGAGCAAAGGTCTGTCTAATACCATGGTTTGCTTCCAACAGCAGTCACCGTGAGATGCCTGAGGAGGAGTACGAACAGGATGAGCATATGTAATTCTGTCATCTTTCAAAACCATGGCCAGATCCATTCTGGCGCACAGGATTTTCTGAGCCTGTTGTGGCTGCTCTTAGTAACTTTCAGTGGATTGCTTTTCCAAGTTTTCCCTTTCTTTCTCTCCTTGTGACATTATTTTGTACTTTTGAATGCTTTTAAATGTTATCCTTTTTTCAGATGATTTCTCTTTAGACTGAATATTCATTTCATCTACTCTCATGGGTCATGTCTTCTAGACTTCTGATTATTTTCTAATTGTTCCATGCCTTTCTCCACAGCATAGTTTCTTGTTCTGGCCTTATTACATCAGCCAAGCCTTCACACATGCTGAATATGAACCTTCTTCATGTCCCACTTATTGATCTCATTAACACACTGTTTTCTGGGAAGCGTATTCTGTTACAGGTGACACACTCAGGATTTTTGGCTGTGATTTTAACCAGATCTGTGACTTGTTTTTGAAGATGCTTCCATTCTTCTTGGACTAAATGGGACATGAAGGCAGTCTTTGGATAGGTATGCTTGAAATCCGTAACCATGGAGAGTATTTATACATCTCCCTCTGCATCTGAGACCCATTCTCATTCTCACTGAGGTTATTGTTAGCAAGGCCTGATAATGCTTGCAGTAGTCTTAACTTATGCTGAAAATTATCTTTTCTTTTGGACTAGGCAATAGGTTTTTCTGTAGCCCCAGATTCCAGCATGTCCCAGCAAGTTTTGAAGGAATATTCTTCTCTTCCTTCTTAAGTTCCTTTCATCTTTTCAGAAAAGCTTGTGCTTCCCCACCCTACTGTGGTGTGTTCCCTGCAAGTGGCATGTCCAACATGTGAGTGTCACTACATGGCGGTGCCGTGCAATGCATTTAGTACTGTGGCTAAAGTAGGAGAAAGTATATAAAAACCCACCTCCTCTTCACATTTTTATATATTTTGTTGTGGGGGAAATTCTGTGAGTCTCCCAATGAGTGAATGATTGTAAGCATAAGGATATCTGGATGTTGAACTCTTCTTAGTTTGCTAAGCTTTCATTGAGTAAATATGTTAGATTTGTGTTGTAATGGACAGAGCCTTGAAAGTATCTTTTAGATATGCTGCAATCATATGAGGGCTAGTGCTCATACTTGCTCATGAATGTTGGTCAGATAAAGATTTAAAGGGGAAATTCAAATGACTGCAACACTCAAAGAAAGCTAAGTCTAGCTGAGTCTAAGGAAGCCCAAATATGTGTGGGACACTCTCTAAAGGAGTTCTACTGCTCTTTGCAGGAGGCTTGAGAAGCAACACACAAGTCTGTGGCTCTCGGTGCAATCACGGGAAGGATGGAGTGACATGAGAAAATGGGCTCAATCCTGGATGTTGTAGTGTGCTCTTTGTCATTGAAACAGAGATGTGAATGAGTCAATAGGATTACTCTGATCTGAGTGTTGTTCAGGATTGGGACAGCGTTCAGGGTCTGAAAAAACAGATGCCTCAATAAGTGTGACTGAGAAAGCTTTGCCTCTGAGAGGATTGTGATGAGGTGAAAGCAGTCAGAGCCAGGTGTTCTTGGTCTAAGCAGCTGTGTAATTTAGTGGTTTGTTGCCTGTGCTGCCTTTCCAACAGCTGCCTGGGTTACGGTGATATTGTTTCAGATCTGTGTACAGGTTGCCCAATCATATGCATCTCAGGGTTTTTTTTAAAGAATAATTACTTTTATGGAAGAAAAAGAAATGCTAGTTCCTTTTCAACCCCTTTCTTCTACCTACCCAAATGAAATCAGCTGTCAGAAAGCTCTGCCTTGGTACCAGTTAGAAAACATTGGCATTGTTGTTAATGCTGACAAAATCTTCCTTTCCTGTGAGCTGCAGCATTTTCCTTCTCTGTTACAAATCAGCCAGTAGAAAGGAGACTAACAGATCTGACAAATTTGTTGGTCCTGGTCCTCAACGAGTACTCCATCCTGGTTCTTACAGCTGTCCCAGCAGCTGAGAGCCTGTCCCACACATTAGAAACTATTTATTCCCACTCCTTTCAAGCCAAATCTTATTAGCTTTCATTTGCAGAGAGGTTGCTTTGACATGGCAAAGATCATGAGCTGTATTTTTCAGATGCTGTTACTGCATAGCAGCTGAGTTGGCCAATGTATGTTTAATTTCCTTTTGGCACCCAGCCCAAGGGAGCATGCAATGAGCAATTTCCTCAAACATAGTATCAGTAGGAAATTCATCTTGTTCTGAGCTAGCTACGTGATCTAAGCAGGAGACAGTATGATTTTCAGCTTTGATACTCTGAAACAGAAATTGGAATATGAAATCATCCTCAGTACTTGGATGTCTGTACTTCCCCAGGGGGCATTTCAAGTGATACAACTGATTCCTTATCCTGCCATTTTCATAGAATTTCCTTATACTGTAGCTATCAGTAGGTTGTTTACAGAATACTGTATAGCCTACAAAACCTGTGCAAATATTTTATTTCATGGTAAGGAGAGACAGTTTAGAAAACAAAACCAGGCAGGATGGTATTCTATTTTTGAGTGTTTAGAATGAGTTCCTCCACTATTAATTGATCTCCTTAGTTTCTTATTCTGATCTCTAGAAAACCATACCTATTTTTCCAACACCTACCTCACCTGGCACTATATCTTAGTGTTTATCTGATTCTTATGTTTACGTCTGTATCTTCTTAATTGCTAGATTGTTCAAATATCCCAGGTTTCAAGACCATTCCTCGCCCTCGATTCTTCCCCTTGATCTGTAAGTGATGGAAAGCTGCATTACTTACCATGCCTTGGATAGATACTCAAGATTTCTCCTGAGCTGAAGATTTTTGTACAACCTCCCACTCCACCTGCATAACTGTATTTCACAATTCCAATGGATTTTTTTTTTGTCTGATACCTGTTACTATTGTATTGCCACACTCTGAGTTTAAATACAGGGCTTGCTTTACTGTAAGGAGTTGGCAGTAACTGCTGCTGCAACATAGCTGTTCTGACCTTCTCCATCCATTTCTTTCAGGTTGGATCTTTGGGCCTGAGACTTGCTGGCCAGATGTATTCTTGAACCCCTTATGTGTCAGGGATGACAATACATGTCATGATAAAAACAAATTACCACTGGTAACCGCTGGTTTCGTCTGATTTCTGTTTTCATGATTGCAATGTCCTCAGTATATCGGTTCTCAGGCCCTCTTAGCTGGAGTATTTTGACTGTCTATAATGCTTGGGATACAGAAGCTTCAGTGTAGATTACTTGTCTTCCACCTCCTATGTTTCTATCTCCTTCCCTGGTGGATTACCCTCTGGGGTGGCAATTTCTTGGGAGATTTCTGCTCCTTTGTCATTGCTTGGGCACCTACCTAGCTTTGAGTTAGGACAAGTTTCATTGTCTTTGCCTGCTCTGTATAAATGCACTTTGCTTTTCTTTATAATCACCCTGGATCATTAAAGTCTCCTTTCTTTCCTTCATGACTCTCTCTGCTCTTATGTGTTAGTTCAGATGGTGCCTTCAGTTCCTTTTTTTTAAAACAATTTTCTGAAGCCTTGTTTTGCTTCCCAAGGCATCTGGCATTTGCAGTTACACAGTGATTGTAAGTGTGTGTGCATGTTGTAGTCTGTCGTTCTTTCTCCCTGATGATTTTTGAGTCAGTCAACTTCAACTGCATTTGATGGAAATAGTGGAGGAGCTGGACAGGAACATGTTGGTGTGTTTTCTGCAGAAAGGGAAACTGGCTCATCGCAGGTATTTTTGTTCCTTCTTGATCTTGATTTTAGGATCACAAGTCATGCTTGCCTACCTAGTGTTTATTATCTTTTCCCCTGCATTATTTTATTTTCTGGGAACTTAATGTCACTTTCTTGAAGGAGAGACTGTGTTAGAGCACTCCTTGCTATTTCCTTCATCTTTGCTCCTAAATGGCTGACTTACAGATTCCTCTCTATTTGTCGATGGATTATACACTTTGAAGATGTTCACCAAGCCCACTTGTGCAAAGCCTTTGCACAGACAAAGGTGAGCTTAGAATTATTCTTTAGTAACCTTTAATTTGAATCCACTGTGATTTATTGTCACTATGCTAGAATCAGTCCCTGCCAAATGCAAGGCTGCATGCTAACTTGATGGTCAGTCTGTCCAGCTTCACCTGTACTGTCCCTGGCCTCTACTTAATGTTTCAGATGTATTCCAATACAAAGCTACGTATTCACAAGTATCTGTTTAACCTCAGGCTGGTAACAGTGGACTTGGCCTTTTTTTTACTGCAGAAGCTGTAAATGCAGATCTTTTTGTTTGCAGAAATTCTTAGTTCTCCATTGGATTAAATTGCTTTTCTTTGAGTAATTTTATGGTGACTTGTAAAATTAAGTATCATCAAGCTATATAAAAATATTTGTACTTGTAGCAACTGTAAATATGTTCATTTTTCAACAGTTTCTACTGAAGAAAGGTATGGTTTTTAATTTTTCTTCCTTCTTCCTTTGAAGCAGCTGATTTTATTCGTTATTTATTTTCTGTTCTGTATACATTTACCAACCAAGAGATAAACCCACATCTTTCTTTCATACATCTTCATAAAATTTTTGTGAGGTTCTAATCATTCTTCACAATTGTCTCTGAATATCATATATATATAGAGAGAGAATATGAATGTCTAAGTTAACCCAGAACTCAAAGTGGGGCAGGCAACTAATTTATATTAATTCCCTTTCTCCCATTGTAGTAGTTCTGGGTTTAAAATTTTTCTTTAGGTTTTTGTCTCTACCTATTATCAAGCCAGTTTTATTTGAGCAGTTTGACTACCTTTGCTTTGTTTTGTTCTCTTACTATTTGGGAAAGGGCACCAGCTATTTCAGTTATTAATGATTTTGCTTCTTCAAAAGATAGCATGAACTTAGTAAGCATGCAGACAGGGCTTCTCTCTATCTAGGATATGGTAGCTTCTGACAAAAAATGGAAGGCAGGATGAAAATCAACACAAAAAATCCAGCTCCCCTCTTTGGGTTAGAGTTATTTCAGTAGCTGTGGCACCTCTTCAGGACAAGGGAAGACCTACCTTTCAGCAGGACCCTAATCATAAACCACGAGGGAATGGGGAGCAATGAGGGGGTTTGTGCTGCTGACAGTTTCCTTTATATTCAGCTACTATTTTAAGTACAAATGCAGTGGGAAGCACTCTGGTACAAATGCTCTGAGGAGGGGTTTAATGGTGTTTGTTTCTGCTCTTGCAGCACAGTCGTGAGCAAACGTGTCAGAGTTTGCTTGATTCCCAACAGGAACATTAACTTTGCGCATGACTTTTTTTTTTAACATAATTACTTCTTGTCTACAGAACTTCCTTGTCAAGGGCAGCATGCAGTTCTTCCATGGCTTTTCCTATTCATATCATGCTAGATAGAGCATATGCCTTATCTCTTTTTTTTTTTCTCTTAGAATTTCTGGGGTTTGACTTGGACTGGGACAAAAATACCAGAAAACTAAGGGCCAAAAATATCATTTGGGAAGCAGAAAATATGACGCTTGGGCAGCTTTCAGTCCTCCTTCCAATAGCCCAAACTTAAGACATTTAGTTCAGGTTTTTCTACCTTTTGAGGTTTGCACATTGGCTTGAGCTGACCAGTCATCTTTGAATCTCTCTGTATTATACTGTATTACAGAGATGCTGTTTAAAGAACATTTTGTAAAGTGGTATTGGAAAATGATAAGATTCCATTAAGTCACTCCATGACCAATGTTTTAAACTTTGCTACCAAACTAACTCTAAGCTTCAGACAATAATTACTCATCATTTTGAATATGATACACAGCTTCCTTAATTTGTAACCCTTAGTGCTAGAGTGTACTGTTGATTCAAAATCAAAGCTGCCCAACATGAACTAGCTGGAAATTTATCACCCTGGTGTTTATCTGTGAGACAGGGTGAGTGTTTTGTTCATACTGTCATAACCCAGATTTTTGGTGAAATGGTTGAGAGATTAGAAGGAATGATGGAGAGACAGCAGGTACACATCCCCGAGCCATAGCCTACCCCAGCTGAGGATTGGTGTTTTCCACTTAAATGTATGCAAAGCTGTTATTTGTTAGCACTTTGAAAGAATTGTATGCATTTGCTGTTGCTTGCCTATAAGGTAGAGGAGGTATGTGAGAAGGTGGCAAGTGCAGACAGCTCCTACAGATCTATATATATTGCAAATTGAATGTCAGCGATGGTGTCTGTGTCTCTAACCTCTTAGCTTATTACTGTAGCATCAAGGAAACGAGACATCTGCTTTTTCTGATTGAGAAATAGCCACATCAACAGAGAAACTAAGAGAAAAATAAACGTGAAAGGGAAGTCTTGCAGTCTTCAACTTCCAAAATGTAGTAGCTGCAGTGACACTAAGGGCTGCCTGGTAGAGCAAATGGTGGTCTTTTAATTTCAGACAAACCTAAACTGGCCCATACCCTTTTCTCTTTTCCATGGTGTGGTATAGTCCTTCTGGAGGTTTTAGTGCTTCCTTCACCTTCCCAGTCAAACCAGCCTGGAAACTGGGTCAAAGCTAAGCCTGCCACAGAAGATTTAAGTGTGGAGGTGTTTCACCATGTCATCAAACAACTTCGGTCCAAGCCAATAAAAAAATGAAAAGATAGGGTAGAGGAGAAGCAATGATAGCAGTATCTATCACAAAGTGTTACAGTGGCTCAGTGAGGAATCTCATTCCTTATCACAAAAAATCAGACATCTTAGCATTTAAAGTGTATTCTAATGGTTTTCATCACTTTATTGTACGCAAGCTATATGTTCTATTGTACACAAGCTGTGTGGCTGTAGTAAGACTTTTACTATCTTGATTTGGGCTGCTTAATGCAACATAGTGAAAGGCTTGGATTTTGTCTTGGATAAAACAAAGGGATTTCCAAGCAGAACTGCCATAATGCATTGACCATGAACATTAGTACTGTAAATTTTCTATATGAAACACATAGAAAGTGTTCTTCAGGAGGCTGCATGGGTGAACAGTTCTTTTCTAATTTAAGAAAAGAATCTGTGAATTTAAGTTTTCAAACTAGAGAAAGTTGAAATCTGGTTATATTAAAGGATCTCAATATACATGCCATAATACCTTTTCATCAATTATCTATATGATGAAAAGTTTGTAAATAAAACAGTTGCCATCTACTGTCTCTGTCTGTGGGTTAGCTGAATTCATCACTACCTGTTTCGTCTCTTCAGAAATATAGCAATACTCACTATGCAGTAAATGATACTTCTAAACTTTGTGTGTTTTATCTTTCAGCCCTTTTCCCTGCAAGTTTTCTTAATTTTTTCTTTCCTTCCTCATTGATGTACAGTTTGCTTAACAGCACTGTTTTCATTTTTTATACCAATAATTTATCTTCATAAATTTTATTGTCTTATGGTCATTTCATGAAAAAAGCCCTTTGGCTTTTTAGCAAGGCCTTGTGTTGTGTGTTGATATTGCTCTTGTTGACAGGATTCTGTCTGGCAGAATTATTGCCACCAAGTTTTTCCTCATCCCCTCCCTCTTGCTGACTTGAACTGTTGCAGAAAACCTTGAGCTTTAAGGGGTGGTCGTCATCCTCCTCCTCGCTGGAGCACAAGCATGGGGTGGTCTCCAATACACTCTTCTGAACATTTACCTTATTCATCCAGCTTGCATTAAACCCAGCTAATATTTGCCTTGAATGTCACTAGTTCTACTACTGCTTTTTATATTATTTGCCTTCTCTGTTCTTGATATTTGCCTATGCATTTTTTTAGTAATTTTTTCATAGTCTGTGCTTTTTCTGCTATTCCCCTATGGCTGATTCTTATTTGCTTGTTTGCTGAATCAGAACAAGCCTGTGTGACTGTAGAGGTCTGGGCTTATATGCACAGCTGTGTAAAAAAAAAAAAAAAAAAAAATGCAGGCCATTTTTTTGTTCCTGTATTTTTTCCTACCAAAAAGAAAGCTTTGGGGAAAAAAAAAAAAAAATGCAGGCCATTCTTTTGTTCCTGTACTTTTTCCTAGCAAAAAGTAAGCTTTGGGGAAAAAACAAACAAAGAAACCCCCCAAACAAAATCGAACCAAAACTACTTTTGAAGAATCTGAATTTTGTTTGAATAGTTAAATCAACTGCTGGAAAAGTCAGACTCAGTTATTTAAAAATGGATGTTGCCAGTCTTTATGGCAAAAGGTTTGCTTTCCTGGGACATAGTGGAAGTATCTTCCATGTAAGATTGCTGTGGGGATTAGTTCTTCACCATATGGGGCACTGTCCATAGGTGAATGGTCAGGACATTTCAAGAAAGGTTGGAAATTTGGTGTGGTATAGCTGGGAGATGAATAAGGGCATGGGACTGTATTTTGCAATGTGAACTGGACTCTTAACAGCCACAGACCTGTTGATATGTGCTTCCAGGTGTACCTGTTTCTGCTGTTTCCAAGGACGCTGATCCAAGTCAAGCTCCCTTTCAAGTCTGTAGGCCAGATCCCACACTGATGGAAATGCTGTCTCCATTGACATGCACCCATTTCTGCCTTACTTCAGGATCTAGAGTCAGGATTTTTTCTCAATGTTTTGTGTTAAGGCAGAGTTACAAGATACATGAAATCCATGGGGTCTTATGTCAGATGCTGGAGACAAGTGATACTGCAGTACACAGCCTTATTCCAAAGCAGTTTAAACGAGGGGTTTTCCCCCTTTGATTTGATGACACTTTCAGAAAAGCAGCACAAGAAATGCATCATAAGGAAAGATTGTTCCTACAGTTGTCATTCCTTACGTGCAATTAAGATAGCTGGCAAAATGCAAATCTCAAAGGACTCCTAAAAAGGTGTGTAGCTTTTTGGGGAGTGTAAATGGAAAGAAGCTCACTCATTTCCTGGTGAAAGTTTTGGGCTTGCAGCTGCAGTGCAAACCCTGCAGCATCTCTGTACTCTACATCAATTTAGGATAGGTGTTTTTATTTACATGGCCCATCTGCCCTCATACTTAATTTTGTTTTCAGTTAGAATCAGGAAAGACTGTTATGAAGGATGGGATAACTTAAATGACCATGTTTATTGTGATTCCACTGTAAAACATCTAGACATTTTCAGTGTAGACATCACTAATACAGTTTTATTGAATTCCAGTTAACATTCTCAGTTCAAACTTTGGGAAACAAATGAAACTGGATTACTTTAGAATCCTTAGCTCTTCTTTTGTTAGAGGCAGTTTGCTATCCTGGATCAGTCTAGAAGTTGATCCAGCCTAGTAAATACTCTCAACCAGTAGCTACTTGGGGGAAAACTCAGAAAAAGAGCATATGAAACACTGTCTGCCTAAAACAGCTTTCCATGTTTTGTTTTTTTTTTAAGCTCTTCTGCTGAGTACTGTTTTCCAGACTGGGTGACTGTGGCTGGGCCATCCTGATTCATACCCACCAATGATAAATGAGTCTAACTTCTTCTTCAACCTATTTATAATTTGGTTTCCGCAACATTCTGTTGTGGATAGCTCCAGAATTAAACTAAGCTTTGCATAGAGGACAAAAAGATCTTGGTTGGTTGTTTTCAACATGCTGCCAAGTAATCTTGAGTCCAAGCACAAGAAATGTAAGCCTGTCAAAACTCTCAAAAATAATTTCATGCTTGGGCTGAACCTGCTACTTTCCTAATGCTGAAGTTTCACATAGAGTTATAAAGGGCTCAAAACAGGTGATCTCTCAGTACTAGCTGTAATGGGGGACATGCAAACCCAGGGCCTGCATCAATGCTTTTAAATATTGTATTTGTTTTTGCTAATTAGCTTTGACACTGTAAATATGCCTGCGTTTGTGAAGGGGAGTACTGTGTTCTGGTGGCAGAGGGATCCTATGCTCTGTTGTGGAGTTCTCAAGGGAAATCTTTGGGAGATTCATTGTGTATCTGAAAATACTTGCACCAAATGTTAAAAGCAATTAAAGATTCCTAACAAGTCGTGCCATACATTATGCAAGCATCACTGTTTAATTTTGCATCATCTTTTCCTCTGCCAGTTCTGCTTTCCTTCCTTGGAAATATCTGCTCTATTTAAATGAAGGGAGAAAATAAGTCAAGTCTCTCCTTCGGGTGCTGTCTGATAGATGGTGCAGATTCTGTGTGTTTATCTCTAGGGAATGGTGGCTGATGGTGAAAAACAGGAGCACGTCTCAGGAAAAATTGCAGGCGGTGGGTCATTGATGTATTCTTTGTACACAGCCATTTGACTACAGTTGCTGCTGTAACAGTATAATAAGACAGAGAACCTAATTAACAGTCCACCAGGAGCAGTGATGATGGTCTTTGTACACTGCCAGGGTGAAATTATATCAGGATTTAGTTAGGCTGGAACCTACTGCATTTGCTGAATATTTTCCCTTGGTGGCGAGAGGTGCTGGCTTTGTTCCTTTAAGGAGATAAATGAAAGCCAAAAGAAAGCATGACTGAAGGTTGCTAACAGCAGCAGAGGACAGATGGGCTCACTTCAGTTTCATTTAGCTTGACAATTTACTTTATAATTACAAATATTTTTTACTTAAATCCCTGATGACTCTATAGGAATAGCACAAGTATGCTACTAATTAAAAACAAACCAACAAACTTCACAGAAACTTGGGATGACTCAGTTGTTGTTTCTAGATGCCCTTGAAGTCAGAAACATCTAGTGAGGAACAATATGTTCTTTTCTGTAAAGATATTTACATGCTTATCTGAATTGAGGTCTTGATCCAGTTCATACAGGTGCAGACATTTACAATCTTTATCTACTTTCTTACTGATATTTTTCAATCAAGATTGTATTTGCTAAGGAAGAATTTCTTAAGAGCATCATCATTTATTCAGAGCATTTATTCAGAGCATTGTCTTCCTAAAATGATTTATTTCAAGAGAGATGGGCAGGTCTCAGTATGACTGAAGCACTTTGCAGCGTGGAGTAGAGCTGTATGTATGGAAACAGTCAAGCTGGGGATTATCTTGGAATGTCCTGCAACTCTGTATTTCAAGAAGTAGGACAGAATGTCTTGTTACTGAGAAAACACAGCAGCAAGGTGTGTGTGTTCTGGGCTGTCTCTGCTGTTTGTTACTTGTCAGAGATGTGTTATTTTACATCTGTCTTAATTAAGGGATGTAACAACAATCAATCCTAGCACTCAAACTGGCTTTGGTAGCTTGTGACCTTCCCACTAACAGATTTTATTGTTCATGGAATGTATTCAGTTGGAAGGGACCTCTAAAGGTCATCTAGTCCACCCCCCCTACAATAAGCAGGGACATATGACCTTCTTGCTGGTTACAGCATAGTCAAGACTATAAATCACAGAAAGTGGGTTTTTTTGTTTGTTTCATGACAGGATGAGCTGTTGAACACAGAACAATTTTGTTGCCTTAAGCAGTACCTCGGTATTCACCATGGAAGTACTTCTATGTTAAACAAGGCACCTGCCAAACCATGGCCTGTTTCACCCTTGTCAGCTGTAAGGATTTGCACCTTCACAAAGGGAGAAGCCAAAAAGATTTAATTTAGATATAGGCAGACAAAGGCTGATGAAGAATCATTATTGTCCCATTTCACCTTGGGATTGCATGCAAGCCTGGTCATCTCCCCTATGTAGAACTGCACAGAAGTCTTGCTATAGAACTGGGAATGAAACCTTTAATTAAGCAGAAACTTATCCTTCCCCTTGCATCTTCAGTTTGCTGATTTTACACTCTGTGCCTTTATTCTCTGATTAAACCCAACCAGCCTTATCTTAGAAAGTACAGGTATTAAGGCTCTGAGCTGAAAGTGAAAACTTTAAAATGCCGAAATAAAGCTGCTTTTGCATTTTTGATAGTTTGACAAAGTTGCAAGCAACTGAAAAGAGCATCTTATAATGGGAAATGTTGGTGAATTCCTATAAGAATAACAGTAAGGAGGTTAAAGAACAAACCTACAATGGTATCTTTTTGTGGTGCTAGAAAAATCCTGCTGGCTTCACAAATTATGTTGCCTATGAATTCTATGCAAGGACTAAAACACCAGAAAAAGCGATCTTATCCTTTTCTCATTTTCATAACTTCTGTTACCTACAGCAATGTTTTATGTAGCTGATTTCTGACCCTCCCATGAGAGGCTCATTCTCTTAGCCATGTCGTGGAGTTTTCAGCATTGCTCAACTTGAGCTTTATTGGCTAGAGTTTTTTTCTTTTTTTGACAGTCAATTTTCTTTTGTTAAACCCTGAGCACTCTAGCACTCCCAGTGATTTCACTGTAATGTATTCATGTTCACTTCAGTTTTCCTTCGTAGAAAATTAAAAGATGCTCTCACTAACATGTTGATTACCTTCTGGAATAGTCCAATAAGCCTCCTCTCCCCCTGGGACCTCTGGTACTGCTATATCCAAGAGATGCTTGCTGCTTGCAGTTTCATTGCTGTATTGTAAAGCTATTCTGTGTTTCTGCAGGTAGTGCTCCCATTTGGGCTGCAGAAATATTGCTCGTGTTGTCCTTTTTTTTTTTTTTTTCCCCTAAGTATGTTTGAAAGCCTGGTGTTCAGCAAAGATTTCACATTCTCTAGCAATATGCAAGATGCTGCTACTTTCATGCAACAGAGCTCCTCTTGTTTTAGATTTATATACTCAAATTGTTACAGAACTTAGAGCTTCAACCTGCATTGGATCTGGTCCTTTGTACATGAGCCTAAAAGAGCGAGCCGCAGGTGTCCTTCCTGCAGGATTTGGCAGCTTTGCAGGTTCCCTCCAAAGCATGTGATGTCGTACAAATATCAAAAGCGGTTGCCTTGGTAACGAAACCTCCAAGCCCTCATTTAATTTCAGAGGAGCAAAAGGTCATATGCCCAGTCAGCAGAGCTGTGTGTTGGGTACTAACAGTGGAGGGAGAGTTAGGAAGGTCAAAGGCATTTTTGTTTTTAAATATCAAGAAAATTGAAAACTAGGTGGGAAGCAAATTATAAATTTCCTTGTTGAAGGTAATGGCCAATGCAAGTGCTTTGCTTTCATGAGGGAAGAGGAGTCAGTTTGCCAGGAAACTACCCTGTCTGCACCAGCTTAATCATGCTGTTATCACAGGTGAAATTTTATCATCAGTGTGGTCATGGGATCCATTCAGCCACACACCAGCACTCTGCAAAGAGTGAAAAGCCCAGCTCTCTGCCATCCTTTTTTAGACATTTTTCTGTAGTTTCTGCTCTAGCCTTTGTTGTTTCTAGAGGAGAATTAATGAGAAGTGATTTGGAAGCCATAATTAAGCCATATATGCACAGATAAACTAGCAAACATTAGAGGAGAGAAGTGGTAAGGGAGAGAGTTCTCTGAATATATGTCTGCTGACCCACACCTAGCTCTCTAGTTGAACTACAGCATTGGCATCATACTTCAATAATTGTTCTCCAAAATCCAGATAGCTTCTGTGTGCCTCTCTGCCTAGACCAGAGAAACTAGGAGAAATAGAAAGAGAGGAGAGACTGGCATGGAGACATCTGTGTATCAGTATACGCGTTTTGTTTGGCTATCAACCTGATACCAACATAGCCTTGAGCCCTTTGGCTGTGGTTTCTTCTGATATTTGTTGTCCTGCTTAACACACAGAAGTGAGTGTGGTTACTATTTAATCTGCCACCATTCATCTGACACCATTTCTGATGAAGAGTCATTTCCTTCCCCATAATTTTCTGACTCTTGATGTAGATTGTCAACTACAAACACAGATTTTGAAGAAGGCAAGCAAACTTGAAACCACCTTAAGAGTAGCCAGTTAAGTTGTGGATAACAGTCCTCAAGAAATAGGACATTGCTCATCACCTACCAACTCTGTCACCATTACATCATGAGTTGGAGTTCGTTGAATCTGGGCAGAGCATTTTATTCAAACCTGTTTTGCTATGGAACTGACAGTTTTCCAGGTCATGTTATCCCTGAGGGCTAAATGGTGAGATGAGAAATGGTTTTTATGAGACAACAGGCAGAGAATATCTGTTAGCGCTAACTCTTCTACAGGTGACTGCATATTCATTCTCCTGACACTGGCTTTTGACTCAGCTGTCTGACATTTAAAACAGAGAACCAGAAAATCCTGAGACAGAATGGCAGCCATTACCATGTTAGATACGGTACAAAGAGGACTGGAAGAAGTCAATACGTTGTTGTGTTTTGCTCTGGTGTTATTGCTAATTAGAGGAAGAGAGGATCAAGTGTTCCTGCTTGTTCAAAGCCCTGGTTTACTGCCCTACCAGCTGCTCTGCTCTGCCTCCCTTCATTCTTGATATAGCCACGACTCAAGAAGCAAATTTCCCTCACAAAGAACATGTGTAAGTGGTCTGCTATGGTCATTAGGATCCGGGGGAAGCTCTGCTAGATCTCAGTTTTCCTCTAGTTGGGAATTAAAAGCCTCTTGAAGTCATTTTGTGCAAAGCCATGATATTCTTGACTGTCTCTGCAGCTCAGGACAAGCCTGCCTACAAGGATTGGTTGTGCCCCTTCATTTCACTTTAGGGAACCCTGCATTCAAAACCCTTCCGGACATGAACCCCATGTGGCTTTGAGGAATTCACTCCATCTGAATAGGCATAGGACTTTCTGTAGCAATGTGAAAACTGACATGCTGGATGCTTTCACAGAGTTGTAGTAACCTCGCTATGCCAACAAAGGGATAAAAAGGAGCCTCAGTAACTGTGTACTAGGTTCCCTTAACTAGGAAGTGAAAAACCTGTTAGTACAGAGCAGTGCTTGAGATCACCAAGGTTTGCAAAACCACTGCATGTCCTCATAATCAGTTTGAGGTTAAGTGGAGATGTGTAAGAAAAAGCTTCCTCGAAGTGATCATTATTTATAATCCCTTAGGTGCTACTGTCAGAACAGTCCCATTAGGCAGCTATTGTATGTTACAAAGGTCATGTTCTGACACTTTGACATCTTGAACTACATGCCCTGCTGCTGTGTTTGGGGCACCAGAGACTTCTGCAAGGCCAGCTTGATGCCTTATTATTTCTTGTCATTTCTGCGTTGGAGGCTTCAGAAAAATGTACTCACTCCTGATGATTTTTTTCTTTAATTTATATTAAAAAAAAAAGGAATGTGAGAGTACAGTCTGCCTGGTTCTCAAAAAGCAGTCATCAGCACTATTTTGGTTCATAGTCACAAGGTTGGTTGTTCCCCCCTTCCCAAGTTTTAATGAGACAAGCTTATATAGCACAAAATTATACTTGGAAAATGTTTTAATTCAGTTTGCTTGGAGTATCGTGAAGATCTTAATCTTATATATGTAGATAGAACTGGAAGCAAGAAATATCCAGTAACATTATCTTTTAATGGCTCTTTCTATTTTTGTCCTGTATTCATTTGCTTAGAATAATAGCTAAAGTCTTAGGCGGTCTATGGAGAAAGCATCACTAATGGTTCAGCTAGCAGACAAAGGGATAAATAGGTTTAATTTCATGGAAACTTTGTTAGATGAATTTGTTTAATGCCAAATCAACGTTTTGTTTGTTTTTAACTAGAAGTGATTAAGCAGGATTGATGGCTAACAAGCTACCAATGGGCTAAAATGAACAATTGGCAGAATAGATGAGTTCACACTGAACAAAGAAGCAAGGTCACTGTTAAGTATCTTGATTATCTCAAGATATCTCAAGATAATCAGTTATTCATCTTCTGAGGTATTCTGTTGCTTTCAGAGCTTGAAACTTTTACAGAGGGCAGCAATTTAGACTGAAACCTCTTTTTTTTTTTTTTACAGCATGCATTGAAACAAGATTTTCCTGTTGCTTATGAAGTATGTATGTGGTTGGGGATATTGCATTTTTATTGACTTGCAGTATATTTACAGTATTTTTTCTTTTTTTTTTTCCTGCAGATAACTCTCCATCTGATGTATGAAATTTGGGTAGTCTTTTAAAATATTTTGGGCTAAATACCAGATCCGAGAAACTACAAGGTAAGATCTGTCTTCTGATTCCTTTAGGTGCATTTACATTGTTTCATAAAACAAGCGCTATCCGTATGTGCAGCTATAAGATCTTCAGCTTAGATTTTCATTAGTCACGTATATTATTAGTTGTTCTAAAGATGAGCTTCAAAGACTAATTTCTCTCCATCTCCTGCACCTCACACAAAGATCCATGTTTTATTATTTATTCAGCACAGTCTTCAGGTTATTTGACAGTGGGGCTGCTGGTATTTGCTCTATGAAACCAATTGTCTTCTGAAGGTGAGTGCCATGAGGTCCTATGCTGGTTGTTTTTATAATGACAGTTTTCCTGTGAAAATAGCAGCATACTTATACCCAGGTTCATAAATACATGCTTTTCAGAGCTTTATACTATATGTTTATTTGCAAAAGGCAAAAAAATAAAACCAGACCAGGTAAAGCTCTCCACAAGCAGTGAGTAGAGCTCATTCATGTAATGATACCATTTTGAAATGGATGCTACTGAAAAATGCATGGTGTGTAACTAGCTGCAATTTCCAAATGTCATTGAATTCTTTGCCCTTAGAGAGGGACAGCAAAGCCTAGATCAGGTCAGCTTTAAATTTAATATGGCTTGCTCTTGTAATATAACCAGGCTTAGAGTTGAGAGAGGGAGTGGATTTTGATTCTAAAAGTCAGTTTTCTATTAATCCTACAAGATTGTTAATGATCTGGGTAAGTTCTTTAATACACACTTGCATATTTTTCAGTGTGTATCTTTTAGTAGGTCTTACTGTTATTAATAGATTAATGAGTAGCTACTTAACTAACTGCAATAATGTGGCACTGAATTTCACCTCAAGTGTATTGACTTACCATTTTGTGTCATGTCAGGAAGTGTGGCAGATTTAAAAGACGAGGTATGTTTTGTGAAAAGATGTAAAGGGAGATACATTAAAAGCTGATAGGACATGTCAAGCATGGGGATGGGGTTGGCATGGAGAGAGGCTCAAGAACAGAAGCATAAGATCAGAGGAGGAGATGGAAATTAAATTAAGTCTCTAAATTATCTTTGTCAGTTAATCTTTACACAAATCTCCAATTCCATTGAATAACCTAATATGCATCTTCTCTGGCGCCTGCATAACAGAGGCCTTTTCTTAAAGATTTCCCCTATTTCAAGAGATTTCCAAAGGCTATGTAAAGCAAACAGCAAAGTGTTCACCTTAGTTTATCAGTACTAGGAAACAAAGTTATGTGATGTGTGGGCTTGGACAGTGTACTATTTCCTGGATAAAGGTTTTTATTAAATAAAAGGGTTTGCTGAGCTCTATTTCCCCTTGGGAAACTTTAGGAGAGAGGTGAAGTGTTTCTAAATCTGTTTTGTGCTCACCTGAAGAACCACAGATTGCTGCCTGGCTGCACTGGGCCTGCCTCAACAGAGTGTGAGGAGCTAGTCTTTTGCTTCTCTTCGTTCCTTCATCTTACGGAGTCATTTCTGTCTATATTAAAGAAGAAGTGAAAAATCCTAGTTGACAGAAGGATTTTTTTGTTCTTATGTAGGTCTTCTTTGGGGAAAAACTTCCTAAGTGGAAAACGTATTTGGAGATCAACCCAGCCCTTCTCCTTTAGAAATGTCTCAATGTCATTTGGAATAGATAAAATCTGATGTTTGGATTGGATAGCTTGTGCAGAAATAAACCCTTTCATCTAGATTGCATGAGCTTTAATGGGATATTTTCTAGGGGATTGAGTCCGCCGTATAAAATAAAAGGAGGCTCCAAACTGTGGAATGGGCTTTGACCCTTATGCCTGAGATTTCCCATCAGTGAGGTCTACTTTGGCCAATGCAGCAAGGAGGGGGGACACTGCCTGTGGAATAGCTATTATTGTGAAGCGTGGCAGGAATTAGTGATAGGACAAGGGGAAAAGAGCATTAACTGGAACACAGGAAGTTCCACCTCAACATGAGGAGAAACTTCTTTACTGTGAGGGTAACAGAGCACTGGAACAGGCTGCACAAGATGGTTGTGGAGTCGTCTTCTCTGGAGACTCTGAAGTCTGGATGTGCTCTGTGTGATCTTGCCTAGATGAACCTGCTTTGGCAGGGGACTTGGACTAGATGATCTCTAGAGGTCCCTTCTGACTCCTACCATTCTGTGATTTCGTGACTGATGTCTCTGACCCAATGTGTGAAGTGGCCTCCCAAACAAATGTCATTTTGATAACATAATGCTTATTCATAGCATGCTGCTCTTCTCAGTCTTGCTCAGGATCAGAGTGCCAATCCGCGAGCACACAAAGCGTTTTGATCTAAGTTGATACAGCAGATAAAGGGGTAGGAAGGGAAACAGGGAGGTAAAATGTCTTTTTCTCTGTGTGGGCAGAGACAGGAGTAAAATCCTATTGCCCTTAATCCCAGCCCTGTGTTCTGCCTCAAGACCTGCTGCTGGAATCGGCTCCCTTGAGATACCCCAAATGTCATAAATTTCAGGTTTGACCAACTTTCTACTCATCCCCTCTCTCCTTTCTTGGGCTGACTGAGGCACACAGGCCATAGGTTAATTACTTCATATTCCACAGTGAGGAAACAGTACAAGATTCCCAAATGCTAGCAGTTTCAGCAGCTCTTTAGATACTCATTCCTGCTCAATACCTATGTCATTGACTCTAGGGCTTTTCTGCTCTAATTCTCTTTAATCATACGGGACAGTGTGAGACAGCATGCAGCTTTTTGATTTTTCTTGTTAACCTTTCATGCTTGATTCAGATATTTTGAAGTTCTGCAGTGAGCTCAAATGTTTTGATGACTCGGAAAGAGTAATACATGCAATTAAGCGTAACAAACTCATTCCCATGACAGAGAGGCTTCAGCTTGCCCAGCCAGAAACTGTAATTCAAGCAGCATGACAAATTAAAATTTCATTGATGGCTTCTCTGATCTGACATTGTATTAACTAAAAGCTGTTGTGCATGTCAACAGGAAAACAAGAATATTTTTATCCAATAGCAGAGTTGATGTTGGAGACCGATAATCAAAACGTAAACACTGAAGTACAGTCACCCACTCCGGGGAGGAATGTGTATAAGAAGGGGAGACTCAAGTAGTCGTACTGTAATCTAAAGACATTTCAGACTATATTGGAAAAAGACAGTAGAATGCTGTAGGAAGCATGTAGAAAAGGTACTGCTCAGCACCTTCCCCAGGGCAGAAATGGGTCACAAGAAAAACATTGATTATATTTCTTTCCCAAGCAGCGGGAGCTATGCCCCTGTATTTGAGGTTTGACAAGTTATGGTTGAATCCCACGTTGACATTTGAATTCTGGCTCTATAGGGATGGTTCAGCAGCTGGGGTACTATGGGGTTAAAGATGATGCTTTCTAGATGTTCAGTTCCAGGACAGAGTAGCTATTTCTATCTCTCTGATTTCAGGACAGAACTGCCAGTTCCGGAAGAGATTTGGCCCAAGGCCAAGGATCAAAATGTTTGAAGTTTTCTGGTTGAGGAGAGTTCATTACTGTAACTGTCTGTCAGAGTGTAGGAGGGACTCTGTGAACCCCATGGAGCAGTTCTTCCTGAGATCCTTTTGGATGTTTCCTACATTTACTTATATGCTGCCCACTTTTCTGTTTCATGGGTTATAGGCTCCATGGGGCTGACTTCCTTTTGGAAATACTGCATGTTGGTATTTACAGGTGGGAGAACAAAAACTTTACTCATGTTCCTATTTTGTGAGGAACTGTTCTCTTTTAATACTTCTAGCCTGCTGTAACCAAAACTAGAGTTCAGCTTCTTCCCTCCGCTGTTAGACTCTGTACTTTCATGGCTTGAGGGTTTTGACTTTTAATTCTAAATCAATGCTGCTGTCAAGGGAGTAAAAATGTGGTGTAGCTGATCCCAGGTGTCAGGCAGCTGTTATGTCAGTAGGTAATGTGAAAGCAAGGACGATTTCTACCTTGCTGTAAATCACTGAGGGCTAACGACTTTGCTAGCATTTGGCCCTAGAAAAACTCTTACCTTTGGTCTCTTTGTACCGTCTGGCGAAAAAAGGAACAAATCAGGAGTGCAAGCACGTTCATGTTCTCCACCATTAGTGGATGATGAATAAGGTGTCAGGTGAGGCTGTTTACTTGGAAAGCAAAATGGAGGAAAACAACCCTATAAAAGGAGACAGTCCTTCAGGAGAAAGACAGTTGCTGAAAGAGTGCACTACTGTTGTTAATTCTTTGCAAAATATGATTTGAGTTAGGTTTTTGTGACAGAAAAACTTAGAATTAAGTCAGAATATAAAAAAACATACCGGATACTGGTAACTGGATAAACACCTATGAGGATAAAAACCCAACAAACTGCTATAAAAAAAAATTTATTGTTTCTATTGATCTCTCCTCATTACAAGACCTGGTGTATTTCTACTATGATCAAACTTTCTATGGACTGAGACATAGTGAAGCCCACATACTATTTAGTAGTAGGAGGAGATGGAGAAAATATTAAATATGCTGCAGGGAGAGGCTTGGTAATGCAGGAATTTTCTTCTTCTAAAGCTGAATTGTAACAACTTTAAGAACTAGAGCTGACCTATCTCTTCATGCAGAAAATGAAACCTTGAGCCCTCTGTAGGGCCTACGGAGGGTTATATGGTCTGGATGGCTTCCTGTATTATCCTCTTTTCAAAGTCCAGTCTGGTAATTTAGATGTGGTCTAACTAAAAGTACAGCCCTACTGAAATAAACATAAAAGAAGAGATTTTTTCCCTTTCCAGAAGCTTTTTTGGTGTTGTTTTTTTTTTTTCTGGGCACAATAATAGTTTTTATTTTCTACTTTTATTATGTTGAGTTATGTTTTATTTAATGTTAAAAACATTTATAGAGTTCTCCCTGAGCTGGTGGTGTATCCCTGCTTAAAAAATAGATGTTTAAGAAAGAACTAAAATTATTTTCTGGCTGGTTGTTTGGATCATTGCAATTTTGTTAGACCCACTGTAGACATAGAGCAGTAAGTCTCACATTTGCTGGATGCTCTTTTTAATGCATTCACAATGAGCACACCTCAAAATATTTATTATTGCCAGGATCATTTCAGAGAGCTGTGACTGACAGGTGAGAGTTGCCAAGCTGGTTACCAGCAGCATTAGTGTATTTCCATCCTTTAGTCCAACCTTGGCACTAAGCCAGAATGATATTATGATTTCATAAGATAAATCTCTGATAGCAAAACTTTTTGAATACAGATTCAATAGCAGAGAAATGAGAGAAGCAATCCAGGTCAGATCCTCAGCCATCATAAATTGGTCCCACTGCGCTGTGGAGGTGTGCTGCATTTTGACATTGTTCCTTTGAGAGCTTCCCACTGGACAAGTGCAGATGCAGAAAGCTGTTTTCTCAAACTTTAGGCTGCAGAGGATGCAATAAACAGCAAAGTGTTCCCCTTACTCATTTTCAGACCAGAGGCCTGGGAAGTTAAGGTGATTACTGCTGCTCCCAGGTGCAGAATTGGTATTTGGAGTGGGAGATTTTTCCCTTGCTCTTTTCCCTTTTCCCTTGCTAGTCAATTCCTGTGACAGAAGTAGCATAGCACAGCCTGGCCTCCATAACCTTTCACCATGTGATGAGAGGAAATGTAGATCCAAAGCTTGCTGCTCACGTGAACGCAGGAACAGCTTTGGGGATCCATGCAGAAATGCAACAGCAGGCCCAGTTGAGATGGTGTACCTAAACCCATGATGATCCCTATACAGCATGGACAGCTCTTCAACTCTTTTGGTTCCATGGCTTTCTTTTCATAGCACAGACACTTTTGGTCACCTTTGAGTCAATAACACAAGCTTGAAAAATATTATGAATGCCCAGTTCGGGGCTCTCCCGTTCAAGGGAGACAGGCAACTGCTGGAGAGAGTCCAATGGAGGGCTGCAAGGATGGTTAAGGGACTGGAACATCTTTCATATGAGGAAAGGCTGAGAAGTCTGGGGCTGTTTAGCCTGGAGAGGAGAAGGCTGAAAGGGGATCTTATCAATGCTTATAAATATCTGAAGGATGGGTGTCAAGAGGATGGGGCCAGGCTTTTTTTAGTGGTGCCCAGAGATAGGACAAGGGGCAATGGGCACAAACTGGAGAACAAGAAGTTCTACCTCAACATGAGGAAAAATTTCTTTGCTGTGAGGGCGGCAGAGCCCTGTAACAGGCCACCGAGAGAGGTTGTAGAGTCTTCTCCTCTGGAGACTTTCAAAACCCACCTGGACGTGTTCCGGTATAACCTGCCCTAGGTGAACCTGCTTTGGCAGGGGGGTTGGACTAGATGATCTCTAGAGGTCTCTTCCAACCCCAACCATTCTGTGATTCTATGAATTATAGGGAGCTGCTTCAACATATTTCACCCTTAACAAGGCAGTTGTCAAGTTTTCATTAGTTGTAGACACAAGAGAAAAGATATCAAAGGTTTTTACTATTCAGGAGATTTGTTGTACCTCACAGGAACCAGTATTGTGCTTTACCTAAGCTCATGCAAGCAGAAAGTGAGCAAAACCAGCTCTGCTTGTTGCCTGAACCTAACCTGAACAGAAACAGCTCTATCTTATCAAGGCACCATTGACAAAGGGCTATGCAAACTAAAATTTATCAATAAAGAAATACTTCTTGGAAGTACTAATCCAGTTCATTCAGAGGCAAAAACTTTTTGACTTTAAGAATGAAATAATTTAAATACCATGTGGCAGGTTAAGCAGGAAACCAGTTTTCAAGCGACTTTAGCAGTGAAAGAAGCACTCATTTTTCTGCTTTTAATTTAGAAGTTGGATAACTAGAAGAGAGGCAGAAAATGTAATATTTTTTCCCTGCAATTTGTACCCTTTAATTGAAGAACACCTGGCTGTAGCATATGTTTCCGTAACTGCTAAGCAGGCAAAAATGGGATTTTCAGAATGGATTGGAGGAACAAGGCATGCTGAAAGGCACTTGGGCAAATTGCACTGAGAACAAAGTAGGTGCTGAACTCTTACTGCAAATTGAAAGGAGCAAGGCTTTTACTTCTATTTGTGCCAAAGAAAAATCCTTCTTAATGATACATTCATCTTCAGGTCTCACTCACACAGAGCTGGGTGGGATTTCTCCTAACACAGTATTTAAACCTATTTCTTCCAAAGGAAGACTCCTGGGTTGAAAAAGGGACACACATTACTTGAGACCGCATCCAGCAAGAGACATGGGTAATGAGACGTTGACCTGGCAGCTTTCTGACATGCTCAGGTGGAACCCATGTCCTGTAAAGGGCTTGGAGACAGCTTGGTGTTTGAGAAGGAACTTTAATTCTAATCCAAACCAGATAATTTTAAAAAACAAGTGATGTGCATTGTAAATCTGTTCCAGGTTAAACATAAAAAATAAGCTCTCTTATGGCACCCTTTTATGGTAGCCATTTTTATTCTGTTGAGCTGAATGTTCTTTTCCTGCTCCCTCAGTTATGTGCATTTTGCTTTTGCTGACAAACCTGCCCATTTAGGATGAAGACAGTTTGCAGCTGATTAAGGATGGTGTGCCTGGCAATTTCTTGCTAATCTCTCTTATTGTGCCTTTCGTAAAAATGACAGTCACGGTATAAATCCTGGTTTAAATCAATACCTGCAAGTGCTAATCTCTGAAGAGGAAAATGTCAAATACCTCCTGCTGTGTGCAAGGACTCAAATTATATGGCATCAAACATTAAAATTATTCATCTTTTTTCTTTTGCCCAATGCTTTGTGCTTTGTTTTCAAGCATTCCGTGTGTCATTAACCATTCTCACATAAACGGTTCCTTATTGGTGGTAGGTGTCATGAATGGCTTACAGGGCAACATTGTCATTTCTCGCCCTGTGGTGGTTCCAGCTCTCACCCAGGCATGTGCCTTGGACAGTGTCTTGAGCTCTGAAGTCAGCCTTCTTCCTTACTCATGGGACCTCTTCTGAGAAATGTTTCTAAAAGCTCTGTTAGTTGCATATCTAATTGCAATGTAGCACTTGGGATGACCAGTGCTAGAAATCCTGGAGCCGAAATCAGTAGTAAATATAGTCTCTGTCTTGGGACCCTAAACTCAGATTTGAATGTTTATGGTCAGCATCCTATCCCATGGTCATGGATGCTTTCCTTGCTCAACATTAGGATACACAGTGGTTTTAAAAGCCTGCTCTTTGCTCCAAAGTGCCAGAGGGGAAAAGCAAATAAGTAAATTGTAAGACTGAAAGATCACTTAGAAATGAGAACATAATGTGTTTCAAGGTAAAAAGGCTTTGCCTGCCCACTTCTGCATCTGTTTCATCTCTGCAGAAGTATGTGCTCTGTTTTGTAAATTGGTTAGACCGTATTAGCTAATAAAACTATTTCAGAATGTAGGGAGTATTTCTGCTTTTGCTAACATCCTTGGTCCTCTTGAAAGATGCGTTGCTTATGAACCTTAGTGTTTGGGACCCTGATTCTAAGAAGTACTTCAGATCATAGCTTTTTTTTCATTATTGAAACTATAGAGAGTTTCTGTCCTTATCAGTTAGTTAATTTTTACTTCTAGCAATTTTTTTATAAGGTACATTGTTGTATTCTTTTTCATTGTGTTAGTTCTGTTGTTAAAATACTAAGCCAAATTTTAAAAATCCTTAGTCTCATGACATCCTTAAATAAAAATGTCATTGATGCTATCTCAGCCCATGAAAGAGCCAAGGAATACTGTGTCACCAGTACCTTCAGATAGTTTAAGTGCTCTGTTTCTTGGTTTCAGACAGCTGCTTCTGAAACATATTCCAGAAGCTCTTAAAATACAAGCAGCACAGAGTGTGTCAGGCAGAAGTAGCTAGAGCTGGGAGATCCCTGTAATCTTGAGAAACAAATCAACAAACTAACAGATCAGTCTACAGCCACACTGGATGAAAGGCTTCCTAGGACAGATACCTAAGTTTTGGTTATGTTCCCTTAGCCATGGAACAGCACAAGAGAGGAAAGACTGCCGGAAAATGAGAACAGTGTTTCCAAATGGACAGCTGCAGATACCCCAGGTATGATCAGGTCTGTGGAAGGGAGAGTGAGATAGGGAGAGCTTCTCTTAGAGAAGCTCTATTCCTCTGAGGGTTTTTCTGTGTTCTTTCCAATAAAAGCTGCTTTCAACTGCCATCTTTGAGGAAGTGCCCTTGAATTGTGCATACTCACACCACTTTCCTCCTGTAAAAATACAGTCAGAATATATCTAACAGCCAACATCTTTTCACAGCTCTGCAGCTAGGAGGACTGCCACTTTTCTGTCATTTCACAAAAAAGCCGTAGTGTCTCTCTCTTTTATGGCAACTTTTGGAAGCCAGAAGCAAATAAGCATTGGAGAAATAACATGGGTTTGAGTAGTGAATTTGCACCTTTATGCCTAAGACAGCTAGTGCCAAATCCTGTTCACATAAACAGTCCTGCTGGGGAGCACCAGGTTTGTGTGAAAGCATACTTCGGGGCACAGTCTGCTGTAGAGATTTTTTTACTACCAAATAATAACAGTGCAGAATTGCAATCCATTCTGCCTCTGTTGCAACAGTGACATTCTGTGGACCTCAGCAGGAGCTGTGTTGTCTCATGAGGCTGAAGCAGTACCTTCCCTTTTCCTGCAATGAGGTAATTTAGTTCATTTTAAAGGATGGAAGCGTTTCACACCTCAACATTTTCATATTGCGACAAAGATTAACTGTAATTCATGCCACCTCTCAAGAAGTTTTGTGGTGCATCTAGTAGGTGGATTGAACCTTACTGTGGCTCCAGGGAACCGCATGATAAATCAACAACTGTTCACCAGTTGGCTTTGCTTGCAGAGGCTTAGAGGCTGCATTCCAGCCCATACAGATGTGCGGAGACTGCACTAGCTGATTATTTAGAGCTGGTTTTAGGTGCTTTGCAAGATACTGTGTCATATTAGAATTAATAGATGTGGAGATGAACATTGGGGTTATTGGCAGCTGTTTCAGAAAAGCAAGCTGTTGCAGGGAAGCTGCCTGTAAGAAGGCAGACAGGAGGCAGTGGGTTTGCTGTGACAAAGAGGAGTACATCTCATTCCCACATTCTCTTTACTTCTTATCTCCTGTAGCAGTTTCTGGCACCGTTCTGTTTGAGATTTGCCCAAGCTTTGGCCCCATCTCTTCTCTGGGTTTCTTCTTACATCTTGTCTTTCTTTTGTATATTGTCTGGTTTATCCATCTTTCACTTTTCCTCCTCCACCTTCTTCTGCATTTCCATTGCCTTCCCTCCTTGCTTTTTCCTTTTCCTCAGTCTCATACATTTTCTCTTCAGCCCCTTACTTTGCCACTCTTCCCATGTTACTTTTACCTCTACATCTTCCTGGGCAGCATGCAAGGGCCAGCTGGTATGGTGTAATCACCTTGGCTATATCCAAACAGGAACAGGGCTGCAGCTTCTTGAGACCTTGAAACTCCTGTGTCCTCCAGCTTATCCCTTGGCTCTGAGAAAGGAGAGGGCCAGCACATGGTTCCTCCCACACTAATCCAGGCAGCATTGTTGTGCAGGGCAGCTCAGAAGGGGAGCTGCAGCTCAGGCTCTTCAGGGAGGCTCTGAGACTTCTATCTCTTCCCAATGAGGTCCTTCAGGTACAGTAAGGACCTAAGCTGTCATATTTGGATCAAGGCCTTACCTAGAAGCACTTAGGTCTTCTGTACCGTTTTGTAGAAAAGATCAAGGTCAAGACATACCATGTATTTTGGGATTTTTTTGCCCCGAGTCATCCTTGGTTCAATGTAGCCAGAACTGCTAAAGCTAATTACAAAGGTACAGGTGTTGTCCTGTCAGAGGGATAATATAGAACATGACTTGGGAACGGGATGGGGTAGTACATGGGGTTGGAAACTGTACCTGCCTTTGGAGAGTTTCTGTAGTCTAAAAAAAAAAAAAATCAGCTGTCATGTTTGGCATTTGCCCAACCTGCAGAATTTTGTTATCTATCGTGTAACTTGTAACTTATCCACTAGCTGCCAAACTCTGCTGATAGATGTTTCCGAGACCTGTCACCCTTTGATAAAATGCTTAGCCTTAGCTATTTGCCTTTCTTCACCATGTAATCACAGCAGATGTTTTAATTGTAAAAGGGGAAAAACAAAGTTTAACTTCTTTTTTAATATTCACAAGGGGAAATGATACTCTTATACAGATTTAATGCGTATGTTTCCCTTGAAAATTGCCCTATATGAGCTCTGCCTTTTAATTTTTTTTTATAAGAAGCATTGGTACGAAGAACTGGGAGTGTTCTGCCAGGTGAGATATTACAACCCTTTCTTTCTGGATGCACCATATCACAGCCATTTCCATAAGCTTAGAAAACTGTATCTTAAAATCTATTTCCCCACTATAGGACCTCACTCCTTTAATGCTCCTCTTCGAATGCTTTATCTTTTAATTTTTACTGTAATCATGCCTCAGTGTGGATTGTTAATTTATTCTTATAACAATACTGCACCTGATCTTAAGTGTCCCTTCCTTGTCACTGCTTTCCCCAAGATGTGTGTTTTTTCATTCCATAATTGTGATTTTCAGAGCAGCCCAGCCCCAATCAAAACAACAGAAGGTTAAAAAAACCTCGCTGGACTCTGCAATCTTTGGGCTGACTCTTTGTTCCCATGGATATCCTCATTATTTATTTTTTTTTTAATACTTACAGCCGTTTCAATATTTCTTGAATCTGAGTGACCAGAATTGTTCACATTATTCCAAATATTCCCCGTGCAGCTCATCAAATTCTTGACTGAAGAGAGACCCTGCTTTTGACAAAAAATAATTACCAATGACTATCAGCAGAAAAATAGCTAATAAATAACAAATAAATCTGAGGTGCTCTTTCACTTTAACCTTGCAGTATATACTGATTTTAAGACACAATTTTCTTTTAGATATGTGTGAGTACTTCCTATGGTGTTTAAACATGTCTTCTTTTCAGAGACATTATCTATTCGAGTATTTGCCTGACTTGACTTTGTACTTTCAATGAAATCAATTCAGAGCTGATATCTTAGCTAAATCCTCAGAGGTCAGGAAAACTGCAATAAGCCCATGTGCCTGTAGTCTCAAAGCTGTCCTCCTCTTGCTGTCACGAGTGCCAGCTCACAGCCTGCTCCTGCTTTGATTTCCTGGTGACCTTTCATTTCAGTGCTTCAGCCCTGTTGAGACTCTCATGAGGGATGCAACAGAAATGAACAGAATTGCTTCCTGAGCAGAGAAATGCCAGACCTTAAACAGGCAGCCAGGGAGGACGGGGGATAAACGACTCTAAGAATGGTCTGTTCTTGAGAAGGAAAAGCTTGTTTTTCTGCCAAAAAGTTAGAGTCCCTGTAGACTCCAGTCAGTTGCTTCTGGAGGGAGCAGATGTGGAGTTCTGCATTTCCTCATAATCTTTCATGCAAATATTCCAATACTGGATGCCTGATTAAATTAGATATGCTTAGTTTATATAAATACCCCCATTTTGTAGGTGAGTGCAGCACTGGAAGTGAGTGGCGGACTCAAGAGGGAATTCAGTCTCTGAATTCGTGTATTTGAACCACAGAGCTCACTTCTCTTTGAAGGCATGCAATCATCACACAAGTTTTCCTTTTTAAATCTGATTGGCAGCATCATCATCTGTCATGTATATGAGGGTAGTTTTATTAAGATGACTAATATATTAATAGCAATCACTGTTCATTTTTAAGATTATTAACAGACTACTTAATTATTCCTCAATGGCACAATGGGTACACTCAGCCCATGTCTATACAGCAGTGTCAAGCGGTGACAGTCAGTCACCTGTAAACCAAAGTGATTCAACATCTGATTTTCAGAGTACCTACAAAGGATTTATATTGGTTGATCTGCACTGGGCTGTTTCAGGAAGAAATGATACTTGCAAGGCAGCAGGAGTGAAAATAAGATGCTAATCAGTGCCTGGTATTTGCTAGATCAGATGAAAGAGAAAAGAGAAAAAATAAAATTCCTGCACCCTTCATGAAGGAGGGGCTGTTTTCTGGCTGTATGTGCCAGGGTATTTGTTTCAGAAAAGAAGGGAGAGGAGGAGGAGAACTGTTGTATTGGGACAGCAGTGGTGTCTCTCCAGCAAGCAGCACACTGGCATTGCTGAGAGGACAGCGCACAGCTCTTCCTGCTCCAACTAAATGGTTCAAAAACTCATTTATAGACATTTTCTTGAGAGCCAGCATAAAGGAGGTTCCCTGGTTTTTATCTAAATTGATTCAGTTAAACTGTTAAAAACTTTTTTCCTGTTATTTTTTTTCCCAGAGTGTATTCAAGGCCTTTGTAGTTTAAAGACAATAGTTACCATTAGCACTAAGCTGCTTTCATCCCTAGAGCTCAAGTGCTTTCAAAGGATGAGTAAGTGTTATCAATCTGATTGAACAGTTACACATGCCTGGTTACAAAGGCTTGAAGCAATTGCCGGAGAGCCCAGTGGATGAAATGCAGGCTGTATGGGCTCAGAGAGCGGGGAAAGCTTCCTTGACCCACTTCTGTGAGGCTGCCTCTCTCTTCTCAGAGCTGGAAGATGGCCATGTGTATGTTTTTCAGAGTGAGAGGGCACATAAGGAGTGTAAAGAAAATAAAGCTTGCTTTATAACAATTCTTGCACTTCTGGAAATCAATGCTATGTAGCATTGAAAGTGAAAATAACTGTTTTTTCTTGTGACTGACTTGATTTCCTCTACTGAAAAGCACTTTCTTTGCCCTGAAATTGTTTAAAAGAAGCTGGAGCAGCCTGTATTTCTCCTAAATTTGAGTGATGTGACTGCTATAAATTATCTCATTCCTAGGATAAAATCTGTTGAACGTGAGCACTGCAGGTCATAGAGCTGTTCTGACTTCTTGGAGTTGATCTGAGCTCAGGAAAATGGGAAGGGTCACTGCTGCTGACTTTATGAAGTTGATTTGTTGAAATAGAGGCAAATACAAATCAGCTTGTCAAATCAGTAAAGCAGATAGTGCCATCTGGGCCATAGAGTACATTTTATAAAGCGTCTGTCTTGGAAAGGAAGAAAAAAATCTAGCAAACTGAGGCTGTAAGTGTTAAGATAGTAAACATGCATGGAATTTTTTTGTGAGGGGCTGAATGTCCTCACTTGTTATCTCTCAAAAGTATAGACACAAACAAATCATGATAACTTAGCTGGTGCACACGGTCTTCAGCTAAGTGTGAGGAGTTATAGGCTCTAGTCCCTTTTCTAAGACCTGGTTATATTTCTTACCCAGTGACTTCTGAATATTAAGTGCATAAACAGTCTTTTTTGCTGTGTCTGTGTGTTAGGTAATTACAGGCTAGGGGATTTCAGGGTTGTGTTTCTGGCCATGGCTGAACTTTGCCTTCTGGAAGCTTTAAATCCTCTTTGGGATATGGTACTATTGCACGTTGGGTCATAAGCCTTAGATGCAATACACAGGATTTAGTCACTGGAGTCAGAATGAGATTTCAGGAATTTCCAAAATGGAATTGGACACACGTTTTGCTAAGGTTGTTTCAAAAGGGAGTTTTGAGTACTTGTATCACTTCTATGCTGTTGAAAACTATCCAGCTTTAGAGACAATACAAATGTTCATGCTTTCTACTCTATTTCATGCTATCAGACTTCTCACTAACAGCTTTCACAGACAATTCAACAGTGCAAGTAAAAAGAAACTAAATTGAAAATAATTCCTGAACTTTTTTTTTCAAATCCCATGGGCCAATGAGTCAACCCAGTGGTGCAGCGAATTGGTAAAAAGCCCTGGCTTTCCAGCTGTTGGCCAACACATGAACATGAGCTGTAATCAACTGTGCTGTCCCTCGTGGAAAGATTTGTGAAGGTAAATTGTGGAAGCAGGAAGCCATCATGGAGGGTGTGGAGTTGTTTTCTAAATGCTTCTGAGTAGGCTGATGCTTCGGTTGGAGCAGCTGAACATCTGGTTGTGGACTGTTTATTTCTATAGTAGTAAACAGAGGAGTTGAGGCCTAGGTGAGGATGAAATCTCATACCAGACAGATAAGCTTAAGTGTTGTTTGCACAGCAGCATGGTTGGAGCCATGTCCATGAAACCTGTGCGCTTCACCAGTGGTTAGAATATTACCCGTACAGTAAAGAGCTCAGAAGAGAGGCGCTGAAAGATTTAGAGCAATGCCACCTAGTGATAAAACAATCTCTTGAAATAAATGAATTTTGCTTCTACAGGCTTTAAGATGCTTATTCCTGTACTGTACTCTTTGGCAATTCCAATTGTTAGCATTAAACTTGGACATCAAAAATGCCTTGAGGCATAGTTAGAGCTTCTGCTCAGCATCAGCTTGGATTTGTAGGTATGGCTCGTATCCCACCAAGAGCAGCAGGCAGAGCTGACAAGGAGGAGCCTTCTCACCTCACTTCTTTTCTCCTGTCTTACACCAGTTAGTGGCTGAATGCTGATAATGCTACTTAGCAGGAGGGAGTGCATCTGAATCTGACCATTTTTCAGCCTTTGATGCCTGATAGTGAATCTTTGCCCCCCGCCCCCTCCTCAACAGCTGCTTAAATAAGGTGATCATCTGTTCCTTATTAAAAAGAATCCTTTATTCGGTGCTTAATGTCATGCAGCCTATATCAATCAAATATAGGATGTACTTTGTCCCTCATTTCAGCAATAATCACACAGAGGGGTCTATACAAAAATACAATGATTTGATAAGATCGATGATTGTTGCATTGTGAATAGAACACTGCAGGCTTTTCTTGCCCTTTTCCAGTATTCATTTTTTTCAGTTTTTCATATTTCTTTTTGTTATTGTATTTCCTGGAAATGCAAATAGTTACTCAATATCTACGATGTGTTACTGTGACCCTTTAATAACCGAAATTATTTGGACCGTTCTGTATTACACACTCCCATAAGAAATTGAACCGATACATTTCCCACTGAGATTGTTTTTGTCTTGTGATGCCTTTCATAATGTTGGTGATCCTGCTGCTTAATTTCCTCATGCAAGGTACCACCATAGTTCAAATGCTCCTGAGAGTAACTAGAACAGGACATGACTAGAAGAATCTGGCAGAACAAATGTTTGGGCAAAACAACAAGGCACATTTGGGAATCCAGATGTTCTTTATTTTTGGTGTTTTTGAAATAGTGGTCTGTGGCTCCACCAAGATTAGAGTCTTATCACATAGATGAGATGTGTACGCAGGCAAACCTCAAGTAAAGACCAGACTTTTTGTTTCCTTTCCCATTTAAATGCCTTCGTCTTTAATTTGAAACTGCTAATTTCAAATGAAATGTCAGCTTGTTCTTTCTTTGATATTTTTGTACTCTCTTCTTTGAAGTAAAATTCAAATGGAAAATTTGCAGAATCCTAAGTCTACCCTTTGGATGCTGATGCAGCACTGCTCCCATTGAGCAGTGAGGGTTGCAAAGAGCCAAGAAACTGAGGAGTCTCTTGAAGCCTCTTCCTCCACCCTGGAAGCTAGCATGGTAGTTCTGATGGAAAATCCTTAAAATCTGATCATGTAGCAAAGTAAAAACAAAACCAAAATCAGACCTAAAACAAAACCCAAAATATACTAAATGTCCATTTTGCCATAACAAGATGTTTACTGAAGACTTGAACAAGTCAAATCTGTTTTCTGCAAATAAAATTAACATGTAACAAAATGCCAGGTTTTTGCAGTGCCTTAGAAGTGAGCTCTTGAGCAGAGCCTGCACATTTTTGTGATGCTCATTATAGTTACCTCATAGCAGAAGTAACAAGTAATGCATTTCTTTATGAAGAGAATATGAGAGCAGTTTTTGTTTAAATCCTAATGGTTTATTTGCTCATATTTTTTCCTTCTTTCTTATACTGTCAGAATTGACTTTTTCCTTATTTAATTATGAATGTGCAGTGGGGTTTTTTTTCGTGAATTGTTTAGGAAGCCATGACACACAATAGTGTGACTATGTGTGTATGTATACTTCATAATGATTTGAAAAAGGACACCACTACAGAAAAGGTGTAGGAATAGAAGCATTTGGTTTTGTGCCAAAAGTCTGAATGAAATGACTTCTGCCAGAGGATAATGTCAAAGGACAGATAGGCTTTGTCATCCAGCTCCCACTGAATTTCAGGAGGCTTTGTTTGGCCTGTCTTTTAGAAAATCCTCCATTTTTCTTTACAAAAGGCTATTGTTGTTGACAACACAGCACTTCTGAACCTCAGACTGGAATGAAGTTTCATTGTGCAAACAGTCTTAGTAATCATTATATGAGGTGCAAGTGAGAGGAAAGGGAAAAAATTCAAGTTTTGACTTCTCCCTACACCTTTCCGATTGCTAACCTGTCTCCTCTGTGCCAACTGTGGTCTCTAGCAAACAGCTCTTTGTGGCATGATTGGTGACAGAGGGTTGGGCTGGTGGGTGGTGGCAGCTGCACTCAGTGCCACCATGTCGGGATGTGGCACACTCTGACCCTTCTGATGCCCAGAAGACTGTCTACAGCATTCTCTGAGCTTTGTGCCCCAGTTTTCATCCTGTACCAGCATCCCAGCTCCAGCATCTCTGAACCAGCAGTGTAAGAAGGTCACTGGTTGCAAGGGGAAAGGTTATTAGGCACGGCTTGTAAATGAGAGCTGAATGTGACAAAATCTAAAGCTAGCTATGCAGAGATCCTGAAAAGAATGATAAATTAAGGGTAAATAGCTATAGACTTACTACTGTTATTCTGGCATGATGCTTTAAGCTGGGGGGGGG
>VZZY01020547.1:55905-246318 GCA_013400335.1 Eurystomus gularis | reverse complement strand
TCTTCCTCCTGCTGCTCTTCCTCGGCGCCCCGGCTCGGGGAGCCGTCTACACCAACCATTTCTTGGTGGAGCTGCACGGCGGGGCCGGCCAGGCGGAGGCCGAGCGGGTGGCGGCGGAGCACGGCTTCGGCGGGGTGCGGAAGGTAAGCCCCCCGCGCAGGCTCGGGGAGGTCCGCGGAGGGCTTGGGTGGCGGTGCAGTGCGCTTCACGGTGGGCTGAGGGCAGGCGGCGTCCTCCCGAGAGCATCCCGAGGGGACGGGGGGTGGTACCCAGCGCGGTCCTGCCCGCGACTTACCTGGGGAGAAGGGATGGAGCGGGGCGCGTCCCGCCTGTCCCCGCGTTAACCCCCTCCCGCCTTTCCGAGGAGATTTTGGGAGGAGCCGTTGCAAGTGCTCCTCAGCAGCGGGCCAGAAGGGTGCTTTTCTTGGACTGGAAAGCAAGAGGAGTTCCCCACATGGTAGCTCGGTGCCTTTGACTTGCTACGTAAACATCCTTCAATTGAGCTCCCATCCTGCGGGGTCGGGACTTGGGGCTGGGCGCAGGAGTGGCTGGAGCTGCCCAGGGCTTCCTGTGCACGGTTGCAATTGAAACTGCTCAGAACACTTACAAAATAATTAAAGCTCTTATGTCTATGGAGAAGCTTGCACACAACTTAAGGAGTTAAGATTTTATAGAGGTTTTGATATTCAAGTTTGTGAGGCTGGTGGCTTCTTAATATTCCTCTTATTCTCAGAGAAACAGGATGTCCCCAGGTTGAAGAAGCTGCCTGATATTAAGCACGATGTGATCAGCGTATAGTACTGATGAATGAAGTTGGGAAACTTCAAGTGTTATTGGAGGTTGTTTTCTTTCCTGAGGTCCCAGGAAATCCAAGGTTGCCACAGAGGCAGGGGGCTCTCATCCCAGCTCCTGAGGAGCCTAACTCCATTAGAAATCTCTCCCATTCAAATAATAATTAGACCTCGAAATATTTTAGGGTACCATCAGATCTGGGGTGAAGATAGGGAGAGGCTAAGTAGAGCCTGATCAATATAATTCATGGTTGTACTCAGCTTGGAGGAGTGTGGAGGGAAAGTGAGCTGTGAGCATTGCTGCTGCTTGTTTGGGTTTTTTTTTCTTTCCCCGGTAGTTATGCAATAAGAGCCCGATCCTACTCTCAAGGAAAGGAATGAGAATGGCACCCTCATTTTGGATGAGTGAGGTGACTTAAGACTTTGATTTAGAAAAAAAAATAAAATGTAAAAAGCATATGAAGTGAGAGTCCCTCCCTTAGGCTGCCGTGTTTCAACTCCAGTGGGAGCTCGTTAGAGAAATGAGGACACGATCATTGTTGCTCGGACCACAGGCAGCTCCTGCTTTTGTTTTGGGATCACAGCTTTGTCCTGGTAGTGATAGACCTGGGCTGCTGATGCCCTTGGCAAAGGATCCGTCGTGGGTATTAGGTCTTGTTACATGAATCTTTGGTCCAGCTCTTTGGTCAGCAGTTTTCCCTTTTTATTCACCTTCTGCTGGCACTCTCATCTTCCTGTCCTGGGGATATCTGGCTGATAAGGCCTCACAAGGAGGGAAGGGTGCTTTTCTGCTGAGTTTCTTGGTGCTTTTGCTAGAAGCATTCAAATGATCTTGTGACGCACATGGGGAAGAGATAGGGATTTTGCACGATGAAGAGATGCAGTTTCTGGGCTGTTACAGTCTTCTCCTCTCTGCCATGCCTCTCCCCAGGGTCCCCCAGGCACATTAGGAGACATACAGGTTCTTCATGGAAATCAATCTTGAAGCTCATCTTGGCAGAGAGCTGGAGGGAAGTCCCTCGGGTGTGTGAGAGGAGAGCACCTGCTTTCCAGTACATGTCGTGGCAGGGCTGATTCCCGTGGATGCGGGTGTCTCTAGGAACGAAGCCTTGCAGAGCTGTGGCGTGATGTCCGTGCTCACAGCGTGGGGGGGGGGCAGATGGTGGCGATGGCTCCTGTACCGAGCACGTGCTGTCCCGGGAGGTTTCTAGCGTACATCATCCCGGTCTCTGAAAAAGTAGAAAGCCTCTCACCCCTCTTCTACAAGTGCAAGAGGAAATAGCACTCTACTATCTGAAGGCACCGATTTTAGGGAATAGGAGAAGTTTGCAGGGTTTTCTATTTAGGTGATTGTGTCATAGGTAACCCACGAGAGGCCGATAGTAATCTCCGTTCTGCAAGGGAAATCCATAATGGGGCTTGGGTGGCAATAGTCGGCTGTTACTGAAGGCTTGTGCCGTCCACTGCTCCAGTGTCTCGTCAGTATTGCTGAAGAGTCTCCTAATCTGTTTTGCCGTCATAAGGCTTGTCTGGCATCTCTGCTTACAGTTTGCAGACTCAGCTTTCATGGCGGTAACAACAATGCAGAAAGTTGAATGTGGCCGTGTCTGTGTGTATGGAAACAGAGCTGTTAGTGGGAAACTCCCAGGGGAATGTACCATGTGTAGATATGCTGTCTAATGAAATACTCAAAAAATACCAGAAAAACACTGAATTAAACCAAAAGGAGAAGTGATCTTTGCATACTTCAACCGCTCATACTGTTTGGGTAACATAACGAGTTATTTACTTAAACCAACTCCGGTTACCTTTACCTGTATTGGGGAAGAGCTGTTGTCTGAAAAGAATCACCTTGATTTCAATGCAGGGACTTTCCCAGCAGGAGCACAAGGGCAGATTCAGCCTTTCTCTGTGTGTGAATTTAAGGCGTCTATGAGAGGGATTTCTTTTATGCATGCTATGCATCACAAACCTCTTTTAACATGACTTTATGGGACCAGATTTTTAAATTGCCTATTTTTAGTGCCTGTGTTTTTTTCCTAATAACAATCTTTGAGCGAGTGCCTATTACATTTACCTGAGCAGATTTCTGCGGAAATACAAGAGAAAGCATTGCCTTGAAGAGTAATGTTACGAACAGTGCGATGTGCTTTCTAATTGATTCATTGGCCATGCTTCCTACCATTGTTCTGAAACCACTACAAGACATCAGGTGGTCTAAAATGAGTAGTTTAAATTCAGTGCTGGAAGAATTGATTAAGAAGGGCTTGGTACTTATGTAAACAGGTGCCTGTGTTTAGATCTAAGATCTCAACATGAGACAGAGTCTTAAAAACGTTGGTCAATTTTTCTCTAACCTTCCCTGAGTTGATCACAAATACGGACCTCTTTGTAACTGACTGTAATCTTTTGTATTTTTTAACATTTGCAAATTCAAATTTTCAATCTATTTGTACCTGCCAAAATTTGATTCTGTGGATTCCTGGTGAAACAGATATTGTGATAAATGGCGTTCTTTTTTTCAAATGGTTAGTCTTACCATCTTCGAGCAGTCAGGAGTCATGAGGATGCCCCCCTTATAGCTACGTGTTAAATTCTGAGAACTGCAAAAGGAACTTTTTTTTTTTTCTCCTCTTCATTTTATTTGCCTCCTGGCTTGTTTGCCACCAGAATACATTTCTTAATGCAGGCAGAAAAAAAGCTGCTTTCTGACCTTGCCTTGCAACTCTTAATTCATTTCTAACAAGGGGAATTGGAAGAAGCATTTGGAAAGGTCTTCCTAATTGGAGATTAGAGTTTAGACATCTCTTTCCATTTCATCAGCAACACTGAGACCAAGACTATCTACAAAATGCTACTATAGCTAAATATTCCACTTCTGGTAGCATTGAGGTGTTTTAATTCAGTGCCCTCAGATTTTGAAATAAGAACCAAACATGGATTTCAAAACATGGAGAGTTTTCTGTTCACCAAAGCTGGTCTGTTTTTTAGCTTGATACATCACCTGATCACCTTTCCCTTTAAATCTTGCAAAACCCAAGGTGTGTCTCACAGCTGTGACTTTTCTGCTTCCTATGTTTGCTTAGGAGGCTGCCAGGTGAGGACCAAGCTTTCTGGAGTTGGCCAGGAATTTCTGGATGAAATGTTGGGAGCTTGTTTTTTTTCTTTTTTACATGGCACAGATATGGACTTATCAAGAGCAAAACTTAACAGAGAAGCTAGATTTCTTGCTGCAGCAGCCCACTTCATCTAGGCTGGGAGCCTGTGAGTGGAGAGTTGGTGTTGTGGAAGGCCGACTGGGAGGCAGAATAATGAGTTTGAAGCTTTGAGAGCTCTTTGCCAGGATTTTTATCAGGGATCCTGAAAATTTCATCCTGGAGTCCACACACTAAAGCCCTGAAAATCCCTTCCTGTGTAGATCAGCCCCTAAATCTGGAGGAGAGCTGTGTTTGCCTAGCTTGATATTTAAGGTGCCAGGATATGTCTCAGCATGCCCAGCATGTGCCGTGATGGACAGATGGGATTCTGTGCGTGTGAAAAATGCTGGTTGCCATTGTGGGCCAGTACATGTATTTATAGATATGTATGTTTGTATACATACATATGTCGGTTGATCCTTTTCCTCTAAATATCCATGCATGGAGCAAAGAAGAAATAAGGTGAATTCTTAGCCAGGCTCCTGGCTGACCCTGTGGGCATATATATCAACCGGATAATTTGTGCGTGTATATAGTGGTCTGTGCTTTACAGATAAACATGCCTGTGTTGCCCTCAACCCAAGCACTCATGAAAGTGTTAGTTCTGGCTAGTTTAAGGCAGCATGGAGGTTGCAGATGTGCTCCAGTGTGGAAACATGCTGAAGCAACGAAGCATCCCATGCAAAGAGGAGGCAGAGAATCTGAATCTCCTCACGTGGGCCTACTGGAGTCCAAGGACTTCAGGTCAAGCCTCAGACTGCAGTGTTTCTGTGCACTAATACATGTTTAATAATTAATTAGCTTTGTGTTTTATGCTGGCCAGAGGAAAGGATGTTTGTTTGCACAAGTAATCCTGTATTATGGCAACAGAAAAACCTGAAGGTACAGCGTAAACTTTTTGAGGAAATCAAGAGCTTTAATTTCCTAGACTTCACTGTTGCGATTTTGTGTTACTAAGATAAGAAAAAGTAAATTCCGTGCAAATGCTAATTGGTGCAACTACTGAGATTTCAATAGGTCATCTCACCATAACAGCGAACGCCTTCGTTTCCAAGAGATAGTCTTCACTGTTGTGTTTAAATTAGGAGGAAGAAGCAATTAACTAGCAGGAAAAGTCTGATCTTGCTGTAAGAAGGCACACTGCTGGGTGGTGATAGAGAGCTCCTTTTTCCAGAAGAGCCCTGGAAGAAAAAGGGAGACACAGAGAGAGCAACCATCTGCGTTTGGAGGGATCTTTGTCAGCTCCTTGCAGGTGGTGTCCAGGCGTATCACTGGGCACAGTCTATGAAGTCCCATTTGCTCCTATTTATACTCGAGAGAAATGTTAGTAGAATTAAAGAGTTTTGCTGTGCTAGGAGGGAATTTGCCTCGTATCTGGAAATACTGTATTTCTTTCAAAATGATGCTTTTTTAGTTTGAGTTTTTATATTTTTCATTCTGCCTTCGATGCAGAAACAGCCCCAGGAGCAAACACTATAACTGGCTAACTCTGAACAAAAAAATTCCCCATTACTTAAATGTACTCGGTTACGCATGTCAAAGCTGTAAACTATCAACAAGATGACTGTAAACCACAGGCTCAAGTACATCCCTAACCCGGTTTCTGTAGAGCTCCTTATTTTCCAGACTCAAACGGACTGTTTGTTGGCAATGAGTGTTCTGTTTGAGGTATAAAACAATTACCTTGTCAGATTTTTATAGCGTTTATTATTTGAGTGTAAAATAAGAAGGTCAGACTCCCATACTATAGATCCCTGCTGTGATTGCTCTACTGCTGTTTTGAATACATGTTGTCTTTCTGTTTCTTGGCAAAGCACACACATTAAACCTCACCTTTACAGATAAGTTTTGTTTTGTTGCTGAGCTATGGCTCAGCAAAGGCAAAGATACAACATTCTGGCTATTTGTAAAGCTGCCTGCATTTATAATTTTGTTTATTCCATATTGCTTCATCTCATTGTTGAAATTGAACATGTGGTGGAGACCCAGGAAATGTGCTGCAAGTAATTATTTTTTCACTTTTTTTTTTTTTTTGATGCTGCAGCCCAACTGGGGATGTGCAGTTATTTGTTTTCATTTAAATTATGTTTGGTTTTGCCAGTGTCAAGGAGAAAGATAGAAAGAGAAAACATACAAAGAAGTGAATAGTGTTTCCAGAATTCTGTGGTCCCAGCAGAGCAGAGCTGAACAAGATGTGTCCTAGCCCATCTCCTGCAGCCTAGCCCTGAGCACCTGCCTGGTGAAAGCTTGTTGCAGTGTGGTATGAAGGCACCAGGGATAGCTTTCCGCTCCAAGAAGTAGCTCCAGGTCTGAGAGGCCTAAGCAGCTGAGGAGCATCAGTGCTCAAAGCGTGGATGCTGGGGAGGTGCTTCCTGCTCCTTTCCCCACCTTGCAAAAGCTGGTGGCGCAGGAACAGCTCACCCAGGCCCCTCTCTGCCAGAGGCTGCCTGCGCATCACCAGATGGGAGCCAGCCTCACAGGCCAGCAGTTTCAGGGCAGCATGCCAACCAGCAGTGGTTAGTGGCCCCCTGACTGTTTTTTTTCTAGAGCCTCTGCTCCAGAGAGTACTTGTAGAGTGAGGGAATCACCAGCTACAAGTTCTTTCTTTACTTTTTGTGTTAGGAAAGAGTTTGTTGCCCTGTACTATGTCTCCTAACCTTGGTGATGCTCCTTCCTCTACTCCTGTGAAATCTCTTCAAAGTATTATGTGTAGTGACTTCAGCCCCCCAGGTTATTTCTATCCTTCATGTGTCTCTTTGTAAAAGAATCACGATGGCGTGTGGAGAGTCCTGTGCCATGCAAATAAGATTCCAGATTTGAACTGGGAGGGACAGGATTAGTACATAAGAAATGGATCTCTGGCTTTGTTTCCTTCACTTCAAGTCTGTCAGTTCCTTAGCGATTTCAGACCTGTGGTATGAAATTCATAGTCAAAAGTTTTATTTTATTATCAGTACTAGATAAACAAAGATCATTAGTATGGTTTCACCATCTTGCTGTCAGTCTGGGATCTCCTTCCTTCTGCCCAGATATCTTTCCTGTAGATGACTTTCAGGCTATTTCTGGACTCTGCAGCATAGAGATATATTCATTGCCTGTATGTGTTTGATCTTTGGGATCCTATACGCTGTGGCTGTGTCTGAGGCCCTACTTGAAGCTCTCATTCGTCTGAGTAGGTTTTCCTGTGTTGAGAACAGTCTGAGAGCCATTTCTAAGAGCCAATATGGATATCTGTTGCTCTTATATACACTAAAGTTAAATTTGTCCCCAGACCTGAGGTTGCAGAACTGTGCAGTGAAAGGATAACTGGTTTTGTAACAGTACCTTGTCTTGAAGATGTGGTTTCTGGTGTCAGGCCTGATTGACAGATCCTATTGCCATGCCTACAGCCAGACCCGGATGGTTTAGGTTACTGCCAATGAGGTAGAACATTTTGTTTCTAGCTTGGGAATTCAAATCCAGATTAAAACCCTAGACCAAAATAAATTGTCATTTCATTCCCAGCTTGAAGTGCCTCCATCCGAGAACCTGTGGCATCCTTGGCATTTGTTCATTAGCAGACAAATGGTCCCAGAGACTGACTGCACTGCTAGGCTTGGCTTCTTCAGAAAAGCACTGGGGTGCTTGAATTTATCTTATCTTTTAGAAGATCCAACCATTTTGTGAAGGTGGAAGGTAGCCTTCTATCCTTCTCACTAAATATGACAGGTGACAAGATATAACACCCTACCCACTCTTAGAAAACTTCTACTGTTGTGGTTAAAATGGGAAAATAAACCCAACTGCGGCACTGCTACTTTCATTGTAGGAGTACTAACATGTTTAACTCATTCCAAGTCAGAATATTAGCAGAAATTTCATTTAAACTACAGCTTTTACCAGTAAGACCAGGTTGATTTTAAAAAACAAAACCAAAACAAACCCAACAACAAAGCAAACAAAAAAAAGAGCATCAGACTTCCTGGAATAGTTATACTGGTAGTACTTTACAGAAGTTTGTATGTGACCCTTTCCCTCATCCATCTATGGAATTATTCCAGTTAAAATTAATCCATGCAACTCAAGTTTCAAACGCTTATAATAAAATACTTACAAAGTAGTTGCTGAGATGTATGTAGAATTTATTTGGTAGATCATTTCAATTAGTAAGTCCTGAGAAATTTCTGTGCTCATGGAAAATTCTGGGAGCTGGAAATCAAGCCAAAATGCTAAAATGAATGATAAATTCTGCCAGTTCTTATTCAAATAGTATACCTTGGAAACCCTCCTGTGCAACTCCAGTCTATAGCATGGGTGGCTAGTTTCTGTGAGAGCTGTAGTGACAAACTCAGTGCTGTGGTTAATGGATCTAAAATTTACTTTTGTCCTGTGATGCTATCCTAGCCATCCGAAACCCTCTTCTTTTTTCTTTTTCTTTCAACTTCTTCAAATAATTAAATGGGTCAGGTCTCTACAGGATGCTGGCTGCATGGAGGTTATAAATATTGCAGTGAGCAGCCCAGAGCCTCCATCCATCACTGGCCTCTGGTGGGAGGAAGCCGAACTGCTGGACTATTTGTCAAAGACAGGATTTCTCTTAAGTAACCTGAAGCAATCTGTTGTGTTGCTTTCGTTGTAAATCAAGGTGAGCTTTACATTTAACTCTCATGAGTTCGTTGGAAAAGCTAACCTTATGCTACTGAAATGGAGATTGAATATCAGCTCAGCAGTCCTGGGCCGTGCTTTGGGACAAGGAGCGCTGTCCCAGAGAGCTGAATCTCGTATTGCGTTGTGTGAAATTCTGCATGGCCACCACACACAGTTTTATCAGGCAGCATGAAATCCAGGTTGGTCACGGATTTATAACAGTAGCTGAAAAGCCTAACTCAACTAAACGCTGGCTGCCTTCAGCAAGTAGCAGGAGCTTGGACCTGAAAAAGGAAATTACGAGCTAGCCCAGTCTTGCCATTAATACAGTGGGATTAGAAACAAATAAATTAGGTAGCGATAGCTCTAGTTTACTCACTCAAGGAGTGAACTGGGACGTAGTGCTCTTTGTCATGTATTACCTACCTTCTCAAACAAAACTCCTGTGTAAATGTTACGTTCTTAACTTCTTTGTCCACAGAGAGCAAATGGGAAAAGTGACCTCAGTGTTTACATCAAACCAGTCAGCAAGTGTGTCCCAGATACTCATGACTGAACTGGATTATTTGCTTACCTGATGAGTAAAAGGGTACTTTGTCAGAGCTGCTTCCTCCAAGAGTATAGAACCAAACTGTGAAAACCTGTAACTCATCAAGTATATATTTAATTATAAATATTAAGTAGAGAAACTGGTACTGTTATTAGACAGGTGTTGGATATCAAACTAGAGCCAAACAGGTGAACCTCTTCCTTGTATGGATAGCAAAAGAGGTGGGATATAGCCTCCCTTCTCTCAGTGACAGAGGATCCTCCTTTCTGCCTTATTATTCTCTATGAAACAAGTGAAACGAAGGAGTGTGATTCTGAAATCCACTCTATGGTTGAGCACTGTCTTCGTTCACCTACTGTGCAGCACCAAGTGCAGCAGAAGCTTCTGTTTAAGGTTTTTAGCTGCAGCCGAGAAATTGTGAATTAGCTATAACAATGACTGGTGGATTCCCATCCGTCCCACAGGGACCTTATGCTTTCCTGTGGTGGTTAATTTTAGAAATGTGTGTCAACTAAATTTAGTGACTTAGACGTTGCTCTGAACCAGCACAATTGTCAGTTCTGAATTTTGGTGAAAAACTCAGAACCTGAACATATTTGCAGGTTTGGAGAAATTGGTTGCTAGCATTCGTGGAATGACAGTTGTGGATCAGGACATTATCCGAAGTTTCGTCTTTGCAGCGTTTCTGTCTGTTAATTTTTACATTACTGTTTAAACCCCCAAACTTCACAAAGAAATGTACTTTTATCTTAACTCTAAACCCATTTTATTTCCTACAATTTAGATATAGTACAGAATAAAACCCAGACAGTACAGCATGTGGATTTTTTTTTCCTCTTTTTTCTGATGAGGATTAAAACACTCAATTTCATTCTGTAAAATCCCCTCCTTTTTTTTTTTTTCATTTTCTAACTGAACACATTTTATTCATGTTAAATATATTGTAGGGAAACCGGTATTCCAGGCTCTAAAGGCTGAAACATGCTGGTGATTAATTAAAAACTTACATTTGCATTGCTTGATTGATACAATAAAAGCAAGAAAACATACCAGCACAAGTTGGATTGACCACTATTTCTGCCAACAATCAACTTCTCTCATTTATTAATTGGTAGTAACAAATAGTAAAAAGACTTATTTCACAGCTGCAAGGTCAGTGAGGTAGGTCCTTTCTCATCATTATCGCTGGCATTGAGGCAGATTTGGGTCATCCTTTTTTTTTCTATTGTAATACGGGTCTCTTGAACCCACTCAAAGCAGTTAGCCTCTGTTGTGAAGTGACAATCGTACTGTTGTGTGCTGGAGTCGAGGAGCTCTCTCCGGTTCATGATGGTGTAAGTAATGGCAGAATTTACCTCTGACCTGGTCTGGTAGTACTGGGAATTAATGTCTGTGACTTTCAGAGTCAAGCAAATTTACAGAAAGAAGAAAAACAGCAGTGTCCCAAAATATCTCTTTTCCTTGGCTCCACTGAGAATGTTTTTCTTGATGTTTCCTTGCCCCTGAACTTCTCAAGCCTACTGTCTTAAGTTTAAAAAAAACCCCAAGAAGCAACAAGGTGACCCCCCACCCTGTATCTCAACGTCACAGATTTGTTTATTTGTTACTCATCAGCTTCTCTCCCATAAAGTACCTCTGTTTCTCCAGGAATTGACTGCTTCTCTAGGAAATGGAAGACTTGTTCAGTGTGGTCTAACAACAGAAACCTCCCTGTGAAGTACTTTTCTATCAATTGGCTATTGCTTGGCAGCCTAGCATTAAACAGACACGGAGAAAAAAGGAAAGAATAAAGGTTTTGAATAGAAAGAGAGCTACAAATCTTCCTGAAGTGTTGGTTAAGAGCTAGCATCTTTGCATTAGTGCAATTCACCTTTCCTGTGCTTTCTTGAGTAGCTCTTGTCAGTAACAGAATAATTTCGGTCTGAGCTGAGCACTACTTCATTAGAGCTTGAGTTCATGACGTTGCTTTTAGGCACTACATTAGCTGAGCTCTTGCACACATGTTTATGTCCTGCATACTTTGCTACATGGATGTAGATTTAAAAATAATGCTGAAGTGCTCTGCTGAAATGTCAGTGAGTAGCCATGTCTTGTCTTCTCTCTATCCTTGAGATAAAAGTACCAGTAATTCATGGCTGGGGCATGCTCTTGTCTTAATGCTGTTTTAAAAATAGCAAACTTTATCTCCTGGCTTTTATCTCAGTGTTTTTAGAGCTGATGTGACACCAGGTTCCTGTGTGGCAATAGCAGTCAACCTCTGTGGTTATGTGCTTAAAAGGAGAGATGGGTTGTGGATCAGGAGCAGAGTGAAGCAAAGCTGCCTTCGTTAGCAGTGCTAATTGCTGTCAGCAGTATTGATCTGGCTCAGTTAGAAACATACCATGGTCGCTTAAATCTGCAGCTTCTAACTAAATTGAGCTATTTCTTATAATATGAGTTTTCCCTAAGGCAGATGTACTGATACGAAGATTTCCATCATGCATTGCTCAAACATATTGAAACATTTACTAAATATCTGTTGCTAAAGAGGTACCTGATTGCATACGTAGATATTATACGTGTAGATATACTAATTAATATATGTTTATAATAGCACTTGGCATTTTATAGTTAAGAGTTTTATAACACAGTCTGTAGTGCTGTGCAAACATTTGTTAAATGAATGCTATCAATAAATAAGTAAACAAGTACTTATTAGACAATGCCATTTTACACGCAGGGCAGCTGACATTAGGATATTACAGCTGTAAATTGCCTGAGATTCTTCTAATATCTGTAGGCATTGGGGCTATCCGGCATCTCTGAAGATGCTGAAACTCATGTGTTGTGAGTTTTCATCCTGACTATGTCCTACAGCAGAGTGCTACCCTGTGAAGCAACAGCAGAGAGGGGAAAAAGCAAATGAAATGGTCCTGGATAGAATGATCTTGGTGAGAAGGTTGAGGTGTGACAACTTTCACAGGATACCGTCACCTTGGGCTACGATTTGAAAACACAGAAGAGCCTTGAAAGAGTGGCAGGAGGCCCAGCGGAGCCCCATTGCTCCAAGCAGGAGAGAGGCTCTTGTAGCACAAGTTTTGTTTGCCTTTGGAAATAAAATTTAGAACTAGCAAAGCCATTTTTGGGGTACCATCCTTCCCCTCCCCACCCCATATTCTTAAAGCATTTGCAGACTAAATGAGCTGCAGTTAATTAACTGGGTCAAGTACTGACTGGCTTTTTGGCTGTGCTGTTGCTTGCACTGCACAGATGAGGGCAATTACTTCAAGTCGCTACTAACAAGGGCAAGTTAGGAAAGGTAAGTCTAGGGGCCAGTGCCACTAAAGAGTGTCTGGAGTCTAATTTCTGTCTGTCTTTCTGGGGTTTTTGGGGAGACTTTGGCAGGGTGGGGGGTTTGGTTGGTTGGTTTTGGTGGGTTTTTTTACAGGATGAGTAAAATTCTCCCAAATTGTGGAAGAAATTAATTTTGTGCTACTGATACCTGTTTTAGGAAAATTTGATTTGGCTTCTGGTGGAATCGTGCTTACTTTATTATTCAAAGTGATGCATATGTTTATCTGTTGTGCATGTGATTATTATGGAGCTGCATAGCTGAATGATTGGAGGGGGCTGCCTCATTTTCCCAGTGGCCATTTGTTGATGCTAAAAATGTTGACTGAGGTGCTCTTCTTGCAAGATTCTCAACGTCTATGTAAGAGTAATGGTGATTGCTAGGCCTTCACTTCGGGCTGTCAGCCAAACAGTAACAATCACCTACTCCAGGTAACGATGATCTGGATTAATCCAGGCAGTCCAATGCAGGTGTATAAGCGAGAACGTTCTCCTCCAAATCTGGAAAGTATCTTGCTTTCAACAGTGCATGTGGTAGAATCAATAATGAGTTTTATGGTTACTGGGGAGTAACGGATAAAACTCACTAAAATGCACAGATCCATTCATGTAAACTAGAATAACTTTTAAAAGCCTCAAATGGATTCTCCAATTCACTGATAAAACTACCAGCAAATCCACAATCTTGTCGCTCATGACTATATGACTGTTAAGTGTTTGCAGGATGAAGGTCTTTAGTGACAAACTTAACAGTGATATAAATACAGTAAAACATTAAACCTGCATGATTCATTCAATTGCAAGTCAAATTCCAAATATTGCAAACCTGAAACCAAACCAATGGAGCACTGTTTTGTAAGTGCTTAAAAGCATTATTTGTGATAATGTAAGAACAAAACTTCTGAGAAGATGAGAACTAGACATTCAACATCAGAACTGATGGACAGCTGTGCTCCTCTTACAGTCCCTGGAGTGCGGTAGGTGCTTCTGGGGCTCAGCTCTGCTTGTTTTAAGGTAGCCACCTAAAATAGGTCAGATGAATCATACTCTGAAAATGCCTGGGTTTTTTCCTCCTATGAATTCTATGGAGAGCTCAGGTGATTTCCACATGGGCAGCCTGGACACATAACCGTAGTAGCAATCCACAACTGGTTCAATTTCTTCCATTTACTTACCTATATTCACTAAAGCCCTCATGTCCAGTGTTTAAGAAGACTGTTTAACCTTGTGGTTGCTCCATGCAAGAGAGACTAGACAAAAGGCTTTGTTTTATCCTTTTGGATAAAGTGAAATCCAATGGCACATCTTCTGCAAAGTCTTTAGATATCACATTTGATTTTACACTGTTTCTAGAGGAAAAGACATTTCACTGTGAGGGTGAGGAAATCTTTCAGAAAGCATTGGAAACTACTTCTGTGAGGTTAAGCAAGGTTTAAGCTTTTAAGTTTTTAAGCAAGGTTTAAGCTTTTTAAGCAAGGTTGCCATGTTCTAACAGGGTAACAAATGTCCTAAATAACAGGTAACCTTGTTACTGTGCCTATTCCAGTATTTCCGTTGACTCCTGGTTCTCTCAACCAAGTAGTCACAATCCTTTCTTATTACCACCACCTGTTGCTGATTCCGTTAAGAGGTGGTTGGGTATTTATGTGAAACAGCTGAGAACACATGTAAGTAAACATCTGTGAGTATATAACTCAGGTATTTCAGAATTGTTTTGTAGGAGAAATGTTGTACTCTATGTGTTAATCAGTTGATTTCACAAGGATCATCTTCTGATGGTGTTTTAATATGAAATTTATGTTTGGGGAGTGTTAAAGCTATGGCTTACACCTCCACCTGCCAGACTTGCTAAGAGAAGCAGATTGGGCTTTGGTGGGGGCAGCTAAATAAGACACAGGTGCAATGAGAAAGGAGCCAGGAACACTGAGTCATAACACTCAGACCTGGACCTGATTGTGCCAGTCTTCGGGGCTCTTTGAGCTTGTGTGGATCCTTCTGCTGAGCCTTCAGAGCAATTCTAGCACGCTAAAGAAAGTGTGAAGTCCTTGCCTGGGGCCGTGGGGACACAGTGAACTGGATTTCCTGTTCGGTAAGGTCTTGCACAGCTTCAGTCCTCTGCTATTTCACATTTCTCCACCAACGTTTGAATTAATCCTTTCTTGTTCGTGCTTTGTTCTGTGTTATTTCAATGCCTGGGGCTGCCTGTGTCTCTTGCTGGCTCTACTCTTATGTAGCCCTCATCGCTATAGTGAGTGAGTGCCTGTGACTTCAGAGTTGGCTCCCATCTGCGTATTTAAAAGTAAAACGATTTCTAATGCTAATTGGGGTAAGGGAAAATGAGAGAAAGAGAGTTTAAAAATTCATATTGAATATTTATAAGCATCCTCAGTGCATTTGGTGAAACTAGGATGAAAAGGTTTCTAAAAGGTTTCTAATTTCTGCTGGGAGGCACTTTGTTGTGCTTTGACTATAATGGCAACTGAAGGAGCAAGGCCTGGGGGGCCTGTGAAGGCTCCAAATACATTTACTTGTGCCAGGTTTAGGTTGTATTTTCCGTTGGTGTAATTACTGAGCAGTAATGGGATGAAAGAGCTCACCTGGGCAGATTTATGGTCCTTTTTAAAAGCAGGCACTGTGCTTGGGCTCTGTTGGGGAGAGATGTTTTGTGTTATATTTAAAAAAGAAAATGTTTTAGGGTTGGGTTTTTTGGGTTTTTTTTTGTTTTTTGGGGGATGGGGGGTAGAGATGTGGGGTAAGGGGTGGTGTATTTTTCCAGAAGAAGGGTTTCTTTGCCACTGGTGTTTGGTTGAACCCTCTCATGCCTGGCCACAGATTCATACAAAGGCAGGCAAGGAGCCCTGAGGAGGGCCTTTGTCAGCCTGGATGGATGAAGGCTTACTGTGAATCCCAATCACTGATGGATCTATTTATACTGATTTTGTTGACAATCAAAGAAGGCAACCCTGGAGTAAATTGTTATAAATCACCCTTTGCTTGTATTTTTGCATGATTTTGCTCAAAGTAAAATTGTTACAGACTGTTGTCTCCATTGGTGACTTGAGAGAGGAACCTTCATAGGTTCAAGTAAGCTGGTTTTAGAATCATAGAATCATTCAGGTTGGAAAAGACCTCTAGGATCATCTAGTCCAACCTTAATATTACAGTAGCGGGGAGAAATCCCTGGAAATGATGCGCAGGAGCTAGCAGTGTACTGTAGGGATGCTGCCTTATGTGATACAGTATGAAAGGCTGCATGGGAAGACTGGGCAGAGATCAGTCCCATTAAAACAGGAAGGGACAATTGGATCTGTTCTTAAGTTTTCTGTGGGCACCTTAATTTGCATGTGAGATGTATGTAGTAGAGCCCTAAAGTGAGTCAGTAAAATTCAATGTTAGAGATAAGGAGTTAGCAAAATTTGATGTTAAAGGTAAGCCTGGGAACTGAGGTTCCTCTATTTTTGTGTTGTGTCACCTCTTAAAACCAATGACAGGCTGTAAAAGCTGGACCTCTCACCAAGAGCCAGGTGAAGTACTGATGCCACATTTTCAAAATTCTTTTAATTGTTACTTTTTTTTTTAAAATCATTTATTTCAGCTTTGTAATACCATTGCTACAGATAGACTCTTCTGGTCAGATGACACTGATGCTTTCACAGTTGTTTTCAGTGTTAGCTGTGCTCAAGATGGCCCCAGTGCTGCTGTTTTAGAATGAGGAACAGTGTCTGAATTTAGTCTTTTTATGGCTTCTTTTCTTTAAACCCCTGCACCACTTTGCAGCTAATATTGACATTCTTTACTTTCAGATAGGCAAAACTACATCTGCTGCCACCATATGTATTGTCCAAGGCAAGACCAAAAAAAGAAGGCAGTTCGATTTTTCTCTGTCAAGTAGACAAAATGGGATGGGAGCCATCAGCTCAAAGGGAGCCACAGCTCCTAGATCAGGTGCCTGTGGGGAACAAGCTACCTTATACCTGATTTTCCCTTCTTGGAGCAGATCAGTAGCTGAGGGCTCAGCAGTCAAATGTGTCTTTTTTTTTTCCTCCTTCTCTATCAATGCCAGGGAACTACTGCCCAGAAGCAGTGTCTGGCAGGGGAGAATTGTAGCTACCTATTTACAGCCCTTCTTCCCAAGAGTGGCGACACAGAGGAGATTTCTTGCTCTGTTTTTTTGCTGGGGAAAGATTGTCAGATGTGAGGAGGAGAGTGCAGAAAGGCTGGGAACTCTGAATTTAACTTGTTTTTATATCAATGATAAGTACACCTGGACTTCTCTGGTGGAGCAGTAGTCTGAGAACAGCCAAGATACATCAGAGTCAGAGGTATTAGTGCTAAAACTGTGCATGAGATGAAGAATTTCCTGCTTCCTTCCATACCAAATGGTACATCCTAGTCATTTTGCTCTCTAGGTAAGCCTTTTCCATTTAAAGATGTTTTCTTTCCTCCATTTAGTTGAACATTGAATTTTAAAAGTTATTTTCTGGTCCACATCCTTTTAAGGAAGAAGGTTAAACAGGATTTCATCTTTACTTTAAATAGCATAGTTAATAACCACAAGGAGGTTGCAAATCTGAAGAAAAGGAGATGTGTATATGTAAGGTTTTGCTCTACTTGCTGTATTGTATTTGTGATTCTAGTTTTGCTTGTATGTATTTTCTGCCAGTAATTTTATACAAATATTGCAAATAAGGAAATGCCTGTAATTCCTGAGATTCTCAGAGTCCTACTTTGAACCATATTCATAGACCAAGGCAATAGTAGACCCTTTTCTAATTCTACATAATCCTCCTCACTTGAAAATTCAAGTGCTTTTCAGTAATTAGTTATCACACATAATTGCTAATTTTTCTCTGAGGGCGGAAAGCTTTGTTTCTATCTTACTGAAAGAACCTGAGCCACCAGGCTGAGTGCATCATTCCTCCATGTTACATTCAGAGCCTGCTGCTGCTGAAATAGGAGGTTTCCTTAAATACGATTGCAGCTTTACGATGAGAATATTACAGAGTAGCTACTGCTGGTGATACTTTGGAGTTTTTTTATGTACGGGAGCCCTTCTGTTTTCATTTCACCTCATTACATGCACTGTTCATTTTGCTATTCGCTGTTTTGCTCTAGCTCCAAATCAGAGTAGACCTCCTGGAGAAGCTAATAGCGGGTATGTAAACCCTGCTGGGAGCTACCTGCATCCTGCTGTTTGGTTGCTGCAGAGGAGTAACTTACTCCATAGCAGGAGTTCATCAAAACGGGAGCACTTCAGTGGTTGCTTGTGGTATTCACAGATCTCAATGCAAAATCCTCATCAAAGCGTGCGACATTTTAGGCCCTTTGCTGGCGTCCGACTTCTCCTGTGTGTACATTCATTAATGTTAAGGATTTACTGCAGAGTTTATATTCTTCCTGCAATTTGCTTGGTTTCTGCTATTAATTAGTCACAATTCATGGTGTTTGATCAGGTCATATTGCAGGTGTTGCGTCATGTACCTGCCCATCTGTCTGTACCCCCCAGTTTCACTGGGCGAGTGTGAAAACCATGCAAACTGTAAAATACCCAAGTCCCTCGAAGACTACTGGGATATTGGTGGAGTGGAATAATTGAAGTCAAATTTATTCATGATTTTGTCCATAAATCTGGTCATTGTACTAATTACTTTTGATTATGGTCAGGCTTGAATATGCTAGCTGTAGAAGTTTACGATATAATATATTGCTTCATGCTAAGTGGCACTAGAAACTAACCCTACACAGAAAATGGGCAGCGAATATGTGTTATATGTTTCCAGATATCTACAAAATTGCCAAGAATCTTCCTTAATGGCAGAACATCAAGATAATATTTAGCTGGAATTGGTTTGAATGGTTGATACTGAGATAAAAAGAAGGAAAGCAGCCTGATTTCACTGAGAGAATTAGAGGGGTAATTGGACCACAGCTTGCGATGGATGGTAATGGTTAGCACAGTGAGATGGATTTCAGGCTGTAACTGATCTGGCTATTTAGATTTTTTTCCCTGCATATTTGCGAGGCATAGAGTAATGTATCTGATGTGGGGGAAGGGCCATTTCCTGGACAGTCAGATCTGTTGCCAACTCTGGACTATGGAAATATCCGATCACCCAGTAGGTAAGGATATCAGGTGTATGCTTTTTAAACATAAATCTGCTTTTTAAAAGATGACCTAAACCCAGACAGAATTTGAGCCTTAAGAGCTGCAGGTCTGAGGGTATATATGAAGCATAGGAGGCTTCAGTGGCCGCTGCCGTGAGCTTTCACAGCCTCATTTCTCCTGCCTCAGCTGTTGAGTTCTTCACATGTATACGGAGCTGATGCAAAATATTCCGACTATTCACCCAGAAAAGCTCTCCAGCCAGCCCTGCAAATCAGCTCCAAGGAACCATAATGATTTTGATGAAATCTCCTTAACGTTTTATATACACTTAAAAAGGTCTTTTTATCAGAACAGAATACTTTGATTTATTTTTTAAAGTTACTTTGCATTTATGTATTATGCATCATATGCAATGGAATTTGGGAAGTGAAAATGAAATGCTTTGATTTGATTGATATTAAATGTTTAAATTAACATTAAAAAGGACTTTGTAGAAAAAAAAAATTAAAACTTTCACACTTATCTTTGGGATGTGTCCAAATTTTAAACTTTCAGAATTAACTGTGAATCTTCCATTCCCACACTGCTCCGCATGCATGCCAAAGTATATTTGCAGAACTGCACCATTTAATGAAATGGGATACAACTGCATAGAAGAAAATTATATTTGTGAACTGTATATACCTTATATAGGAACAGAATCTGTTTTGTAGCAGCAAGATCCTGCTACCCGTATTCAGCCTGGGTTTTCACAAGGAATATTCTGTCTAGACGTCAGTCTCAGTTTTTCAGTAAAGAACTTTGAACTCCTGCTAAAAGGTTTACGTGATCATGACGCATAGATAATAGAAAGGAGAGGAACAGGGCTGTTGCAGCTGCATTGGAATATCTCTTTTAAGTAGTAATTCTACATACAGGGTAGTCTAACCTTTGAAATGGAATTGTTCACAGCATTAACATATAACTTCCCAATAAGCACTTTTTTCTCAGCTTTTACGAAGAGAAACTTAGTTTAAAAATACCTATTACTTGCTTAAATTTAAATGTTCAACCAGAATCTCCCTATTAAGTTGCAATGAGGAAAAAGCTATAGGATTTGAGATGCAAATGGAGCTAATTAGCTGATGAAAGTGGGATGCAGTTCTCCTAACACCATGTCTTTTAGCCTTCTTAATGCTTCATATCTACTAGCCTTCGAGTCATTCTCTGCCAACCCTGTGGAGAGAGATGTATTTAATAATGGACATATGTCTTCCTTCCGTGGTACCTGCCTTAAGTGGGTCTGGAAAGCCCTTGGGAGGTGTTTGCTTGCTGCCTAAATGTTGTAGACAGTAAAGCTGTACTCCCTGGATGCTGTGAGCTGTCTGTTTTCGTAATACTCTTCATATATTCCATTTCCTGGATGTTCAGAAGAAATTCCAAATACCAGATTTTTCTGAAAGTGGAAATCACTTTGCTTTCTGCCTTTCAGCTTACATCAGCTCAGGTGCATTATAGTGGCTTGGAAGAGCACTTGTGTAACGCCTTATTGCCAAAGGATGGTTTGTGGTACTTTCAAATCATTTGCAGTTCATTCTGTTCTTTTATTCTGCCTTTCCGAGGAAATAGGAAAGAATCCTGTTGTGGTTTGGGAAGCCCTTCAGAAATAGTGACATTGTTGACCTTAAACATAAGGTGAAAATAGTACCAAGTGTATACAAGTGAAGTTACGTGTCAACTTGTAGCAAATGACTTTAATGCTGCTGGGCATGCTTTTAAGGAGTAACTTAGAAGTGACGTGCTGAAGAGTGATTTGGGCCCTTTGGCGTAATTTTCACAAGTCTTGTTGTAATCACTTCACATGTAAAAGTTTTCCATGTCCTCTGTATTACTAGCCAACAGCATCATGATGTTTTTTTCTCTCTCTCTTCCTCAGCTGCCATTCTTAGACACTGGATACTTCTTTTATCACAATGGCATTGCCAAGGCCAGGAGAAGACGCAGTCTTCAACACAAGCTTCGTCTGGAAAAGGATTCCAGGGTAAGTGTTTTATCATTGTGTGCACCTACCATATTTTCTTTATGACACATTATTTTTTGTGAGATCAGTGTGATGATTAAGCCTGTGGTTATGGCTATGGTTTTTCCCGCCATGCTTGTTTCAAGCTTGGTGATTGCCATATGCACACACCTCCCAAACTGCTATTTCACTACCACAAAGACCCTGACACTCACTGAGCTGTATCCTCTCTCCAGTAAGGCTCAGTGAGTGAGTAAGTAAGTGAGTGAGTAAGTCCCAGTGTCTCTGGGACACGTTGGTACACTCTACTAAAGGAAGAGTGCTGTCCAGTGTACATCCTACAGTCATCGTCCCCCACCACACATCCTGCTAGTCCTCGGGTTATTCAGCCCAGAATACCTTGTGGTGTGAATGGTGGCGTTTTCTCTGCAGTCACCTGGGGACTTTTTCTCGGGCGATGGTGTACGCCCTAGATGCTAAGAGAGCGTATGCTGTCAAACTTCAGTATTTCATTTAGAGGCTCTTGGTCATGGTCTGCAAATGCTATGCTTGGTTTTCAGAAGCATAAACCCCTCAGGAGGGAAAGGCACTTTTTACAGGAGGCTACAAGCTGGCACTAGCAAATTTTTTCTTTTCTTCAGAGTCCTTACACTAGTATAATACTGGGCTGGAGTGGGGCCAAGTAGCACAAAAAGTGTATTTGCTGCCCAAAGAAAGTGGATAAGCCTGAGGAAGGATATCATGACAGCAAATAGATTATTTTTTAATCCTTCAGTAGGATTTAAGCTCTCTGCAATGTAGCAAAAAAGAGGGGGGAACAGTTTTATTCCAGACAGAATTTTGTTGCCAGGTATTATGTGGTATTGGAACACCTATGAAAATGAAAAACTGAGTAGGAAGAAAAGAAAAATAGGTAAATAAGATCATAATTTTTGTTGTGACACCAGAGCAAGCAAGGTCTGATGAATTCCCAGCTTAATTTTCCTACTACTCTAGAAATTTCAAGTGGTTCTGGGCTGGGGTCCAACTGGGATGCACACGGTTGGTCACTCCTGCAGCTCGGAGCCGTGTGAGTGAACCATGTAGGTTCCAGGTGCTGCCTGCCTTCATCACTTCATCCTGAGATGCTGAGAGCTGGCAGGTTTCCTGGGGCTGCTGCTGGTCTTCCAGTGCTCTAAACATGGCCCCCTTCTCTAAAGCTGCTACCAGGTACAGGCTATGAGGAAGAGACCCATTCAACCTGCCTTGAATAGGACCTCTCAGGCTTCTCTTGTTTTGTTCACCAAGCAGGAATCAGAAAGTAAACCACTGAGAAACCATCTGCAATTAGTGGGCACTAAGCAAATGTCTTTAATTTCCCTGAACCACCCAATCTTGTTAAAAGCCATTTCAGAAAACATGTACAAGTGAGTACAGTGCAAACTAGTGACTGAGTACAGTCATTGTGCAGGTGACTCTGTGCTGAAAAGAAATATTTCTGTAAGCCTCTGAAAACTGTGCAAATATCTGTGATATTTATGAGTCCACCGATTTTCTTTGCAGCCTCTTTTTACATGGCTGAGCACTCCGGTACTAATTCCAGGCTGGCTCTTGCATTGACTACCTCTAGACTAAGTGTCTGCAGTGCTATTAAGAACAGCTTAAATGAATCTACCTTCTCATCCAGACATGTTCTCTTTTGCAATCATCTGATATTTGCAGTCTCTAGACTCTTAGTTGGCTTCTGTCACATGCAATGAAATCTCCTTTTTGCTGTTAATCTCCACTTCTTCCTGGTGCTGCATACCAATGTCTCAGCTTTCCTTGGCTCCCTCCTTTGATCTCAGGGAATAAAGCTCTGGGTTTAAATAACGAAGAGTATCTCCTATGTGAGGAAAAGGATGATCCTGGACATATCCTGACCTCGTGGGTTACACTGGGAGATGGAAGGGGGATGGAAGCAACGTTTCATTTCCACATGTTAACATATTTTCTTGTCTAGCCCTCTTACTTCCTCTGTCCTGTCGGATAGTCCTTGAGCTCTTATAATACCATAAAGGTTGGTTGCTTTTTGTAATAGAGTTTGAGAGCAATTAAAATCATTACTCTCATTTCCTTCTTTCTTTTATACGTGGAGTTTGGAGAAGTCATTAAAATTCCTGTCATATTTGCGTGTAAGTGGAAACATGAGTTGTGTTGACAGTACTTAATTTCAGACTCCAGAAATAATTTCTAAATTTAATGGCAGCTTTCTAGACCATTTACACTCAATTTTACTTAGCAACAAATGTCAGCACTGTCATGGTTAATATGTTAACGCATGAAGCCAAGAATAAAATGTTCCTGTTGTCAGGCTAGCCAGGAAGCAAGGTTCCACCACAGGGCCTTACAAATCTCTTGGGAACCATTATGGTAAATGCTGTACTTGCTTAGCCCTACCCAAATGCTGTGAGAGAACGAGCTACGGTTATTCTGTATACTTTTCACTTTTAAGGAGATTACAATTCCTAGCTAATTTTAATTATTTGTTGAAAAACAGCACAGATGTTCACTCAATTAATTAATGTTCTTTAATCAAGTAAGTCCCTTGAGGAACCATGTCAGTTTTTCAAGAGTCCGGGGAGATAGATGGCAGAGCACTATGCAAACAGGTTACTGCATCATTTTCATGCTCTGCATGTCTTTTAAAATACTTGAAAAATTTTTGCTGTGGAAAATTTACTGTATGTTTTTACCAAAATAATTTGGAGATGCATTAAACATACACAGTGGTTGTGTGATAAACATCATCGCTGTCAAGGGGGTAGGAATGGAGCAGTATTAAGATGCCTTCCGAGAGACCCAGCAAGAACTGAATCTTTGTTCTGAAGAACAGCCTGAGCTGTGATGGATTTGACATTATTTGATACATTAGCGTTGCCGAAGCCTGAAGCAGTACTGGCAGCAGGTGAAGGCATATGTAATAGTGTCATATACCGTGTTGTGTTATTGAACTCTTCAAGAAACAAATGCAGGTGCATGAAGCACTGTGGCTTCTGCTGTCAGTACAGTCCTCTCAGGGATCCTCACTGTCAGGATGGCAGATGCCACAGTGAATTGAGCTGCTTCAAATGGAGACTGTTTAGTTATTTAAATTACATTCTCTGAAGTACAGAGAACCTTCTAGGAGAGGTTTGCTCAGAAACAACAGTGGCAAATTGCCATAATTTCCAAGTGCACTTGTATTTTGTTATTTTACCATAAGTACCTTTGATGCCAAATAGATTTTTGGGGGGAGAAAAAGTCCCTTTAACATTTCTACATGTTAAAGCTTGAATGTTTAATGAGGTAAGACACCTCAAGATACCCAGCACTCTCCATGCGAAATTGCGTTATTGTCTGCCTTTATCTGTTAATTGATTCAGCTGAAATTTCTCAAAGCAAAAGGTCAGCCATTAGGCTTGGTTTGCCTTGGGAAACTTCACTTAAGTAGCTGCTGTACTTTGCCCTGGAGCTGCAGGCAGGGAGGTGATTCTTGCTGTGACCCATGGGTGCAGGCAGCTGGGAGGAGGAAACGGCAAGGTGATAGCAGGGGGCAAGGGTCCTCAGTGAGATAAAGCCAGTGAGGAGTCTGAGTAGGCTGGGACCAGACATCAGCATGGAGGTGAGGAGAAAGTAACTGGGACTGGCTGGAACAAGAACCCAGAGTCAGAAAAAAAGTTATTTGGGCATGGAGTCAACCCATGACCCGAGGAGGTCGTCAAGAAGCACAGGGGTAGATTGGAGACTGGAAGCTGGGTGTCCACGCTGACATCAAAGCTTACCTTCTCCTGAGTGCAGTCACAACGCAACCTTAGAGCAAGGTGAACTTTTCTAAGGGAGACTTCCCTGCGAGCAAGGGAAGATAGAGTGTCTGTAAGAGCAAAGTTGGTTTTTAATTATGAAGAACAGTGGTATGTTTCATCAGTGTGACTGCTCTGGAAATGCCCATCAGAAAGACAGAGATACTGTCTTGTTTATTAAGTTTCCTGTCTCTAGAAGTACGGTAGAGGCAGGATGGGAAGCAGAGACCTTTCCTGCACCACCATAGCTAAAAGAAAACCATGACATATGCTTCTTTTTGATTTTCAAAACTGACGTAGATTCTGGCCTGCTATAGAGAGACTCAGCTGTATTATTAATAAATGTTTTGAAAAGTGGCCGCTTAAGTAAAAGGAGAGAAAAAATGCATGGTCATTATGTTACCTTTCAGAGCAATATATTTGTATTTTTGCAGTTGTTGGGTATTTTCTGTTAGTAAATAGTCTTGCACTGAAGGAGCAAGAGTAGAAACACAGTTTGTTCTCTCCAAGGTTATTTTGCTTTCTTTCAAGTTTTAGATAAAACCATTTTCCTCCCACACAGTCTCTCCTGTCAGACAGCTGCCAAGATTAATCCCACTCAAGAAAGAGGCTTTAATATACAGAGAAGAGCCGAGTCCCATTACTGATATCTATATGCAAGTGCGTCTGTGTTGGTGTAATAAATATATATGCATGGAAGGGGGAAGGTGAAATGAAAATCTTCCACTGAGAGTGAGTGAGTTTGGCACTTAGGTTATGACTTCTTTGGAAATAAACAGTGGTGTTTATTATGGGATTAGAAAAGGGAGACTTGGCTAATACCTGTGCTGGTATAGGAGTCTGGGGAGGGCAGATGCGTAGTTCTTCAAGGCGTAGTCTCTAGGTGCCCGCGGTTAGCAGCACTCACAGACTGCTTGTGTTATGAAACAAGGTGGGAACAAAAGAGAACTGTAAATGCAGAGGATCTAAGCTTTTAATTACTAAAAATCTTCCATATCTTTCCTCACCTCAGATCCTTCCCATGCCTCCTTAACACGACTGGGTTGTGGTTGGAGCATTGCAACCCGTGAAGGCAGAAGTGGCATGTGATGCCAGGGGTTGCCAAGTGCTGCCAGAGCTGGACATTTCATCCGTGGTCATCTTTAACAGGAGGAAAGAGGGCTGGCAGCTTGGGAAGAGCACTGCTGCTTAACAAGCAGCAGCCCTTAGCAATGGCAGTGTAATTTAAGTCAACTTTCAGTGCCCTTTCTGCCAGCATTAAGGACAGGCTTAGGATGAGTTAAAGGTGGAGCCCTTTGCCTCAGTCTTTTAGATGCCTTTGCAAAAATAAAAGTCTTCCTGGTAAGATAAGGAGAACCCAGTTTTCCCCAGTTCTCCCCAATTCTCCAGTGAGTATTGAGTGCAGTGACCTGGAGACGGAAGAGTAGGAGCCGTGGTAGCTTTCCTTGCAGATTTGATCACATCTCTGCAATTTATGTGGAGATGTAATCTGTTTCTCCAGCCTTCTGGTACTGGAGACAGGCAATTCTGTCCCTGGAATGTAGCAATAAAAGCAATTTGCAGTTATTTTTATTAAAATGGCTGTGTTTGGCATCTTTACTCTTGCTCCATGCCCTGTATCTTGATTTTGACAGCTTCCTGACCAGTGCTAGTGTTTTGCATTCCCATATAGGTTTCTGATTAAAGCATGGAAGGTATCCTAAGATGCTTCCTCCATCTGAGAAGAAAGTTGGCTTGCTGCTGAAAGCAAAGGAGCAGCAACACCAGAGTCCCATCCTGCAGGAAAGGGCCAGCGGTCAACCTGTGCGCTCTTCTAATCCTGCTGTTGACTTTCTTTGCACATAGAGGGATTAGTTTCCATGCAGTTCACCACAGCAGCAACCCCAGATCCACACAAAACTTTCAACCTCTGTGGGAACAGACATTATATAAAGTGAGTGTAATGCCCAAAACTTGCTACCTAGTCTTGAATCTTAGGGGGAGGCTTCAGGTCCCCCAGCCAGTTCTCTACCATGCAGGGAGGTATGGATGTATGTGTTAGGATAAAGAGGCAGGAGAAAATGTCAGAATAAAAAGCTCCTCATGTTTTCATCTCTTTTATGTAAACTCATGACACAGATGGTAGTGGTGGCAGACTTCCTAGTGAAGCCTATTCAGAGCTTTGCCCTAATGTGTGCTATCATGGGGCTGGCATGCTGGTAGGATTATGCCCAGGAAAAGTTTGGAGCTGCCATCAATTTTATGAGACTATAGGGCAGCATTACACAAGTCTCGGAGTTATCCTTTTGGAAGGAAATGGAACATTAAGTAATAAAAGCTCTGCTTAAGCACATGTAATAAATATTGAACAGCCAAAGAAAACTCATTAGAGGAAATGTCTTCCTTCCAATGCTTAAAAAACCCCCAGCCACCCTCAAACCTACACACTGTTGATTGAAGCTGCATTGCCAGCCTGTTCACCAAAGAAGAACTAAAGACATTTTTGTCGTCAGTCATCCTGATAAAATGAAGCATATTGTGCAGAAAACAGGCAGTGTGGATCCCTGTTTTTTTTCTGGTGTAAGGTGCCTTATGCTTTATCCAGTGTATTTGAGGAAGGGGTTCCAAGGGTCTGTTCCAGTTCAGAGGGAGGCTTGTTCTTGCATAAACTTTTTCAGGTTGATATCGTCTTGAACTATATGGGTTTTACTTAGCGCCCTTTTGAAAATACTGTCTTTCTAATTCATAATGAAGCCAGTTGGCAAGCATTATAAGAAAAAACCCAATTTTCTTGAGGAAACTCTAGTCGGCTGTATGTATTAGATCATCTGATAATTCATCTGGTGTATGTCTTACTACTTCCACACAATAACACTTGAAACATTTGGCTTTTACAATATTTAGACTGTTTGCAGATGTTGGTGGATGGGTTTTTAAATGTACAGATTCTTGAGTGGGGTTATCTGAGAAGATGAAAAGGAAGAAGCAGCAGAGATTATAGTAGTGTTTAAAAAAAGGTGCAGTTAGAGTCAGTCCATGGGAAGGTAGAATTCAGCCTGCACTTCAGATGTGGAAAGAGAAAGGATCATACAGCCAGTAGGACAAAGATAAGTAATTGTAGGAAATATGCTATGTGTTGTATGATCTCTGTCATTGCAAATGAAATTAACAGTGTTACAAAGAGGAGATTTAGGTGTCTGGTAAGTGAGGAAAAAAGTTTTCCTACTACTTTGTCCCTCTTGCACTGCTGACAGAAGTAACAGGCTTCTTCTGTGCCTCAACTAGTGTCTACACTAGTCTTTAGGCCATGACATTGTGATAATGTCAAAAGAAAGAAGTTGGGAATTCAGTGAAGTAGCAAGTTTGGGTCGTGACGCTACTATACACATAACCTGGCTGTTGTCCCGGCAGATGATGATTGCTAAATTCCCCATGATTGCTTTTTAAATATGGAATCCAAAGGAGTCCATTTTCTTGTTTTCCCTGGCCTTTGTAGACTCTATACCTGTCCAGTAAAGGTGGATGGAGATTAACTGCTCACAGGGAAGCCCTGTCCGGCTATATTTTGTGTAGTTGACCAACAGTGACTCCAACCATGAAGCACTTAGCTGCTCTTTAATTGAGTTATCACAATTACTGCATAGGAGTCAGTTTCTGTAATGAGAATAAAAAGAACTCCCTCTGATATAAAAAATAATGAGGCCTAGAGTCACTTAGATACGTAAGCTGTCACTTAGGTTGACACAGTAGCCCCCTTCACTGCAGAGTGACCATGTTAAACATAAGCTGAAGAATTTCTCAGTTCTAAGTCAGAATTCCTTATACTAAGTGGAGCATTGCTGGCTCGTATTTGGACTGTGTATGTATATTGTATTTGTGATGTACAGTTCTAATGTAAAATATCATAACACTATATAGAGTATGGAATATGAAGTATTTCAAACAATTTGCTACTGGAGCAAATGCAGTTATATCCAGCACGGTGTAAAAGCTAAGCTGAATTGATCTATTATTTCTATTTGTAACTAGAAGGACAGCTTCAGGGAGAAAAAACCCAATCCATCAACATCAGCACTGAAGAACGTTGGAAATCTTTTATAGCTGTATTATATGAGAAAGCACCATTAGCTGCACATAATAAAATAACAGACTATCAAAATGACATCAAACTCAAACATACATGTGTCTTTTATGGAAATAGTGTATAACTAAAATTACAGGGTAAGCTAAAACTACTTCTACTAGAAAATATATAAATGAATGTACTGCAAGATAGTAGACTGATAAGTGAAGACAATGCTGTGCAGATTCATGTAGAATTTTCCAAAAATAAAAGAACTAATACACTGCAGTCCCAGTGCCACCAGAGGCTGTGAAGTCTGCATGGTCAGTGGTTTTAAGACAAGGTTAGACAGCAATCATAACTGACTTGGGTGTGGCTGATTCTTTCCTGGGGTCCTGTGATGGTTCCAATGACATCTTGAAGTTGCTTCCAGTCACATTTCCTATTGCTGAACATGATATTTGAGTTAAGATGGTGTAAGGCAATAAAATGAACTTTATCCATCAAAAATACTTGCAACCATGTGGAAGTTCAGTAGTTGTACAAAAACCTGTTGAAGCAGCTGACCATGTTCAGCCTTCCCTCTGCTGCCTGTAAATTGCTGAACTGGCATTAGTTAAGTTTCTGCTTTATTATTGATGGCTGTTCTCTTGACTGCAGCATTGCTCCCCAGTCTCCTTCTGCTTTTTCCTGTCTCTGTCTTGTTTCCTGCCTGATGAATAGAGTCTCTGTTCTGTGGAGCAGGCCTTGCCTTTGTTATTTGTCCGTGCAGTTTCCAGCCTTGAATCTTTAGTGGGGTCTGTTTAATATTCTAATACAAGCAATGGCAGTGGTGAGAATATATGGTTTAGGGTTTTCTGGTTAGGAGAATGTTGAGAAGAATGGACAGTGTGAGCCAGTGACTTTGGATTAACATGGAACCTAGTGTGCTGCACAAGCTTACTTTGATTTGGGACAAGCTTGGCTTGACTTTGAACAAGAAATGTAGTGCTTTGATGTGTTGAGCTAACAGTCACGGCAGGCTGTGGGTATCTTGGCATTCACTGGATCCAGGAATCCATGGACATCATGTTGGAGGTAATCATGCCTTTCTTTCTTGGGAAGCTCAAGTCAGCTGCAGCATACTGAGATGAAGGAAGGCCTTCTCTGGGCTGTCATCATACCACCATCTCCTAGCTCTGTCTGGTGACCCTTTCTTTTCCTCTTGTTAGGGCTCTGTTCAGAACACCTGGGGTTGACTTAGAAGAGTCAGTCGTGGCCTGGAAGCACTTGTGCTTGGTGATGGGAAAATACATGAGGGTTCAAAAGTGCTCTCCCTTCACAAGTCGCCAACATCAGACCTATGACAGAACCCAGACTGCCATGTGTAACCCATCTTTGACTTCACTTTCAGTTTAGAAAGTGTGTGAATTCAGCTATACTTTCTTGTTTTCATTACAAGTAAGTTGTACACTAGAAAAACTTCCTCAGGAGCAATGCAAGAAATCTTGGAGTCTGTTTCCTTTTGGCAAATCACTACATCTAGCAGAAAATTTGCAGACTGAAAAACTGCCTTTGAGTTAAACCCTTTTGAAAGATTGGAAATATATTGGTTGACATATACTTTGGGAAGAATATAGAATCATTTAAAATATTGTACCTAATAGTATAGGATGCCCACATATTTTAGACCGTAACATGGTAGATTTAGAATGAAACAAAACAGATTTATAACAGTTTCTTTCTGTTCTTTCTTCAGAAAATCACCTTGTCAAAACTGTGACTTAGGTTTCTTGTGTGTACAGTTACATGACCAGAACCATTTACTGCATGTGACACTGGCAGTAAATAAAAGGCAGTGCAGCTAAGGGTGTACAGTTAAATCAATAACAATGTAAGACTGCAGCATTGTTTGGTGTAGTTTTCTGGGGTATCTGAGCATGCTGTGAAGTTAAAAAAGCCCACTGCCTTTCTACTGAGAGACTCAAGCTAAAAGAATCAACATAATGGCATATATTACTATATTACACAATAAATGTATTATGTACTGCATCCACTCGTGCCATTTAACATACTTTATTGTCGTTTAAAATTTGACGAGTGTTTCCTCTGTGAACAGTGTTTCGGTCTATTGGTTTATTGCAATCTGTTTCAAAACACTGTTGCTACCAGTGTTCTGTGTTTCCACATCTTCAAAGTGTGTATGCAATATCTTAAGTATAATATTAATTTCTTTTGGACATCAACTCAACAGCCAAGAAGCCAACAAGGGGTTACAAATAACATCTGTGAAATCATTGCTTGTGTGCATGGTGCTCCATGAATACAAAGAGGGGTTTACCAAGGTCAGAGTAAGTTGATTGCAGTATTTGGAGATACAATGGAAATGAATTAAAGGTTTAGATTTAAATTGTTTCTGAATAGTTTTCTGCGGTAATTATTTGATGCTGCATGGCAAGATGGCTTGTCAGCAAAATGGGCACCTCTAACAGCTGCAAATAGCCAATAGTAATTAAAATACAATATGCATGTCATGGGTTGGTGAAGTTGAAGAATGCTTCTTGGCCCTGTAAACTTCCATACTGAGGGAGAGAACAGCACTGGGCAGAATAAAACATTGTGGAAAGACTAAGAAATACTTTAACATCTCCATGGTGCATATTAGTTGTATAGTATCAGTTCTATATTATAAATAGACTGTGGCAAATATTACAATTTTGCTTATACGAAGTGATAGTTGAATGGCCACATTCCTGTGAAGATATGGCTTTATGTTTTATATTGATAGCCATCTACTGTCTGAGTGCTGAAAAGATATATGCTCTTGTGTACAGATTTAATATTTCAGAAATAGTCCATCTCCTTCCATTTTATCTTTATTGATTTCCAAGCATTATTCTTTCATACGAAGCATGAAAGAAGTGTATTCTTTCGTTATTGTCACACACAATAAGGGATCCATGAGCCTTGCAAGCATGAAGTCTTCACAGAAGAGCCAGAATTGCCAGATCTAATTATTATTTTTATACTCCTGATCTCACAGCAGTATCACTAAGCTGATTACTGCTGGGCTCTAAGTTATGTAACACTGCAGTGCTATGCTCAACATTAATAGCTGGTTCTCTTCTTCCTCACCGGCTCCACACACTATCCTGTTCCTCTTCTTTGGAGTAAGTCCAGATGCATTGGTTGTATTCTCGTCAAGAACTTGAAAAATAAAATAAGCCACTGGGGTTAGGAGATGTCCTGGGTTTTGTCTTGGAGTCTGAGACAGAATGATTTATTACATTTGTTCAACTGTAACTTGGCGTTGTCATCTGGCAAATATGATAAACTCAATAGTGAGCCCATCTTCTGTGTTAGGCTACTGATTTCCCTGGCACTCAGCCAGCCTTCCCTTGCAGAGCTTCTAGACCACTGGATCACTTTTGTCCTACCTGTGGTTCCACCAAAGTCAGCACTTTTATCCCTGAAATAGGGAAATAGCTCCTGGCAAAACAAGGAGCTCAAGGAGCTGTCGGCTCCAGCTATCCCAGCCCCTCTGCTCTTGGGAAAAGCCACATTCTAGTCAGTGTCGCACAGCATCCGAAAAGTGTGAGATCTTTTTTATGAACCTTATAAGACACCATTGTAGCTGTATTTTTTTTTCAACTCTGAATGAGCTGAACTCTTGCTGTAGTAGCCTGCCTCATGCATTTTATAGATCTGATACCATGGGGCAACAGGCAATCTCTGGCAGAGTTTGGACAAAAATGCTGATTCTCTTAGGTCAGGAGATACTGACATAATTGAATGGTGCTTGCTTTATTCTCTTTTCTCAACTGTGATGCTCTCCTGGGAAAACGTTCATTGGAATCCGTTTTATTTGTTTTGCAACGTGGGCTTTCCTTGGAATAATTCCCTTGATTGCTATAGGAAGAGTATTTCTGTTTGGACTATTCATTTTCTGAAAAGAGGAAGGGAAACCTTAACCTTCCAGATCTAGCCATATTCATGTCTCAAGGTTCCTTCCCCAGGTTATGCAAAGCATGTTATAAGAAAAGCTTATGAGCATCTTTCCATCAGACAATCAACTAAAATGATTGTTTTTCTAGATAAAATATTTTTAAGACTTTGACTCATTTCTAATAGCACTATCACAAAATAACAGTAACTAGGTTTTCATATTTAAAATACTGAATCAGGGCAAAAATATTTTATTGTGTGAAATTCTTTTATTTAGCAAAACCCCAAGTTTAATATTGTTTCAAGGTTTGTGGTTGGAACCTTTGTAAGATTTTGTTTCATGATAATTTGTTACTGTTTTTTCAGTTTCATGCTTTCTTTCCAAATGAACATACTATTTCTAGAGATCTGTAGGTCTGACTCCAGTTTCCACAATATGAAAAGCATGTTTCAGGCAACAACAAATAGCTAATGGGAGGCAGCATCTGAAACAAGCGTCTGATTATCAGCCAGGACGACAGCCTGCTCCTACTCATAGAAATGGGTAACTTGCTGCTCACTTCACTGCTCCTCTTAATTGAGTCTAAATGGCTAAGAACAAACTTAAAGGTAGCAGTGCCACTGAGAGGGCTGGAGCTTCTCACAGCTGTGCAAACCTCTCATTCTCCAGTGCCAGTTACCTCCAGCAAACCTCCACTTGGTCTTTGGTCTGTAGCCATTTTGAAAAACTGAGGCAGAGGGGCTTGGCCCAAGTGAACGATTTCACTAATCCACTAAACAATGACAATTTGCTGAACATCTGCATCACAAGTTGTTGTTTTGGTTTTTTGGTTTGGTTTTTTTTTTTTAGTCCTGTTTGGATGTCAGTTTAGGAAGTCATTGTTATCTGAAAGTGCCTGAAGAGTTTACCACAAACAAATCCAGGGGAGCTCAACTTACCCTGCCTTTTCTAAAAAACGTTCAAGGAAGCTGAGATTTCCCTCAGTCAGAGCATAATTAGCAGCTTCTTAAACCCTGTTCTGAGGAGGAAACAGGAGCTAAGTGATGCAGTCCTCCGAAGGAGGAAGCATTTTTACTCATAGGCTATAATTCACTGAAGACCGAAAATCCCAAGTAATTAATTTAAGACATAATGAAGATGAGCTATGAATATATTTTTTTTTTAATTCCAGGAAGCTAGTTGGAAAAAATCATGGAAAAGTAGGTATAAATGATGGGGTTTGGTTAGTTGTCTCCAAGGAAGAAAACCTTTTTTCTGCAGTGAGCAACTTGCCATAGTGAAAAAAAGTTTTTTGTTTCATTTCAGAGTTGCCATATGCAGCCTCAGTAGAATTTGGAGTTTAATTATGAAATGTTTTCACTTTCATGTGTCAGTGAGGTTTGGAAGAAAGTTTGAGTGGATGAAAGAAATGCAAATTCCAGATAGAGATTGGAAGGTATGAAAAAGGACGTTGCTTTTAGGAGCATGACTCAAGCTGACGTCTACTGGTGTCCTGCCATTCACTGCGGAATAGTGAACGTTTTTGCATAAAGGATGTGTTTCTGTAAAGACAGCTGTTTACCTGAGAATGTTTGTCAGAAGAATCTACTCGTCGTGGTTTTCTTATTAGCACTGTACTTGAGAAGTGTGCGCGAGGTGAATTACCTACCTGACTTGCAAACAATGAATAATTCAGTGTAAGTGGGAAAGTCAAATAAACCTTCCAAAAATAATTTCTGTCTGCCTATGAAATAAATGACATCGAGAAGGGGGCTGCTCTGGTGATTTAATACTTGCAGATCTCCCACTGAAATGATCCATCTGTCCATCTGAAATAATTTGTGGTCTTTTAGAGTATATAATGAAATAATCTTTAACTACAGGTTTCAAACAATTTTTCAAATATGGATTATGCCTATTTTACAAATGCTGGAAATAGAGAGGGGCTTTAAATTTTCCAAAAGGTCATACAGAGAAGCAGAACAAAAGTAGGAGTAGATTCCAGATGCCCAATCTACTGCTAGAAGAAGAAAAAAAAAAAAAGAGAGGTTGGATTACAGCCATTTGTGGTCTTTACAGCACCTGGGCAATAAGAAAACTGAGATGAGAACAGTGGGGGAAAAATAAAAAGGAAGAGATTAGCACAGATCCTCTGAAGCCCAAAAGATTTAGACAAAGGACAGTAACCTTAAACTGTAATTACTGTTGTCATTTAGTGTTTCCACATGCATGATCTGGAGGCTCAGGGGAAATTACTGTGCTGGAGGCTATCTAAGCATAAAATAATAACAGAATTGTATGGAGGCATTTGTCCCTGGGTATAATCCAGCACTAGTGGTCCTGCCTGTGCTTCTGCCCATGCTTCTCTATGGCTCATTCCAGCTTTTCCCAGGATGGTGCTTCCTTGTCACAGGGTAACAGCAGCAGCAGCAGATGGAGAAAACACATTTACGTCTCTAGCATTAATAGAGATTTGAGTGAGAGGTCTTTGTGCTCAGGAGACTGTAACCTAAGTAACATTTTTTAAATTTACTGTTTCATTCTTTGCTGGCCAATAAGCAACTAATTTTTCGCATAAACTATGCACAAGTTGACTGAACATGCTGCAGTCGATATATTTAAAATATACAGATGAAGCGTTTCCCCAAAGGTAAGATCCAATACTCCCCTCTACCTTTGCATTTTCAGATTGAAAGAAGCAGAAAGTCAGGGAACTGTGTGTCTTTGTGCCACTTTAGACCTACTTTAGACTATGTTACTGACCCCAAATATGTGTTGATCGGCTCGGGAAGGTATGGTTTGTCAGATAGACCAGTAGTTTCTTAGCAAATCGGGCTGTGTAGGTGTTGCACGGGATTTTTTATAATGTTTGCTCATGGAAATTGGAGCTCTCTTGGGTCTCTGCAGATAGGAAGCTGACATTTAGCGCCTTTCAGTTCTCCTGGAACTGGAGAGCATCAGTAGAACACCAGGACAAGGCGTCTTCGGGGCTCTGATCTCAATCTGTAGCACTGCCTTCAGGCTGAGGTTCTCTCTTCGAGTGCATTGCCCTCAGATGGATTTGTGGAATGAAATGATAAATAGTTTTTGTCCCCTTTGTGAGGTGATTTGAAACCTCTTTTAACATGTTTTGCCTGATTGAAATAGCAGCTATCTATCCAGCCTGACTGGAGGAACTAGTGATTTTGATGAAAGACGTGATGCATGATTTCCTTGAGATTTATGTGGGGTTTTTATCAAGTCCTGAGTTAAATTGAAAGGGGACATATGAGGGGGAAATAGGAGAGTGCTTAGCTCTATTCTGCCTTTATTTTTTGTTGTGAAGGTTAACAACAGGAAAGGGATTTTTTTCTTTTCAGCCATATTTTCCGTAAGGACCTCAGATAAGTTTTTACTGGGCAACACACTAGCTTTCCAGGACTCTGTTTTTGTAACAGATCTCAAGGAAAAACAAACAAAATAACCATCTGCTTCCTTTATCTCTGACCAAACCATGACCTCAGTTACATGCTTATATAAGGTACAAGGAGCTTGTGCTTTCTTCCTCTCTGAATATTGCCTGCGTTTTGAGTTAGTGCTAAAGGGAAGAAAAATTCCCCATGACAGTTTTCCTCACCTGTAGGCAGATGTGGAAGAAGAGGGTACCTGGTTTAAATGGGAGGAGAAGCATGTGAAGGAACAACATGTGCCTCAGCTGGGGATCATACTGGGATTTTGCAGCATTTTTGTGCCAGGTACTTATGCTGACCCCGCCACCAGCACCAAGAAAATGGAAATGCTGGAGTGGAGCTGCCTGTGAGCCAACATGTATGAGGTGCACCAGCAGTGCACCTACACTAGGAGGTCTCCAGCTCATGTCCATGTGCCATTGCTGGTTGAAGGGCATGAATATACCAATTCATTCTGCTCTGCATGCTGCTCCTGCTTAATAGTCGGCAGCTCCTCTGGGCATCCCTGCTTACTCATTCCCCTCAGTATCTCACTGTCTTTTCCTCACCAGTGGGTCGTGTATTCTGATTTGGTTACCTCTTTGGAAACAGGTGTTCCCCCCTGAAGCAAAGAATAATAATTTGTCCTCACGAGTTCAGTCCAGCAAGTTTGAACTTGAGTTCAGCCAGAGGGAGGCTTTTAACAGCTTTTCCCCTCACAGAGGTAGTGTTAAACACAAGAGACAGACGTTCTCCAATTTGCAGCGGTGAAAATCTGAAGTAGTTTTGCTGAAATGGAGTAAGTCTGTATTTACCCTTGGGCAGGAGGAGGTGGAAGCTGGGTCTTTGCACTTTTGGAGAATTGCATCTCAGCCAAGAAGCTAATACCTAATGTACGCTGTTGCTCCTCTGTGATGGTTTCACCTGATTTTTTTGTTTTTGGTGATGTTCTTCAGTTTAGGTATTCCTGCCTCCTCTGTCCTCGCTGTTTGCTCCTCTGACACCATTCCTACTTTTTTTGTTGCAAGGATAGCTGCTGTTGGGATAGGGAATATGATTGCATTAAAAAAAAAGTAATTGTTTCTAGGCTAGAGCATTTCCCTGATCTCATTTGTAGTTCAGTCGAGGGTGACATGTGATGAGGTGAAACAAGAGGGAATAACTTAAACTAGGTTGGCCTTTCCTGAACGGGAAGTGAGGAACAATGAAGGGTCCTGCCCAGTAGAGAGGATGGTCCTTTTCAGTGACCTCAGGGTTTTGATTTTTTTTCTTTGTTTAGGTTTCTCCATTTTGCTGAATATTGTTGTTACCCTCAATTTCATAAAATGACATTTTGAGCCAAGACTCTGGCAATTTCATCCCTTACATAACGCTGCTGTATCTTTTTTAGCTCTTCGTTGTTCGTCATTTTCCTTTTGTGATGGTCATTCTTAGGTACATAGGAAAGGCCAAGAACAAAGGACATCGTCTGTGACATCATTGCATTGTCAATAGCTTGCCAAATCTATGATTCTGTCTTTTAGCACTGGATGCTTTACACTTCTTCAGACTGCAGTGGCCCATGAAACAAGGGACTTTATACCCCAATCTAGGCATCTGTGCTAATTGCCATAAAGTCAATCCTTCTGCTGGAGTAGTTTTTCCCCAGATCTCCTTCTTGTTACTCTGTCAAGTACTGGTAGTCCCCTGCCACTTGCTGCAACGCAGGTTAGTGCTGGATTTTTGGAAGTATAAATTGCTCCTAAATGCACGTGCAGCAGGCACTGTTAGTATTAACTAGAGATTCATCACTTTTTCCTACCAAAGTGTAATTGCATGAGGGAAGCTTTTTCCGTGCAATTTTTATTCTGTGGAAACTGTAACATGAATTGGGTCTCAAAGTTTGGACACAAAGAGCGATTTCCATAGAATTTGCATGCATCATTTTTGATTGCCTGCTGTGTGAAGCCTGAGCAAATGATTTTCTTCCATGATTTGCTAAACATTTATCTCAATGGAAATAAACTACAAAGACCAAGAAGTATAAATGAGGAGAGCAGTTTACATGAGTGTATAGAAATCTTCAGTGATAAGCAAAAGCATATTTAGGGTTCAGTCTTTCTCAGTCCCTTGGGGTACAGCCTCCTTTCAAGGAGCTCAAATAGAGAGGTCCCTATTAATATTAACACAAGTAATGTATGTGCACTGGGAGGAAAATATACCCCAAAGTCTAATTATTTTATGCTAATAACTCAACTGAAAAGATACTCCCTCATTCCTGGCCAAAAAAAAAGCAATAGTTCAAAGAATTTGCAGCAGGATGATAATTTCATCACTTTATTTAAACCAGCCTGTGCTCTGACCCAGTGGGGACAAGGGAAGGTTCTGGCGCCAAAATCCCTGCTAGTGCACATAAATCTCCAGTTAATAATGAGTTTTGTAGTCTTTGGGGGCCACTTTTCATTGCTCTAGGCAGTGGATAAATAGAGGGGCTTGTGACAAATCCAAACCAGTTGGATGTGCTCGTCCCTTGAAATCAAGGCAGAAACCCCTTTGTTCCTAAGATTTTGGAAAATAATTTTAATTGTGCAGATGTGCTTTGGAGAGAAGCTTGGCCAGCAGCCAGCAGGACAGGCTGCTGGAAAACATGGGCAGAGATGTAAAAAACCTCTCTGATAAGGGGGTTGTTGAGAAAACACGTAAAGAATATTCAGACCATGCTTCTGTGCCCTATGCTGCCCTGTCTCTGTGACAAGCTAAAGAGAGTTTCAGCTGCAGTAAACTCTGAGTGTATTAATACTTGTCTTGGTTTCACAAGTGTTTGCTTTTCTGTAGATTCACGGTGTGCTCTGTTATGCTGGGATCGGCTCTGCTCCCTAGCATTCTGTCTCTGCCCTGCTTTGTTGACACCACCACTGCTCTGTGTTAGGTCTCCTGCCTACAGTCTCATACTAGATGTGATCCCTTTGCCCAATTGCTTGTGTTCTGGTGACTTGTCAAGAGAAGAGCTGTAGACTTTGCCTGGGGGAATGTGGGTTCAATAAGCTGCTCGAGCTGGGCACTAGGCATTTTGCACGTTCAGGGGCAGAAGGGTGGTTTTCTGCCACTTTAAGGCAGCCAGATTCTGGGATGAGGTGGGAAAAGTGCCCTGATGTAGATGTCTCTGTGTTGGCTGTACTTTCTGCTGTGGTGCCGGGCAACTGCGAACTCTGCAACTGCCCTCTCTGCAGGCTCCAAGGCAGGAATTAGAGGAGGGTATTTGAAGATTCAAATAAAGGATTCTGATGTACAGCAGGTCTTGAGGAGGATCAAGGTCTATCCTTTGAAAGTATCAAAATTAAAACTGGTTTGGGTAAAGGCCAGAACAATATGACATCAGCAGTTTCGTTCCGTTTTGCAAACCAGTCTCTTATTTCCCAGCTTTTCCTACCTTTCTTCATGATACAGAAATTGTTCTCTAGAAATGGTTGTTTTGATGCTTCCTCTGTGGCAGATGGCCTGTCCCTGGCAGCTATACGCTGCTAACCCAGTGCTGTGCAGCAGTGATACATAAACCTCTGCTGATTTTATTAACGTGCCTTGTAACGGGGATCCATAAACCTCTGAATCGAGGAGCTGAAGAAGTGCAGTTGCAACCTTTGCAATGTACAGCCCGATCGATACAAATCATCAGTCGCTTCCTACTGGGCTGGGAAAGGCACGCACAGATCAAGCTTCCTCGTCTTCTCTGTCCAGTGTATTTATGGTAATAGAATAAAGAAGTAGTCATGCTATAAACAACTACTCTGCTGTTGGGTGCATATAAGCAGATATGTGAATGTGAGCAGCAGCATAATTGCAATTTTTCCTTTGTCATAAGGTTGGCTTCTGTTTTGTGTCTGGCTTCTAGTTATGAAATTTCCTGAGAGAAGATGTTGTACAGCCCATGTAATTCCCACAAGGCAGCACTTTAGGAAGATCAGTGGTTTGCAGTTCTGTATCTCATCTCCACTGAGATAGTAACAGAGCTCTGAAGGCGTTAAAAATGGACAAGAAAAGCTCACTAATATATCTCTACCACTCATGTGAACCTTGAAGTTTAAGTATTACAGGTTTGAAATATTAGAGTAAGCTTGGACTTTTTGGCAGTTGTTGCTGTATCATTCCAGGCAGGCAGCTTTGTAAAAATAGGCTTTGTTTTTTATTAAAGCTAAATGGGCTTTCTGCAGATGTCATTACCACCTGGCTGGGGAGGTGTTGACAGCTGTGGGCAGTAATCAGTGCTAGCAGCCTGCCTGCATGGTGCAGCGGGGACCTGAGTCAGAACAGAGACCACGGGAGCTGGCAGAGGAAGAGTAAGTGGCTATTTGGGGTGGCCTCCTCCATCTGCGCAGAGGTGCTCCCTTCCACAGCAACTGAAACAGATGCCTGTTTGGGAGGTATTCTCCCCAAATTCAAACTGCATCATTTACTCGCATGGCAGAAGAAACGGGGAAAGGAAAAAATGTTTTGACCAACGACAGTGCAAAAGAGGTTACAAAAGAGAAGGATTGTGTTCTGTAAGGGAACCCACAGGGTTGCAGCCAGGAAAAAAATCAAAAGGCATTTGTGCCCTTTCTGGTTTGAGAAAGCCTGGATTCTGCATGGTGGAGCTAACCTGTCCTTCACTGTCACCCCATGAGTCCAGATTTTGAGGACCCACAGCTAGTTTCAAGTATCTGTTTTAATTCAGACTTTCTTCAATGAATTTACATCATGTTGATTTTCAGCACTGCATGTAGGACAAGAGCACTGGCAGTAGTCTGCCTTCCTTCCCTCCTAGTGCCATGATGCAATTTTTTTTCTGGGAAGCTGCCTTTCTGCTGGGATTCTGGCAACAATTTTGTATGAAAATGTTTCACTGCCGGTGGATCCAGTGGGGCCCATCTGCTCAGAAGGGCCATAAATGGCAGGGGAAGCTGAAGTAAACTTTCAATCTGCATGAGAGGAACCTCAAATGGCTCCCACTGCTGTTACCATGGCTGGACGCTGTCATTGGGCTTGGGGGGCAGCTATATATGAATGTTTGGGTTTTTGACTTAGAAGGTATCTAGAAAAGGAGAACACATGGCAAACAAAATACATCACATAAAGGACAGGGCAACAAGGATCTCTTCGACTGTGACATTGTAGAGTATTTACTGTTAATGTGGGAAGGGGATAAGCCATGCCAGTAATTCCATGAGAAAAAAATGTGTATTGTATTTTTCCAAGCAGATGTTTCAAGGCCAAATTAGATAAAACTTGAGTGGGAAGGCGGCTGTGGAAAATGAAATGGAAGTATGACAAGTTATAGCACAGGTCAGAAGCTAGCTTTTAAGTGCAGAATCACTTTGGAGACCAGGAGATCTATTTTCAGCACATGATGTAGACTTGCTTTAAGGTCTCAGCCTCTGCTGACTCAGTTTCCCTAAGTGATGATACATACCTACACAGGCATATTGCAAGGCACTTCCAGTCTGTCCACGTGGACTACACCTAAATTTAACATCTGTAAAGTGAACTGGCATCTTTAGAAAGGACATACATGAAGTTAGAGGTGAAGCTGTTACAAATGATGCTTTTTGACTGGAAAAGTGTTTGGGCATTAGCACAAATATTCACACATTTTACAAGAAGGCTCTTCTGCATCAGGGTGAGTTAAGGGTATGCTTCAACAAAGAGAATAACTTTACCTGTCACTTGAGCCTTCCCATACAAACCAAATTGAAGAGATTTTTCTCCAAGTGATATTTTCTCACAGTCCCCACTTATCTGGAAACATGCTTCATTAAATAAATTAACTTTAAATCAACAGAGTTAGAGGAATCTTTAGCCTACGAGCACTCGCGTTCTCTTGGGATGTATCAGATATTCATTGCTTGTGTGGAAGCAGTGACCATACTAATGGAATCTTTAAAAAGGAAGCTATATAAAGGTGGACTCCGTAGTACCTTTCTCTTTGTAGGACCACTGAGCTATTGTGCAGCAAGAGGAAAGTCCTTTGCTGGAAGACTGCCCAGGAATATAAGAAACAGTCCAAAGTCATAAATGAACAAATGATGACAAAGAGGGAATTATTAAATTAGAAGATTCAGCATCATGTGAGCACCTCTCTTTTTTGTGCTGCATAGATATTTCCAAAAGCTAGTCTCAATGCCAAAAGGTTTGCAGTCTTACAGAAGATCTGGGCCAGATTCCCATTTAAACTGAAACCTTTTAATACCACAGACTGCAAATACAACTTAGACCTACTTTGGGTATCACCTCAGAGGGTTTCACTCCATGAAAAAAATTCTACTGTTGAGGAAGAAGAAAGAGGAGAGTTGTTGGTTTGGTTTTTGTTTTTGTTTTTTTTTTTTTCAAGCATGATGTTTTAATGGTATATCTGCAGTACTTGGCAAAGGGATGTAAGAGAAGGGAGAACTGTGACCTGTAGCAACTGATTTTGCCCCTAGGAAGGGAGGATCTGCAGTTGACAGTGCCCTACATGCATGGGACCCAATTTGCTTTTCTGTCACCAGACATGATTTTGTTTACAACTGCGCTGAGAGGTGGTTATTCTGATTGATTTGGAGAGGCTGGTGGTTTCTGTAGCTCAGTGTAACTAGTGAGACAGCCAAGTGCAAAATTTACCCACAAGCTGCTGATAAAATGTCCCTGTGGTTTGCAGTTTCTCCAGATCCACCAGAGAGACTAATGCATGCAGTTATAGCCCATCTCCAAGGAATTTCTTTCTTACCGAGATCTTTGATTTTGTAACTGAAGTGACTATCCTGCTGTCTTACAATAAGATATTGTTTGAAATATAAATTACTTTGACTTTTCTGTCATTATATACCGTAAAATGTAATGTCAGCTTCTCTGTGTAGAGTAAGAAGCATTTTTTCTTTTCTTTGGAAACTTCTTAAGATTGCAGAAATGCTCCTGCTCTCTTGCTGGCTTGTCTAAGCAGTGAAAAAATTGGAAATAAAATGGAGTTCCTAGAATAGCCAGCACCTGTGATAAGCGTAGCTTGTGATATGGTCGTCCCACGAAGCTGAGGAGAGAGCAGAGGTGAGAAGCTTGTTCTTGAGGCCATGCACTGCATTCAGGATATCCAGGGCTTTTTCTCTGTCTCAGTCTTTCCCCTTAATAAATTCTATCCTAGAGCAAAAAGATTTTCTCAAAAAGGCCATGATCCTATGAAAACATCTGGTTTACCTAATTGGCATTTTCCCATTGCAGACCATCCCTACTCAGCATTCATTTCACATTGCAGCCTAAACAACTCACTTGCATTTCAAAGTAGAAGCTAGAGGAGCGCTATTGATTGCTTAGCTGAGCAGGTTGAATATGATCTGCAGCCTCCTCTTACACATTGATTCCTTGTCTCTTTACTCATTGCTTCCTGAATGTCACTGAACTGTGAGAGGCCTGCTAAATGGACAAAAATATTGATTTCTTTTCCTCTTCTCTTATTTTTGAAAGCTCCTTATTTACCAAGCGCTGAACTAATATCAGGAAAACAAAAGGTCACAAAATAAGGCAAAAACAAGTCGGTTCTTACATATTTTTTTAAGAAATATGAACTTGGTTGGAGCATGAGTTCTTTAAACTATGTTTCCATTGACAAAGGTGGAACCTTTGCCTGAGCGGAACCTTTGAGATCAGGCTGTTCACTTTCATACTTTACTATTGTCTGATTGATTCTGAACTTCTGGGATGGTTTCCTAAATGGCCATACCTCTGGTGTTAAGATTTTCAGTGATTTTTTGCAAAGAAGTTAGTGAACAGCCCCAACTATGCCAGGATTTGCTGTGCAAGGCAGTCAGTAACAGTCTTACATCAGAGTTTAAGGACACAGTAGTTTGTCTCTGTTTTGTTCCACTGGGAGTGTGACACTTTGCAATATCATGTCCAGAGAGAGAGAGGAAAAAACTTCAAAGAGCACAGCTGGAGTCCAGTAGAACTGAGAAGACATCCCAAGAGGGATGACTGGGGACAGCATAAGTGTTCAGAGGCTTTAGTTAATCTGCTGATGGTGTTTGGGCAGGCAAATGGGGCTGGTTAGAGAAGGTGGAAAACTAGAACAGGTCTAGAACATCAAACTAAGTATACTAAGTGAAAAAAGTATCAGGTCCTTGATATCCAATGACACTGTTTTAACTAGTAACAAAACAAAGTAACAGCAAGGTAGAGGGGTGGCTAAGAACAATGAAAAATGGACATATTTTACAGTGAATAGCAAGTTTTGTGAGAAATCAAAGCAGTTTTCATGCTGTGTTTGTCATTATGGAAATAGCCATTAAAAATGTACAAAAAAAGGTAGAAAAAGGTAAAAAAATGTATAAAACAAGAGTGGTACAAATATTCTGATGGAAAGAGATGCATTTTTCCTTCATTAAATCTTTCAAATAGTAAAAAATTTCTTCTTCTGTCCTTAGTTTAGAAGTGGCAGGGAAGGTTGTGTTGATCAAGTTTCAGAGGTGCTTTAACAGCTGTAGTGGCTCTAACTGCACCTACCAAGGAGTGACATGATAGCTTGGGGGAAGAGTCCATGCACAGGAAACTCCCCAGGGACTAATGGATACAGGTAGAAGAGGCACTTGGAGACTCCATTACGAGTAATCCACCAGAAACACCTATGATTAACAACAGGGACTTGTTGCTATGTATGGAGAGATCCATGAGAACCTTTGGAAGTTATTTGCTTCCTTGAGAGGAGCAATTGTCATTTGATTAATAAATATTGGATGGTCAGTGACATTCACAAGCCCCCTGACATCCCTGCTCATTATTTCTAGGCCTTGAAACAGGCTCAGAAAGATTGAAATCAAGCAGGGGGATGCAGCTATGTCAAGCCAAAAGGCATCAATTTTCTGCATTGCTGTGGCAGCCTCACCACCCCCGGTTATCAGTTCAGTCACAGAAATGAGCAGTCCCCGTTGCCAATTTAAAAGCGATTCAGTTTTGTTTGGTTCATCTGTCTTTAGTTACAGTTCAAGTAGATCTGTACTTTCTTTTTGCTAGTGAGGAGGGTCAGCATTATTCTTTTAATTTGTAGTGGAGAGTCACACAAATCTTGGGTGCTCTGGGGCTTTAACAAAAATGTAGACGGATGTGAGATGGCTGCTCCTCCCTGAGATCTTCAGAGCTTACCAGTAAGCAGCTGTCGGACAGTGCAGGTGATAAGAGTGTATGCTGTGAATGGGATCAGTATTTCTCTAGTAGATACATCTCCTTTATGTTATGTGGGTGGAGTGGATAGTAAAATTAAATATCTTTGTGTTTACTTAGAGATCAGAGGTGAAAAAGACACACTCATTAATTCTATACCGGGTTTAAGAGCAGAGCATTGTCATTTATGGATATGACCTTGAAAAGCTGCTGTAGGTGCATATTTTCCTATTCTTGTTACTTTTTAGAGGGAGTTAGATGTGCGGATCGCTCTGGCTCACTTAAACTTTTCTATCTCCATCTTTTGTTGCCATCTTGTTTCTTTGGATATCAGAAATTAATGATAGCAGGAGTTGTGACAGCTTTCTACTACCTGAAGGTGGTTTACTTGATGATGCCTTCATGCATCTGAATACACAGTTCCAAACAACCTTCATGGGAGACTCATCTTCAGTACAATTCGTAAGGCCTAAGTCCAACCAACCACCAGCCTGACTTCCTCAAAAATGCAGGCTATCAGTTTCCAACTTCTTTCTTCACCTTCAGGAACAGACTTGACCGTGAGGCTTTAAAGAAAAAAGCCCCACTACTTTCTTTGGTTCATCATCTCACTGCTATGTTTGTTGGTTTTTTAAAGCCACGCCTACTAGATGTCATCAGTGGGACTGCCTTTTCCTCTAGAATTTGGCCCAGGTTCTCCTGTCCTGAAGTTGTTGATTCTTGAGGTTGGGGTTGTGTGTACTGTTCCACTTTGTTCACCCGCTGGTATCATTTAGTGAATCTGTCATTTATGCTCAGTATAACAGAGTCATTTAACTGCAGGAGCTCACCAGTACAATTAACCCTGTTCCGTCAAAACGAGGAGCTGATTATCTTGGCATTCACAGGAGCATAGAACACAGTTAGAGTGCCGTGGTTTCTGGACCTCCTGGAGCAGTATTGTAGTCAATTGATTATTTTGTTAATTTGCTCTGCATCAGTATCCTGCTGGTTTATTATCATCCAAGTGACTTCATGCACCATGCATAAGTACAAGTATATTAAAAATCAATACTTGAACCTTTTTTCCTTGTAAAGATCTTACCATCCATGAGCTACCTTCTTTGATACATGACCTTCGTTGTGATTACAACACAGCTAGTAACTTTTGCGGGATTTCGTCACGTGCTAATAAAGTAGATGCTCAGATTTTGCTCTCTACTTAATCCTGTATCCTAACAAAAAAAGCAGTAAGTGAATTAAAAAGGAAATAAACAGAAGGCTGTTATTGCTGATAAATAAGCCTAATTTTGAGACAGTAAAAGAATACCTCGTTCCTTCACTAGGTTCTGATAAGTTTCATGCTTCACAGGCTCAAATCATTTAGAGATGTTATTATTAGAAGCCTGAGTCTTACAACTGCTGTTTTTCCTACTTCATTTAGAGAAACATGTATTTAAAAGATGGCATGAGGTTGCATTGTGCGTTGGATGGAGGGCTGGATTCCAGGTCTGAACTTGACACAAGTACGTGCGATTATGGCTGTTATAAGATCAAAGCATTTTCCAATTATTTTCTACTGTTGCACATGCAACGATGTTCTCTCTTGTATGTGTTTTTTAAACATATTAAATGTGATGTTATAGTGTATTTATGTTACTGATGTCACAGGGAGGTCAGCTCTTCTTTAAGAAGAAAACCATAAGGTAGAAGCAGAATCAGATGTGGTCCCTCTCCTGATCTAGACTAGATACAAAAGCACAAGTTCCCAGCTCTGGAAAAACACCATTTTTCTAATGTAGATACCCAGTTCGCAGGAAGATTAGGATTCTTCCAAGTCAGCTATCTGCTGCCCTAAATGGGCAGTTCTCCACTCAGTTCTCTGCATCATCCTTTTCCGAGTTTGTTCTATTTGGGATATTTTTCTGGAATATATGGATGTTATCACTTCTTGGGATCATTGCTTTCTAGAGATGTTTTCATCAGGAGGAAGGCAAGTTCTAACCTTGGCTTGAATAAGGATCTTAGCAAGCACAAGTTAATGAGGCAATTTGTAGCTTATGTAAGTGAGAAGCTACCAAGGCCTTTCCCAAACCTTTCAGTGTTTCATGACAGATACGCCTAATCTTTTTCTGGATGCAATAGTGTGAGCTACCATCATTTGCGAATGTGAGGAAAAACCCCTTGTTTCTGTAGCAACAAAGAGACCCCTGAATTTCTGAGACTGTTACATCAGTGGCTGGTAACACCCTGTCTGCATTTTCTCCATGTGAAATGTTCAGAAAACAGCCAGCAGAATGGTTTTAGTTCAGAGAAGGTTATATCTCCTTGAGGGGTGTATTTCCTTGTCTCAGGAAATTATAATATAATGTAATATAATATAATACGAAAAAAATTTTCTATTTTATTGTGGAGATGGAACAAATCAGACAAATGAGATGATCTTGAAGAGGGAAACCAGCCTGTGCTATTTCTGCAAATTGCTCCCTCACTTCCTCCAGGTTGTCCTAAAGAAAAGCCAGGGCTCTGCAGCATTGCTTTTTAATTAGTAGAAATCCTTTTGTATTAAATTCTAATTCAGTGCCTTAATGCAGCAGGTCCTGCAGAGCCAGCAAGCTTGTGTGGGAGCACAAACACAAGAAATCTTTTTCTCTGGCATCCCTCTTAAGTGAGGGTTGGCTTCTGTTCGTAATTATTTTCTGTGGTGACAGCTTGGGATTTGCAGTCGCAAGCAGCGAGGCAGGGGTGGTAATGGAGGAAGACATAATGACAGATGATTGCTCTGTTGTCTCCATGGCATCACTGAGCCTTATCTTAGAGGTATCAAACAGTGTGCTTATACCTTTCTTTACTCTGTACAGATACCTGGCGCCACTAAGTACACTTAGTATGGGTCCTACTTAATCACTGTCCTCTTTCCAGCTTATTTTGTATGGGGTTTTTTCTATATTTTTAGTCTGCTGTACTGTTAATGAACCTGCACAAGTAATGGAAACACGTGTATTAGGGCACCTACCAATTCAGTATTTTATCATTTGGTACCTTTAGTTCAGGAGTTAGAATTCATACAAGTAGATTTTAAGAAGCATTTGATGCTGCCTTTTCAGGGCACGCCACCCCATCCTGCTCACTATGAATTGATATTAGGTTTTCAGGGTTATAATGAAGCAGTATAGCTGTGAGGAAAAAAGCTTTTAGCCCCCGTCAGTTAGATCCCAATTTTATCTCAGCCTTAGGCACTTCATTGAGCACTGTCTTTTGAGGCTTCTGCTTTAATTAACAGAGGCAGAAGGACACCTCCAAGGATGACTCAACTGACCTAAGAACTGATTTAGCTTTTGGATGAATTTCGCCTCTGTTGATTTTTGATTGACACTAGATGAGTTACTGCAACACAGCGATGTAACCCCTGTATACGTATTCTTAATGAGAAACGCCAAAGCCACACATGTAGAAGTGGTTCTGTGAGTTACTAGATTTAATAACCACACATTGTTTCAAGAAGATGCCTCAGGGGGTCTTAGTTCCTTCTTGCTGCACCTCAAGGTTTGCTCAGTTTATGGTTTTAAGCATTCTTTTTTTATTTTAATATATATACATATTTAATTAAATGCTAGGACTCTTTATACTGCCTTGGTTCCAGGTGTCAGGCTGAAGAGTACAAAAGAGTATGCCAAACTTGCCAGCACTTCCATAAGGTCTGCAAATACATTAACACATATTAAAACTCCAATTACAACCACTCAGTGGTCTCCCTTAGGAGTGCTCTTTTACAGGGGTACAGTAACGTACAGTGAAGTAAGATGATTACGGTCTGACATTTGTAATTCCTCCCTCCAAAAATACTTGTGTGCCTAACTTTTCTTATTTCCACAGTGCTTACTTCAATGTTTTTGTGAATTTGCTGTTCAGAGAGAAAAGGATCTCTAAAAAACTATGGCTGCTTGTGTTTCATAACCAGTATTTTCATATCTCACGCTTTAGCCAGTGTGGTCAGTTTAGTGGCTTTTTTGCCATTTAGTTTTTCTTCCCAGCATATTGATTTATCAGTCACTTACTGCAAGGATAATCCTTGAAAGTGGATCGCTTTACAAGACGTGTTTTTGAGAACATCCGGAGTATGATGAAAGCACACAACACAGATTTTTTTCCTTTTTTTTTTTTTTTTTTCCCCTCCCAGCAAATATCTTTGACAGGAAAGGCTATCTAATGGTCTAAAGACGACCTGGAGAAAGATCTGGAAAAGTGAAAGTGTGTCTGAGACCTGCATCCTCATTTTATCAAATGCCTGAAGCTTGGAACAGAGATATATTGGGAATTAGTTAAATAATAGCTTCTAGAAACAACAGTGGTTTGATTTTGGTGGCAATGAAAAAGGAAAGTATGGCAAGAAGATACATTATAATAGTGATACCTGGATAGGGACTCTTACTTATGCAGATTGTTGAGTATCTAAAACACGTTCAAGTTGTAGCTTTCCTCCAGATAAGACACTTTGGGTGTCTCTCCTCCACATCGCCAGGTCCTAGAGCTCTCTACCTCATTGCAAATTTCGACTGAAATCAGTCACCCATCTAGAAGCTGCAAGTGAATGACACAGATTTCATAATCCTCATCTCTCATGAAAACAAGGTTAAAAAATCTTGGTATATGTGGTTAAGAAGGTTGAGCTAAAGATGTAAAAATTAACCCTTCCAGGTCAGAAAAGCTGTGCAACAGGAAGGCTTCAGCAGAAGGAAGCGAGGATATAGAGACATCAATGACATTGACATAAACATGAATGATCCTTTATTTACGAAGCAATGGTACCTGGTAAGTTTTGAAAGAAAATCACAATAATCATAGTTAAATTGTTGGCATTCAGGCCATTTTGTGCCGTTACAATGTTTTGCAGGAGTTCTTTTGAAATATGTCACAAGAACTTGGGAATGGATCCAAGGCTTCGTCCTGTTGTTTTTAACTGTACCACTTTTAGGCTGGGAAGACCCAGCACATTTCAAGAGCTAGGTTTCATTTCAGTCAATGGAAAAATCCTTAGAGGGCTTGAAAGAGAACTGTATTGGTGTTCCATGGGCATTCCTGGTGTGCTGATGTGACCCCTAAAACTGAATCATGTCTTTGAGCTGTTGCCAGGTAAAATATTGTTATAGAATTATAACAAAAAGTTCTAGTGTATTGGCTAGAAAAAGTTGAGGTTTTTTTTCCTTATAGAAATTTGAATATTCATTTATTTTCTTCTGCCAAAAGCAGAACAGCTGAAAACTGATTAATTTTGGCTTAAGCTAATGTCAAGAGAAATTAATATTTTGCTAAATTGTTTCATTTTTAATGTGTCATATTTTATAGGGAGAAGTCTTTATTCATGAAAGCAAAATTAAATTTTTAGGTAGAAGTAACCAAAATGATATCTTTCTATATAAAAAGTTGATAAAGTAACTTTGGTCAGTTTTAATGTTGTAGTCTATCAATGATTAAATACTTAGTAAATGCATTACTGCCCTGGTAACTTAAGGGTCTTCTTGCTTAAGAGTAATGTTTCTTACTCTTTCCTTTTAATCCATTTCTTATGTTTTATGAATCCATTCAATATGGCTCTTTTGGTTTTTTTTTTCCTAAGACAAGAATTTTCAAATGATTGAGGGCACATTAGCATGGACAGGACTTCATCCTTGATGAGACGATAAACTGAAGTGTGGATTAGTTCACTTCTTTCTGCCACTTCAATCAAAATATCACAGTGATAAAAATATCAATTTTTATGAAGCCATACATTTTTTAAATTATGAAGTGCATATTAAAATCTGCTTTGAAATGAGATGTCTGACACAAAATTTAGAATTTTTGCACCTGGAACAGCAAAAGCTGTATTATTTTGCCCATGGAACCTGAGAAATTTGTGAATGAGGTTGGTGAACATGAGTAATGCCTGAAGATAGAGGGGATTGTTTGTACTGCAGAACCATGGAATCACACACACTCAAGATTGGAAAGGATCCTTGGAGTTCATCTAGTGAACTTCCCTGCTTAAAGAAGTGCTAACTTGGTTTTTGGTACTAGACTCAATGGTCATGAATTTCTGTAGATCCCTGCTCTCAAGAAAAGAATAATTTCCTGCTCATAAAATAAGTCCTTTGTAAAATCCATTGGTTTAACTTTTTTTCTGGATTGACCTGACATGCTTAAGTAGAAAAGTCCTTTTCTGGGTCCAAAGGATACAAAATTTTATAAACTTCAAAGAAGTTAATTTATGTGGGTTTGATGGGGGGTTTGGTTCGTTGGTTGGGTTAGGTTACAATTTTTTATGTTTGGTTTTGTTCTTTTTTTTTATTGTTGCATTATTGCAGTAGGTATGATTATGTAGGAATGTGCACCCCAAACATTCAGACCAAAGATACATGCAAATACATAAAGCAAAATTCAGTGGCTGTGTCTGTCAAGTAAAAAAAACAACTATTCTTCTTTTTCACTGATGTATTAGATTAACACTGGTCAAGCAGATGGGACACCTGGACTTGACCTTAATGTAGCTGAAGCTTGGGAGCTGGGATACACAGGGAAGGGAGTAACCATAGGAATTATGGATGATGGTAAGTGAAGACTGAGTGCTGATTTAATATTGTTAAATAGCTTTTTTCATGTAATCAAAATCAACAAAAGATTTAAAAGTAATATTGGGTTGCTTATAGTGGTGAGACTACCAGCGTCCATAAAGACTTTGAGATCTTCAGGGAAAATATGTTGCAAAGACTTCACTAGGGATACTAAAGCATGGATATCCAAGCATTAAAAGTAGGTTGCAATTATCACTCAGATATTTTCAGGGCACACGGTAATGGCCATTAAGCCATAACAAAGGCTCCCCTTGACTTCTGTAGGCACTGACTGGGGGTCATAATTGCTGTGCAAAAAGTACTTAAGAAAACATTTTCTGGGTTACATTATTCTCAAAGTCATGCTTAACAGCTGAAATAATTAAACACTTTCATGCTGAATGTCAGTAAAGACCTGCATATTAAATATATTGCTAGTTTGAGCCTAAGTTCAGGGAAGGTGAAGATAAAAGGTGCAGTTGAAGTAACAGCTGTTCTACTCATGAGTTCCTTGCTGAAGTATGGGAATTCTGTGCAGTCTCCAACACTTTTCTTTGGGCTACATTTTGAATGTTTTCCTTTTATGGTGACTGAATAATATTAAAAATAAATAACTAAAATGTCTGGATCCACATACGTTTTTTAGGGCCAGCTGAGATCTGTCCTCACTTATTTCTTCTGCTTACTCCTAAAACAAGGTTTTTGTGGAAGTAAGAAAGTAAACAGACATCTGTATATTGAGAGATCAATCCCATGTGAGAGATGGTGTCTCATGTGATGTGATGAGAAATCGCAGTTTCACTGATCTCCCAGAGGCAGGACTTAGCTTTCAGAATAGCTGAAATGACTGCGATGGGGATGACGATAAACAATTTGAGCCTCAGGTCAAATAAAGCTGTTGGCCCATCAGATAGAGTTTTCAGAGAAGAGGGTAATTTGCCTTACATTCACTTCCAGAATAGAGCACCTGAATAACATGATTCTTCATTGAGACTTTAGTTGTTCATCTACTATATGGATCATTAAGGCTCTCCACAGATACAAGGGTCTTTTCGTGCAGATCTAGTGCTGAGGACCCTACATAGTGAGAGGTAATTGTTTCATCAGAATAACCATGATGACAATCTCCTTGCAAATAAAATTGAGCATGTAATAATGTGGTGGTTAGAGACACGAGGTAATGATCAAAATGTAAGGTGAGATTGGTGGCCATTTCTTTGTATGGTTTAACAGGATATGTAATAGGTAAGCTTATCTCATCTGAGTGTAGGCCTGCTGCTTCTGCTACAGCATCCGTGGGGATTTGTATATTTGCCATGTGAGGAAAGATCCCATGCATTAGAGTATGTTCTGCACCACTGCCCTGTTACGGTCTTTAGCACGCTGCCAAGGTGCTGAGCCTATGCTCACATAGTTGCTAAAACGGTTTAATCCAACATTAAAAGTTCTCTTTCATACACATAATCCAAAATGTTTGCCTTAGTGATCTCCCCAAGTCTAGTTTAGGTAATTTTCTGTCTACTTAATTTACAATTTTCAGTGGTTAAAAATACTCCTTTTTATATCCTGTACTAATCCAGTGCTCACTGATCTTGTTAGGTTTGGTATGCTTTGAGATGATAGAACTTGTGTAAAGATAAATTGTGATTTAAACTAATCTTAAGAAGTAAATATGATTTAGTCTACAAAATAGGTCAATAAATTTTGTTGCTGAGCTCACCTCTTCAAATGACACCTGAATTTCAACAGAAATGATTGAAAACTCCCAGCTGAGACTGCATCAGAAATGGTACACCGGTTTAAAAGTCCACATGTTGAAACTGGAATCTCGCTTCAGTCAGTTGTGTTATTCACTATGATCATTTTCCTAGGGTTGCAAAGGAAGTTTTGGTTCTGTGATCATTAGAAAATCTTTTTTGAAACTGTTAACCTTTGGTTTATGTTCTGTCATTCTTATTGCAGGGATTGATTATCTGCATCCTGATCTTGCATTGAATTATGTAAGTACATGCTGACCTTTGCTATAAAATGTGGATTTTCTTATTGTTATAGTCTTTCTGCTACAAAATTTTAAATAATGAGTGGAACAACAGTACAACTGAACTGCTGATCTTAGAGATGATACATTTCACATTGAAAGAAGCAGACTGAAAATGAGACTGCCTGTGCAAGGAATGGGAAGGTGACAAGGCTCTTTGTGGAGAAATGACAGTGCTGCCTCACATGAAATAAGCTGAAGCTTGCAAAATTGGATTTGGGACAGAAATTAGTTAACTGGGATTTGGCTCTAAGTCCTGCTATTGAGAGGCAGAATACACCTGTCACTTGGAGGGCCACAGAGCTGTGGGCTGTGGCAAGGCATGTATTAGCCTTTGAAATCTCCAGGAATAGCTGAATTCCTTTGTAACGAGTGATTTGATCTAGTGCTTCAAAGCATTTGCAGGCCAGATTGCGTATTCTCAACACATGCTGTGTCAATTGGTTGTTACTCAAACCTACCTCAGGCTTCAGACCTAGAGGATTTTTAGTTTTCTTAATTCTTCCAGGCTCTCCCCAACCTCCATTGATGCTAGCACTCCTATCTCCAGGCATCTACAAGGGCTCCCAGCACCCATGGACTGTAGGTGGCCTTTGCAATATGCTGTTGTCGCACTGTGTTTGTGGCAGTCCATTGGGCAATCTTCTTGGGCATCAAGAAGCTTCTTGGTTCTTTGGAGAGGGGGGGATGTTGCAGTGCCTCTTCTTTAGATCTTGCTATTCTCCTGGAGTCAGTGGCTTCCTGAGGCTTCCCAGGCTTCTTCAGCTGAGCACTGTTCGTTTAGTTTGCAATTGCAATTAAGTGAAAAGAAGAACAAAGACAACTGGAAGTTTTGGTGAGAACAGGAGCCGTTCTATTAGAACAGCTCCAAAATGAGAAAGACAATTATTTGTCTTATATGTACTTGCAGTTTGGAAAAGAAAATATTTGCTGTTGCAAGTAGCAAACTACATTTGGTAGAGAGTAAATGGATATAGAAGATGTTTACTCTGGAAGAGGAATTTGGGAAATAGCAGACCGGAGGTAAAGTGCAGGATAGCCAGTTTCGCTCCTTATGAACTAGCTTAATAACTTGATAACAGCTAATTAAACTCTGCCCTCACTACAAAATTGTCTCCCAAGAGCTGTAACTCAGTAGGATGTTCCCATGGATTGGTACAAATACAGGAGTTTGTTAAAGGCAGCCTTTTTCTTTGCAGGAATTGTGCTCTGTGTGTATGTTTTAACGTGTGATCTGGACAAAGCATAAGCTCTTTACTTTTCAGCAGCAGGCGTGGACAAAGTATGTGGGGATATTCTGGTTCTAAAAGTCATGTTTCAAATACGCAAAAAGTCTGTTCACCGTATCTGATACATGCAAATATGAACAGTTCAGTTGTTAACAGTGAACCTAAGAACATGCTCAGAGACCAAAAATAGATTTCTCAGTAATACAGTGTTTTCTCTTTTAATTCTAAAAATATTTTCCATTTGATGGATAAATATTTGTCAGGCTTAGCAGAAATGTGTTGGATTTAGAGTGGCTATAGTGAGTATTCTGGACTGTAATGGAAAATGGCACAGAGAACGACAATGCACAGCCATGATGTTAGAAATCAGAAAACAGTGGAGCTGAAGAGAAATCTGAGAGTTCAGAAAAGAAATATTGGGATGAAAATTGGAGAAGAAAAGCTATCTGCGCATGGGCCCACAAACCTTTAATGGCAGTCATGAAAGACTTGTGAAGAAGACTCATCTTGAGATGAGAATCTGAAAAGTTTCTGTAGGGAATGACTTTGTCCAAGCAAGGAGTGATCCAGTAGTGGAGCAACGATCGGGCTATGGGGGGACAAAAGATTGTTGGGCCAGTGCAAATGAAGAATTAGGCATGGCTTGTGCAGGGCAAATCAACAGCCAGACACGGGAGAAAAGACTGAGGAACGAGTGGTTGGTAAGACAGTCGTTAAGGAGCAGCAGAAACCTCATCCGTAAAGGAGATAACACCCCAACGCTTTTAATGCAGAAATATAAGCCGCCACACAAAATGTGTCATTCTAGGCTGTCACAACACCGGGGTCAACAAGGCAAAAAACCAAGCTTAAGTTTGTATAATTCATCTTTGATTGCCTAAGGTTCACTTAGGCAATATAGATTGAGTATGTACTGAATACACCAGAGGACATAGCAAGGAAACGTGCTGATAAATTAGCACGTTATATGCAGAGTAGCCAGGAAAAGGGTAAATTTGGCTACCAGTAAGAGTTGCTGGCACCTCCTCATGCAGAGCCGGCTGCAGTTGCTGTCTCAGAGGTGACTGGCTGAAGGGCAAGGTTGACTCCTGCTCCCGCTGCTACAACCTGCCATCTCCTCCTTCGCCCAAGTACAGCACAGTGGTTGCAGGGCTTGGTTCACCTGAACTTTGCCTCTCCTCTCACTGCAAGGCTGCGCAGGCCTCCTTAAGTCCTGGGAGATCCTGCTCTGACAGCATTTACTCTGTCTCAGAGGTCACGGAGGCCTTTTTTTCCCCATAGGTAGTAATTTGGACATGAACTAAAGACAAGGACTTAAATCCAGCTGAAGAAAAGACCAGTGTGGTCATAAAAGTGCGATGACATGAGTCTCTTAAGGAATCAGTTGTTAACGTGCTTTGGGCTGGCATAGCAATTGCAGTCACCTTTGCACCATTACCACACGTGTGGTGTTTCAGGGCATTTGCACTTTGGAGCAGCTTTCTCTTATGTTCTTTATTTTTAGGAAATGAAAAACCTACAGCTTATGTTTCTCAAGTGTGTAAATGCCTGTATACCCTGGCAATGTGCGTACGTCTTGCTTGGAAAATTTGGAGCAATTAGAGCATCTCTCAAAGGTGGTGTTTTTGGCACTTGAGCATTTTCAAGTATAAATACTTGGTGTTGGTTACTTGGTTTAATTTGGCTTTTATGTTTTTGACTTGCTGGTTTTCTGCCTGAATAGTTTAATGGGGGTTAGCACTTAGACAAAATGGAGGGTCAGGTAAAGAGAAAGACCTTTCTGAAGAAAAAAACAATTTTCATTTTCTCCTAAAAAACTGCTGAACTATGACCTATCATATGGAGTGTACTTCTCTCCATATTTTTCTTTGCAGTTTTTGAGCTTTGCTGCTTGAATAATTTCTCCTTCTAAGGCACTTTATAGATATGGAAAGGAGTGTGCCTGCTCACAGTCTGGATGGACTGCTCTCCCAGCACACCCTCCCAGCTTGCTGCAGTATAGCTACTTGCTTTTCTGGGATCAGGGGGTTATGGCAAAGCTGGAATTTTCCATTCTGCACCATGAATGCAGAGAGACTCATTGTTAAACGATCGATATTTTCTTCCAAGCCTGGGAAACCCTGCAGAGGTTCAGCCTTCAGGAAATTATTTTTTTCCCCGCAAAGAGAACCCTTCATTATGAACTGATAATTAAAAAGCTGAAGCCTAATGTACTCCATGCTTTCCTTTCAACTCATACTATACATACAAAGCCAGCAATTTTCAGGACTGACTTCTCCAAGATACAGCATCTGAGTTAGAAAGAAAAGTGAAGTAGCTAGGGCTGCATATTAGATATGTCTAATGAAAGAGGAGAACAGCAGCTGTGGGGGGTGTACATTGTTCTAAAGAAAAAACAAGAGAGGAAATGGAGATTTTTTTTTGTGCCAGGAACAGAAGCATAAGCTGATCTCTGTCTCGTATCAGTTTGTATTGCAGTACTTTTATACTTGGCCACTGTCTGCTGGTGAAGGTCAGTGTAGCTGCATTATCCCATTCACAGCAGCAGGGAGCTGATCATCTCATCTAAGTGGGTTTGTCCCTGATTAGCAGTAGTGAGGAAAATCAGGATCCCACGAAGAGACTCTGGTCAGGAGTAAAAAATTGCCAGTTTCAGTGTCTGACCTCTGCCTGAAGCTGAAAGGGTGAGGGCAAGAGAACAGGACATCTGCTGTAGGAAAACTGGAGGTGACTTTGTGAATAGGTAGTGGTACATGTAAAATGTGAATCATGCAGCAGTTTTTAGTAATAGTTAGTAACATATTCAGATAAGAAAAAATATTTTGAAATGTATGGAATATGAAGGTTGGACTTGATGATCCTGGAGGTCTTTTCCAACTTTAATGATTCTATGAATCTATGAATTACACAGATGTGTACAAATGAACTTGCAGTCCTGCTAGTAGTGCTTCATTGCTTTCCTTCCCCTAACTTGCTGTCTTTTCTTCTCTGTAACGTGTGTCTTTATGGTACAACTGTATGTTCTGTCTTCCGAGGTCCTTACCAGCTGTTGTTCCAGCAGGAAGGGATCTGCTGAGCAAAAAAGGGCCCTATGTAAGGGATGAGGGAAGACTTTCTGGAGTTACCCCAGAGTTAACTGAAGTTTTCTGTCATCTACCTTTTCTTACTCAATTGTGAACAGTAGTTGGTCTTACCTGTCTTCTCTTTCCACTTTGGCAACATCTCCAAACACAGCGTAGTCTCTGACAACGTTTGGAAACTTGTCACCAGCTAATATGATAACAGCTCCCCCCACCTTGATGAGAGGCAAACAGAAGCATATTTTTGTAAAATTATCTCATCTACTTCTGTTATGAGCTGCTATTTCCATAGTTTGCTAGAGGAACAAAAACATCATTAAATAAACTTTATAGCCACAGAAGAAGAAATAGTACAGGCAATAAATTACACACTGCAATATGTTCACCAAAGCTTAGCAACATCAGAAAGGATCATCTTTCTTTTAGAAAGTCTGTTTTTCCTTCATTAGTATGAATTTCTGAGTATGCCTTGGTCTCCCCTCACGCTACTAAAAGGACCAGCAAGTTATTCTGAAGGCCAGGAGCCTAATCTCAGTGCTTTACCAGTATAAATCATCAGTATCTCCACTAAAATCACTGGAGCCTAATTGTGGGATTTTCTAAGTTGACAAAGCTCTCTTAACTTCTATTGAACCATGCTGCTTTGACCCTGATGATCTGCCCCACAGAAATCCCAGCTGATGTAATTGCCCAAGTCAAATAGAGTTCACATTTAACTGGTGGCAAGAAAAGCCTTACCCTTCCAAGCCTGAAGTTTGTTGGAAACCCTCTGAAGACCTTGAAAAACTCCCGTTGTCTCTGCACTGTCATTTATATCAGCCCAGGGGATCCACAGGGAGCATAAAGCCAAACCATAGCAGAGTCAGGTTCATACTTGCCTGGTGTCAGCGAGTGATTTCAGTTAGTTTTATGAGATCCAATTCCTACAGCATGATTTTCAAGAGAGCCTGAGACAGTTACACTGCCATTTCCTACTGCATTTCAGAGGTTTATTGAACACATTCACTAGACAATTTCAATAAACCTTTACTGTTAATACATCAAAGGTATTTTATGGGCAAACTCTGTGTGCTGGCCATTGTTGCTAGTGCTCATTTTTAATTGCAATGTTGGATGAAATAGCACATTATCAAAAAATAAAAACAGAACAAACTGTTTCAGACTTCTCAGCACATCACTAATTGTATTTGGGGTTGGTTGGTTTCATTTGGGTTTTCTTGGCATTGGGTTTTTTGCTAATAGGCTTTCTAAAATAAACACTAGCATAATGATTAAAAATTATCAGCCAAAGCCTGGGATAAATTCACAATACATCCTTCTACTAACACTGAAAATTCAGTAAGCACACTGTTTGATGGATGCTGTTAAAGCAGATTGTGGCAGGAATTTCATCAAGGAAGAGTTGAGACAAAATGAAACCTCTCTTTTGCCAGGGTAGAAGGATGGATCAAGTGTTTAAATGTCAGGCTGCCTGATGCCTTTGCAACTGAAACCAGTGGCCTTCTGTTGGGCTGTTTATGCTGCTCAGATGGCTTCTGGTGGCTAGAGGACTGGTTTTAGCATTTGGAAGATGATCATTCAGGACATACAAGGCAATGAAGTTTCACTGACATAAATTAGGAGGTACTAGGAAGTGAACAAAGTTCTCTGTTCTAGACTTGGCTGTTTTTTTCTGTTATTCTGTGCAGGATTAGCTTCTTGGCTCCACTGTCTGTTTTGTGCAATCTGTTTTTTTTTTCTCTGGACATATGAAAGGCTGAAAAAGAGATGATGCCTTCTCTGATAAGATTAGCCAGGCAAATAAGCTTCTCTGTGTACTTGGAAGTGTGTCCTGTGTGTGTCACACACAGAAAATGCTTCACATCTTGGAAAACATAATAGGGTCCAGCAATCAGTCCTCCCCTGCTCCCAACAGTAACTGGTTTTGCAGGTACATGCCACAGTGGTGCTCATGTACCAAAGTCTAAATAAGATGATGTACAGTTCCTCATCCCTGCTGCATAACTACATAATACAAGTGCTGCTAACAGGAGAGAGAGAAGCCATGGTGCTATGTACAGGAAATGTCAGTATCTTCTTACTTCATGAAAGAGAAAAATGTTTTGTAAGCATAGATGTTATCACAGCCTTCGAGCTTTCAATTCAATTAAAACACTGGAACAGCAAAAAGAATGTGAAGACACTTTCTCTTCTAGATTATTCCATATGACCAGAGGGCATAGAAAGAGGCTTTTCCTGCAAAGGAGGCTGCAATTTGTGAAGGAGGTGTGATTGCCTTAAGGAGAGATGATTTGTGTCACATGCAGAGCCCTGTTTGCAGCTGAAAACTGGTTTTCTCACACTGAAAGGTGTTACCCTAACTGCTTTGCTAAAGCCCATTCTGAGAGATCTGGACCCTGAATGCTTGGCAAGTTCTGGGGCTTGGAGCTTAGCACCTTCTACACAGCTGGCGTTGGCATTGCTCCACTGACGCTGGCCTCCTCAGTGGGATCCACTGATTTATACTGGCTATAAAATATCCTCTTCCACTGGAATCAGAAAGATACTAACATGCTGTATTTGCTTGAGATTATTTTCAGAGCAATGAATGCTGCAAAAACTTTCCAGCTTTATTCTGTATTAGAACCACCTGAAAGGGATAATCTTGAAGTTAAAGCCCGGTGTGCATGCAATGTGAGATGGTGCCAAAGACACTTGCTTTGCAAGCTAAAGACCGCACATTGTCTGCAGCATTTATTTTTCTCTATAATCAATGTACTTAATTAATCAGCCGCACACTGAGAAAGTGCAAGGTGGTTAATCAGTTTAATCGTTAGGCAGTGGTATTAATTTTCACTTAAGGCATCATCCATGGAAAGTAAATTAAGATTGTTGAAATGAGAAACAGAGTGGTGGAAGAGAGCAGATAAGGACATTTCTGTATCAGTTCTGGCTGGTGCTTTTGAAATTGGCTTCTGCCTCTCTCCAGGGTTTCTCTAAGTATGTATTTAGGAAATATTTTCTTATTTTATTTGGACAAGAAAAGTAGAGGAAAGATGTTAGTCCTCAGTGTTTGCCATGGAGGGTCCTGGCAATGCTTTGTTTTGTTTGTTTGTTTGTTTTTAATTCCTCCCTTTCTGCAGACCAGTTAGCTTTTGGAATTGGTCAGAAATCTTCCTTTAGAACAATATTTTTGCTAGGAAAGATGAGTGTTTTATTAAATCAAAGTGTCTATGGAAAATAAAAGTAAAATATTTTTATTTTGCATGAATTCAATTTTATTTTAAATACTTGACTTCTGGATATGCTGAATTAAAACAGCAGCAATGAAATCCCACTCTTGTGCATGATCCATTTGGGAGAGCACGGTCCCCAGGAGCCACTGCACACCACGTAATTTTAAAACAAAGTTCAACAAAATGAAATGAAGAGCTTCTGTTTCCCCGGATTGAAAATACTACATTTTTAGTTGAAAAAGGCAAAAACATGTTTGAAGATTTTTTTCCCATTTGGAAGCTTTTTAAAATTTCCTACTTTTCAGTTTATTTTTTCTGTCATTTTAACTGCTCATACTGTTTAAGACACTAACCAGTGTTAAAATCCCTGAATATCCATCAGCATTGAAATGGAACTTAATTAAAATTCATGCTGTAGTTACATTTTGGCTACCAAAGTGTCACCAGGGAAGTCTGAATTAGATGGTGCATATGGGGAACACTAGTCCCTCACAAACTTCATCAAAATCTAACAGGTGTTAGGGAGAGACTTTCAGGCCCAATGATGATTTTGGCAAGGGTAGTCTCAAACCTGCTGTAAACTAGTCGGCATGCAACTAATTTTAAAAGAAGAGTTTTGGCCAGGCCCTTTGGATGAACCAGACTTGCGGAAGAGGAGAGCAGGGAGGCATGAGGAGTCTGCTTTCTTCTGTGAAACCATGATAGCCTAAATACAGTAGATAAAGATGCAGATGATCTCCAGTACTTTAAATACCTCTCCTTCACTGTGCCTATAAATTAATTTGATTCATTTGAAATTAATTCTATTTTTTTCTGTTCTGGTACTTTTGCTTTGCATTGTTGTATGCATTTACGTTCTCCATATTAATGTTTTACTTCTCAGTAGCTATGTAAGTGGTTAAGATATTTTTTAATGCCTGCCCTCTTTCAGATTGCTTTGCTTTAAATATAATGTTCTTAATTTCTGTTGCGTTCCCAACAGAAGCAATAAGCATAATGGACATCTCTTACAAGGGAACAGAATAGCAGCGCGCCACATCTAATTAAATGTTGGCCTCGTTGAAGTTGCTGGTAGTTTTTCCATTAAGTTCAGAGCAATCAGAAATTTGGCAGATCATATCTATAACGGGTTTGCAATGTTTGTTCTGCTGTGTATTCCTGTTTTTGAATCATCACAGTAAAAGGCATAGACTTCCTAGCTTCAACTGAGCAAACAACGATACCAAGAGCTGTGGAAACATGACTGCCTGGGATAACACATTTTAGTGTAGAACAGAAGCTTGTATCTGATGAAACTTTGGCCACTTCTAGTGCTGTGTAGCCATTGTTCGGTGAAAGTTAAATGGATGTGGTAGCTCAGTCACACATTCCCTGTGCTGTCCTCACTCATGAGCTTTGATGCAGGTTGGGGATCATTGGAAATGTTCTACAGGCAGGTTGTGGTCTGGATTTTATTAAAGGAGATCAGTCTCTCTTTGAATATGTACAAAGGAGGGCACAGAGGCTGTGCTGTGTTCAAGGACTTCATAATTTCAATGCTAGCACATGTTTTTTTTTAGAATAACTTATTGTGAGAAACTAAATCACTTTAATTCAGTGGCACTTAACTCAGTTGCAGGATTAGTCAACGGCGATACCATGTCTGACTGATGTAATTGTGAGTCTTTTAGTCAGCTAATGATGTCTAGGACACTTCTTAAATTTACGCATCCTGTGTAAATCGCATTACTGTGAAAATATTAGCTATGATCAAATACACTAATCTTTAAGAGAAGAACCTGAAATGATCATGCACTACTTAAAAGCACTTGCAAAATGTAGTATGTGTGGATTTACATGAGAATGTCTGTTCTGAAAATTTTACCTTCTCTCCCTGAAGTTTTGGATTTAGCTCTTTGTTGGTTTTGGTGATTCCACATGGAATAAACAGCACAAACTTTTTAATTCATGCAAAAGCATGTAAATTGGCCCATTGAAATTCCTGAGAACCCAGCATTTCTTGACAGATATTAGTCACATTATTAATACTCTCCTGGGATGCTCTCAAACTATGTTAATGAAGTCAGCATGCAACTGAACTAAAACAGAATAGATCTTCAAGACCTTTTAATTCTGAGACGTGTAAATTAACTTGTATTTGCTTTTTTTGTGACGAAAGAAATGTGGAGAATACTTTGCATTATGGTTTTTGAGTCTCTTTGAAATTTTAACCTCCTTCTGATTCACCTACAACGTCACTTTTAGGTGTCCATTCATCTTCTTCCATATTCATGCAATTTAGATGAACACCAGTTGAGCAGTTGTTAATGGTTTCTTCTCTTGTCAACGGAGAAACCTTTCCGAAGAAGAAAAATACCCTACCACCTTTGTCTCATCTGTTCTTACTGTCGCTTCCTCTGTATCATCAGAATAGCTCTCCCTGTCCTCCCTTCTCCATAACCACCATGGACCAGGTCTGCCTGTTGGAGCTAACTCCCCAAACCATCTAAGCCATTTTGATTTCCCTCTTTGCAAAGCCACAGTTTGCCTGTTTTGTAACAATAGATTGGTGTAACCTGCTAAAGTGATCATCCTTAACAACCTGCCAAGTTTGCTTTATGACTGCCATTATAAGCACACCTCCAGTATTTCTGCACTTTGCTGTGAGCGTTGCTGATAACTGATCAGTTTTTGACGACTCTAGCTGTGATGCCTTTGCAGTCACAGAGAGCAATGTGTGTGCTGACACCTGCTTCTGCTTCCCTGCTGCTGTGTGTAGCTAGCGTTTCCTCTCCCAACACAACTGGCTGCTCTTCACCCTGACCATGTCATACTAAATGACTGGATTCAAATGACTGGCATTGAATATACTGTGAACTCTGAGGTATAGCTTTTGTTACGCTGATGGAAAAAATTGTCCCTTATCCACCATGTGCCACTTGCAAGGCCTTTATGCTGGGTGTGATCTGGATCCTGCCTGCTCTGTTTGGTGGGAGAACCCATGGCAGATTTTAGTAGACTTTGGATCGAGCTTCTTGACAGGAGCTAGAGGACTTAGCTCCCCTTCTCTTCCAGCTCATCCCTCCAAGAGGCTGTAAGTGCCAGCTGCCATCAAAACACTGCAAACACAACCTTGACTGCAGCTTCGCACCCAGCACATATTTGATGTACTGACAAACTTCTCAGTTATTTCATGCAGGAAAATAACTGAGAATAATGGACCTGAACCATTTCTCTGCTGCCAGGTTTATACCTCTATTACTCTCCCAGATTCAGTAGGTCACACTAATATATAATCGAAGTACCTTAAGAGAGGAAAAATCCTTGTATTGGAAAGGGAACATGGGCCAGATTTTTAATAAAATGGAACACTAAGGCTAGATGAAATGTGTGTTCACAGTATTTTTCAATAAAAGTCATTGCACAATTTGTATTTGCTATTATGATAAAATAATCCAGTGTCTCATATATCTATAGCCACTCAGATGCCATTCTTCCCCCCATCCCCCTCAATTGAAGAAATCAAGGAGCTCGTTCCATGGTCTGAAACTTTAAAGCTTTAAATTTACTGCTTGCCCTGAAAATCTTTAACGGTAACTAGTTTCTTAATTTGTTTTTATTTTCCTAATTTAATTGTCTTAGCAATTTGGATCCTTATGAACATTCAGTACCGCTTCAGTATGTTGTAGGTATAACTTAAAAATTCATGTGCACCCCCTCTGGAAATTCAGGAATGTTTGGTGGAGCAGAAATAGGTTTCATTTTTTTGTAGGTTAACTTTCTTTGCCTTCAGAGCTCTGACTTGAAGTAATTAATGACTGGGGATGTGCTTCAGGTTTCTTCCCCATCAACCTGAATCATGGAGCAGGCTAAGAATGCCAAGAGGTGAATTGCCAAGCAGCCTCTTCATTATAAGCAGAAGTTCATTTGGCTGCTTGCTCTTTAATAAAGCCTCATGTCTGCCTCAATTTCTTACAGTTTTTCCTGTGTCAGGTGAAGATGCAGGGGAGATGAAATGAAGGACATTTCACTAAGATAGTTTTTTTTAGGAAACTTTGTTAGGGGAAAGAAAAGTAATTCTCCACTTAAAAATTCTGACCGGCCTACATTTTCTCTCAGTCTTTGTGATTCTCTGTTTTTTTGTCCTATTTGACTATATACCTCTGAGCCAAGTGCGAGCAAACAGCTTCAGGGAGTTAGATGGTATTTACCTGGATGCATTCGGACTTTTGTTTGGCTTACTGGGAAAGCATTCAACAGTCTTGGTACCCAAAAATGGGATTGATTTTTTTTTTTTGGTTCTTTGAAGCTTGAAAAAGTTTGTGCTCTACATCACTGCTGTGCTGCCCAGGTGCTTTATCCCCATGTGAAGTAAAGAGTCTGTCTAGCTGCAGTGTTTATTCTTGAAGATGCTCCCATGCCAAAGAGCACCAGCCAGCCATGAAACTCAAGGAGATTTTCTGATATTGTCTGCAGGGTGAAGTAGGAATGAAATTAGTGGGGAAGAAAGGAAAGTAAGAGGTTGTGTGACATTGTAGTGCCAAGTGATATCATCACTTACTTGACAAAGAAAATCTATTTACTGTAGAAAAAAACCCCCACAATGTAAGATGATCTCAGTGAAGCTATTTTTTCTTCATCACTGTAACTTTAAAAATAATGCTACCTTAATGAAAATAAATATAAATGTTCCCATGAGACTCCATGTTTTTCTCAACTGCATTTTTTGTTTGTTTGTTTTTAAACCTAAGCAGTGAAAAAGTTTCAGCTTTGTAAATTAAGAAGTTATATCAGAGGTGGGACAGCCAGCATGTCTTCCTATAAATGCTAATGACTGGATTATTAGAATTGTTACTGCTTGTTATTTTAACTTTTTACTGCTTTAAAGTAAATTGTAGTCACCTGTTGTTTGTAGTCGTTTTATCTCATTTGGTTATAATTCCACTAGTTTTTCTTTTGACCTAATTCCAGATGCTTCATGAGTGTTCAGGAAATTGGAGTAAGAGCTTTTGCAGTGATAACTAAAAATGAAATCACCACTGCAGTGTGCTCTGTACTTGCTTGTTCTGTGGCCAAGCAGAGCCCCTGGTGAATACCTGAAACTGAAATACCAGGAGGGCTTATGGGCACCTCAGGTATTTTTCAGGACCCATCACATTTCTCTACTCCATCCATTTCAAATGATGCTCCGATATATTATTTGGTGATTTCTGAAAAGGAGGATGGCAGAAAAGCTTGCTGCTGTCTTACTCATTATTCAAGATCTGGCTGGTGGTGTCTCACTGAGTAGTTTTATGACGTACTCGTAAGAGCTGGGTAAAAGGCTTATGTTTCTGGAGGGAGATAACGGTATACACTGGCAGTGAATTTGCTCTTTAAGGTTAATATTTTTGAACACAGCACATTACTTTGTGGATATATTCTAGGTGTTGACAAGGACTTGAATACAGCTCTGAATTTGCTGGACAGTATTACAGGACGTGTAAATTAGTTAATGTAAAGGCAGAGCCATTTAAGAAGTTGCATGGCTTTTTATTTCAGTTTAAAAACCCCACAACCCAAAACAAAAAAGAAAAGTGTGCTGCTCGTGGCAGAGAAGAGAGGGCTTATTGTATGACTACTGACTTAGCAACAGTGCCTCTGTTTTTTGTTAATGACCTTTAAGCCTTATAGCACCTCTCCTGGGCAAAATATCATGTTGCCTCCTTTTTTGCCTCCTGGTGAGCATATTCCATTTTCTGAAGCTTGTGTGTACAAAACTGGATTTCATTTTTCCACCGCGTGATGTTCGGTGTTATTTTAGTACAGTTTCTCCGAGATGTTGTATGTAGTAATTTGAGCCCAGGGGTTTGCTCGCTCTTTGGATCAGTAAAGAAATCAAACAAGCAAAAGGTATCTTTCTGCTTCAGATCTCTAAGGATTTGCAGTTGCCTGAAAAAGGTAAGACCAGATGCCACCTGTGTTAAAAATGTTTCTCATCTTTTAAGAGATACAAATCTCTGGGCTAAATTGACCAGCGCTTTAACGTCATGAATAGAATCCAACTGTGACCAGCAGGACACGTGTTTAATTGTCTCCTGGACTAGCCTGTGAGCATAGGCACATTTCTTGAGTTATGCAGAAAAGGAGAAGTTTATGTGAATTATGCTTCAGAGGCTCACTGCATTATTCAAGGTACATAATTTTATTACAGATCTGAGTAACACATGGGACAACTGATTTATTGTTGTTGTTATGCTTTACATAATGAATGTTTTACACAAGATTTTACTGCATGTGTTTTTAAAAAGTGCAGGGCAGTTCTTTGGAAAATGCCAGTCTAAGCTTATTTCTAAGGAAAGCAGAATTTTATATACAAGCAAAAGGAATCTATTAGTGTTGCCATATACAAGCCATTACTTAATAAATGATTGAAAGACTCTCATAACCTGATCCAGTACTACTCTGTTAGCAATTTATTTAGGGTGAAGGCTAGAAAGCAAAAATAGAGATATGCCTTAAAACACAATACTATTCCTCTCTGTAACAGCATTTTTATTATTTAATAGACTTTTAAAAAGTGATTGTGTATAGATGGTGACTGATAAACATCAGGTTCAAATGAATTTGCAACAAAGGACTGGTTTTAATAAGAACACGAGGGATAGGACTCATTCTAACACCAGACTTAAATGACTGGTCTTAAGGATAGACTGCAATTAGTGCCTAAGATTGGTGACTTAAGTTACTCCCTGTTGAAAATGCATTTTCAAATACCTTATATGTTGAAAACCAAATATTAGACACTTCAAGTCTGAGAGAATTAACTTTCAGTAGACTAGTTTGGCACTAAAACTAGAAACTGAATCATGCAAATTGTAAAGCAAAATGTTTTCATTTCAGCATGCTGTTGTGGATTCTCATTCGCACTGGTTGGTTGCCACCTCCCAGGTTCCTACCCTGATTAAATCACCGTGTTAGCCATAAATTCCCTCTTGCTACCTGCTAGGGAATCCAGCCTGTAGAGGAGAATGGCAGATCACAGATTTTAGTATTCACTTCCCAAAACACAAGATGGAATATTTTAGCATTTCCTCTTTAGTCCACTGTTGAAAGTGATTTGTCACTGGTTTATGCTTTAAAAAAAAAATTTAAAAATTAAAGGTTGGAGCTTAGATATTTGAGGATTTGATCTTTAAATTAGAAACTTGAAGCAGACCATTTGTACTTGTCGCTGCTGTTTCATTACCCGTTCCGCTGCTTCCATAGTGTGGGCGGAATATGCCTTCATGAAGCTGAAATTCTCTGTCTTTTCTCAAAGACCCTAATGAAGATAAATTGTGCAGTCAGCAGTTGTTTTCTTTCCAAGAATTCTTCTTAATTTTGCACTCTGTGGATGGTTCCTGCTACATTAGATATCTTTTTCCTTTGAGTGCAGTGATCCAAAATCAAGTGAGTAAGAGCTACAGGATGTGGAAGAGTGTTGCACAACTTTGTTTATAGCCTGCCTAAAGCAACCTTTCCATAAGCTGGCACTTGGTTACATGGATCATGCAGCAGAGCTGCAGTCTGCTGTAGGGTGCCTGAATCATTCATGCTGTAATCCCTTTGCCTAGCACTACTCTGGACATGAGTGGTACATCTGCACAGCTAGAATGGCTTCTCCATCCATAATTCTCTGCACAAGGAAATTCTAGAGTCAAGAGCGGTTGATAGCTACCGTGAGGTGCTTGCATGTCTGCTGATGTCCTGAAAAATCAGCCTCACCAGAACCCCTTGGAGCTTAGAATCTGTGCAAGTAGGACTGCATTTCTTCTAGATGGGGAAAAAACCACAACTGACCCATGACTGAGTTTAAATTCTCACCTGTACAATATTTTTAGAGTGAAAACAGAAGTCTGACTGATTAAGAACTGCTCTTAGTACTCAGTTAGACCACACCTATCTAAAAGAGACTGTCTGAAGTTACTGAAACTAAGCTTGGTTATTCAGTCTGCACAGTTTCCAGGCCGTGTCTAGTCCAAGGCAGTCGTGTGAGAAACTTTCTTTAATTTATGATTGAAATGCATTTCTCTCCAAAGGTTGCCAAGCTAGACTCTGTGGCAGAGTAGGTTTTATCTGCTAATTAAATTACTTGGAAAGAGTCGTCATTGCTGTTTTGACTTTACCATAGGATGTGGTTCTCCAGCTTTTCCTGCTAGAAGTAGATACTGCACTCGTTAATGAAGAACAGGACTGGTTCAAGTGACAAGCTCATTTCTTTTTACTGCCATGTATTGAATGAAACCTGCTCCTCTGCACAAATCCATGTCACAGCTCCCCTGAACACTGCAGAATCCAAACTTCCTGTTGGATTAAGATGGGATGTCTGTGCCACACGGCTTTTGCCAGGTGTACTGTGTGAGGCCCCAAGTCTTCTAGCTTAGGTCCTGCCTCCAAAGCAGCCAGTAGTAGATGCTTGGGGAGTAGTATGGTCACCAAGTCAGAGACTGTGTGGTATCTACTTGATTATGGCCTCCCAGCTTCTAGCATTCACTGTTTTATGAACTGTTGAGAAGGAGGAAGCACAACATCTAATACTCCTTCCAGATTTATCTTCCGTTAATTTATCTAATCACTTTTTAAAAATTTAATTCAGGCTTCTGACCTCTGTATTGCTGGGAGGCAACTCTTTACATGTTCCGTGGAAAAATACTTCTTGTTTTCTGCTGCTTCTAAATCTCCCCTCTGGTAACTTTTATGTATTCCCACTAGTTCTTGTATTATGAGTAGTAGTAAATAACAACTCCCTGTCCACCTTCTCTGTGCTATTCACAATTTATAGACCACTGTCAAATTCTCCTTTCTCCTTCTGAAAAGTCATGTTCTGTTTACTCTTAGCTCATACAAATCTACGCCATTCAAAGTGCTGTATAAGCAGTTGTGGTAATTAAGAGATAAATTAAACATGCACCTGGGTATAGAGACTTAGAAGCACTGAGAATTTGTGGCTATAGCTGGCATGATTGGAAGGCATCTTCAGGCAGAAAATTAGGGCCTTAGTTCATAGATACAGAGAGATCAATGAGGATACTCACAGAGGGATTCAGCTGTGTCTGAGCTGGAGAACAGCATCGAGCTCTGTGATAGGCGTTCTGCAAACCTCTGCTCCGTTCATATTTATTGTCCATGCTGCATGTAAGCAACTAGGTTTTCTGATATGATCACTCAAAAAAATCACTGTGCGGTAACTTGAAAGATACTTAGCTTTACTCTCCAAGGATCAAGGACAATGTTGTCCCTGTTTCATTCTGGCATAAGTTTTGGGGAGTTAGGGGTTTTGAATCCAAAACCCAAAGACTTTGGTGCTACCAATGGACCATCTATTCCTGTACCCCAGGAACAGAGAATCTGCTGAAGGGGGCTGTTTTTCCGAGCAAAGCTATTCACACACGAGTCTCAAATTATCTTCAATAGCATGCTCAGCCAAATCTTAAAAAGAATACAAGTACACATTAATTAAGAATTAACATAATTCTATTCCTTGAGTATGGGGTTTATTAAAATATAAACTCTGTGAACATACACTTGAGAGGAAGCTTCTAAATATTTTAAAAAGCTTAATTTTCAGTCGCCCTTTATTTATATTTTCATTAAGAGAGAAGAAAGAAGATGGCACTTGACTTTCTAAAACTTTCCATTTGCTTCTCCGATATAGCATCAAAAAGTCGCTAAGTGTCCTTAACTCTGCTGATAGGGCAAAATCAGGAATGATTTAGATTCATATGAAAAGCAGAGACATGGGATGACAGTTTCAAAAGTGTCTGAAAGCCACATTTGTGAAGCTGTTCAGACAACTAAAGGACCAAGAAAATATGCAAAGGAATTTTCAGGCATATGTGCTGACCAGTAATGCAGTTTTCACATTGGAATTTTGAGAAATTTCCATCTTGGGCGTTGAAATGCTTTTAGAAATCTGACTGTTTATTGTAGTATCACAAATAAGTTTTTCAAAAATAATTCTGTAATGGAAGACCTAAGTGTATGGTCACTTCCGCCACTGTTTGGAAAATAGGATTTAACTTTTGTCCTGCTGCACCAAGTAGCTGAACACCAAAACACTCATGTAAGTGTTGGTGAACAGTCCGTCGGCAGTAACCTGAGCTCTCACACCACCGCACAATTAGCCACACTGCTTGAAAATCCTAAAGTTCCACAGGAACTTTGCATTCCAGAAGTCATCTTTCCATCTTTACGCATGCTTGCTGGTGTGGGAAATGGCAGAGCACAACAGGGACCAGTTTGCATCGAGACGTATCTTGCAGAATGAAGAAGACAAAGTTTGCTAATGATTCTCAACTCCCCCTTCAATTTGTGTTCCACTTTGCCCTGCATGTCTGTTTTTCTGCTGACTTACTCAACTTCTTTGTTTTGCAGAATGCCAAAGCCAGCTACGACTTCAGCAGTAATGATCCCTACCCCTACCCCCGCTATACAGATGACTGGTTTAACAGGTAAATGGATTTTGATCAGCCTGCTCTTCACTTTGATTTGCCTAAGAAATTTTAAGTATTTGCTGGTATTTGTGGAATTCTCTGCTAAATTCAATGGTTACCAGAACAGAAGCTGCAATCTCAGTATTACTTAGAAATTAGACGTTACCTATGACTTCTTTTTTAGATAACCTCTAAACAGCACTGAACAACCATTTTATAGTTTATAAGTGAAGTTGCTGCTTCAGAAGAGTGTGTATTTAGATTGTTTGAATGGGTGATAGCCACATACCTTTTTCTGTCAGCTCTCCTAGGACATTACGGTAACCCAAATCTGTATAGACTGGTGTCCCATCTGCTGTGTCTTGAGGTAGTATCACTGCTAGCTAATTTTAAAGGGAGCAAGCTGGAGACAGGCAAAGGCTTTGGGATGAGAAAAGTCTTTTAATTTGATCGTAGACTAAGAAGGCAGAAAAGCAGCATGATGTAAAATGACCAGTTTAAAAACAATTAAATCTGTATCACCTGTCTTTTCACCTTCATTTAAGGACAGCTTAAGTAGGTAGCATTTCAGGGCTGACTCTGAGATATTTCTAGCTGCTGGAGGAATTGCAGTCCATGTACACTGACTGGGAACCTGTTCTGCTGTGTTTATAAACCTGGAATCGACAGTGCAGCTTGTGGTATTTCTCCTGAACGCACCATGATTGCTCAAGACCCACCCTTCAGTGTGTTCTGAATTTAGCCAAGTTTCCAGCAGGACAAAGTCTGGTCCTCAAATATGGTATAAATAAGAATGGCCCAAAAGAAAAGGCTTCAGCTTTTAGAAAGTGTTACTTTTTTGTTTCCTAAAATTCTTTTTTTCTTAAAATGGAACAGAAACACATTTTGACAGCTTTTTTACAATGTGTGCCCAGAGTTCTGTATGTGCCTCATGAAAAAGCCCTTTCTGTCAGGCTCCTAGCGAGATGTTAATGTAGTCAAGGCTGCAGAGTCCAACACACACCTAAAAGGTATTTTACTACCTGGTGATCTCAGCATCCAGCATCTCTGGCTCTGCAGCATACTCCCCAGGGTCTCAGGCAGGTTCTGGCTTGGATTTGCGAAAATTGGTTCAGGATATTTTCAGTGAAATTTCCAAAAGTCTTCTAGATGTAAGTATAATAGATGTTGCCAGCGTTTACATAGCAGTGCCAGAGAGGACTTGAAAACTTTTAAAGGTTTCAGGGCTCAGTTTTAATGCTTATCAAAAAGTATTTCAAGCCTATTTGATGCAGTTTTCATCTCTAACTGAGGATGACCTCCAAGTTTTATGTGGGATTTTGTTGTTTATTTCTGAAGAAATCAATTTTAGTTCTGTCAGAGTGACACAACAAAGAAGTGGAGCAGCAGTGCTTCCGCCTCAGACGCAGGCTTCCTAGAATGGCTGAAACAGATTTAGGAGCTGTGATGTCCTCCTTTGTAGTCCTGCCGTTTTTCAGCCAAAATAAGATGCCAATGAGATTTCTCCTTCATTTTGGGAAAGGACATCTGAGACTTTTTAAAGTAGTATAAATCCAATTAGTCAATGGAAAGTCTGAGAAGGGCAAAGACTCTAATTTGTGAAGGTTTGCTGCCTTTCTCGCTTTATTTATGCAAAGAATCTTTGTAGGAGAAAGATAACACTTAGCACTGGAGAAGCACGGAGGAAAATTAAATTTAGCTTTAGTGGGTAATGGTAACTTCTGTCACTTTCGGTGTGGAACTTCATAAAACTAAGTGTGTTCTGCCAAGCCCTATTAACTCTGATTGTGCTGCTATCAAGTATTTTGGAGTGGGTCACAGTCTGCAGTCCTCACGTGTTCTGCAAGGTGGCCCTGGAGGCAGAGTTACCTCCTAAAGTCTCTTAAAATAGGGCTCAAGCATCCTGGATGTGGCAAGGGTTATGGTCTCTGACCCCAGGTGCCTCTGGCTGACTTCAGGCACCCAAGTGAAGAATCGAGGGTGAGCAGCATGGTTACCTGTGACCCAATCTGTAATTATTTAGAAGAACATGATTCAGGTTTCCAGAGAATTGCAACACTTTCTTCTATTTCCTTTCTTAAGGGGATGGGGAGCTTAGGTCAGCAAGTCAGAAGAAAAAAAGCAATGCAGAAATTGCTTTGCAGATTTCCTTCATTGTTCTTTCCAGAAAAAATTGATGCCTGGACAGTATAGCATTGTTTTTCGTCAACCTTGAGGTTTCTTTGGTGAGACAGGGAATTTTCTGCCCTGCAAGGTAAATCACAGGAGCAACACATTCCATAAAGCATCCCTTTCCTGCCTGCGCAATTCAAGAAGGCTTTAAGATGCAAGACTTAGTATTTCCTCCAGACTAAAATGCAAACCAACACACTATATCCAGATGTTCAGGAGGAGTTGTGACTGTGTTTTATTCTGCGTATTTCTTTGCTATACTGTTAATCAAGCTGACATGCTCATATACAAGCTATTGTCATAATTTCTGAGTCTTGAATTATTATTATTATTATTACTGGTAGGTTACAACTGTCTGCCTCTGACAGTCTGTCTGTCCGTATGTGTAGCTGCACAGGTGTGTCTGGATAGAGAGTAGTTACACAGAAAAGCCGTTCCAAGAAACCTGCTGTAAAGGCTCCATTTTGCTCAGTTTGCAGTCAGTGATGTATCTCTCATTGAATGTTATGCATGCAGGAGGATCAGACTCAAAATAGGATAGATAGCGTAATATCCCTTTTTCCATACAGAATGCATTTCTATGTGAGCAATTCAAGTGATTTGTGGAACAAGAAGCAGAGAACTGTTTTTTAAAGAGATGAACCAAGGGGCTTTTGTGAGCTGCCAGCTGCATGTGCGAAGTGTCATTAGACTTTAAGAAAAAAAGGGAGAGGTTTTTGCATGGAGTATTTCATTAATCGCAGCTGCTCTCCTTGTAGGCACAGATTCTCCCTCCACATTGTGCTTTTTAAGGCTGCTGGAAGCACTATGGCCTTTCCAGCTAACAGCCACTGGCCTAGAAACCAAGCAGGGTGGGTTTTGGAAGGGGAGAGCGTGGTGTCCAAAGCATGGAACTGCAGTCGGGAGTTTGGCTGCTGTTACAGGGAGAGGCATGTAGATGGCTGGGCAGCCAAGGGATTTATTCCCACGCTTGCCGTACTGACTGCTTGCCTGTGTTCAGACCCACAGTTTGGGGACCAAGCCAGGACAGGGGACACTGGGTGCACCATGGGGCAGACCTGAGGAGCGGTGGGAGCACTGAAGGAGCCTGAACAAAGCCCTGTTCCTGTTCCCAAAGGCCGAGGCAGCCCCACAGCGCTCAGAATGCTTTTTAGGAACCACTTTGGGAACTGCCTGTGATTCTTAACACCCACTCCTCCTGAACCACATTCAGTACCTCGGCATGTGTCATGTTTTGCAGTGTGGAGGTACCCATGGGAGTCAGCGATAGCTTGGCCTTTCTGTACGCCCTCTCTTTTCTTGTGAGCATGCAGAAGTCACAACTCAGGGCCCCCCATCTCAGAGCACTGAGATTATGAATTTCTGCCATGATATAAATAACCAATAGTTACTTTCATTCCTGTAGCCTTTGTATTCTGTATATTTTCTAACTCAAATGAGAGTTAGCTGGACACAAATTACTCACTATCTTGGAAACCCATATTCTTCAGGGGTAAAAATGTCCTTTACTTATTAATGGATCCAAACAAAATACGATTGAGTCAAGGAAAGTACTCCCCTTGGCTTCCAGACAGCGCTCATTAACAGGGTAAAAACACCTGCTCCCCTCCTCCGCATTTTTCAGTCAATACAATGGAAACAACATAATAATTGAGCATTTGTATAAACAGATTTAGCAGCTCTTTCTACCTGCAGTGTTTTGACACAAGTGTCGAGGAGGAGCCTCAGCACTACTGCTGGTTCTTGGCATGTTTGGATGCAGAGCGGCACGTTCCCCAGAGTAGGGGAATGCTTTGTGCAAACACTCACATGCTGGGACGCTGAGAATGCCGTGTGAGTAACAAGGGGATGGCATCTGCCCCCCAAAAATGTCCCTCTGACCCTTGCATATTTAACTGCTGCCCAGTGCAAGCAAGTAAAGTGCTCAAGATAGGCAGATGGTCCCAGCTATTGAGACTGCAGCTCTGCACAGCCCTGCCCTGTGGACAGCTGGTTAGGAAGGATGGATCCTGTCCTTTGCTGTCTGCAGAAGCACTTCAAGGCAGATTATAAGGAACCTTAATGAAAATCTTTGCCACTTCTGACCCTTTTAAAAATATGTTGATAGAAGGGCATGCACAATAGCTTTGGCAGTGGGTTTTAGAAATAGACATCGTTTCTAAGACAAACCAGAGTGAAATTTTCATAGCTAGTACAGATAGATTATTTAAACCAACTGAAGGCAAACCTGTTTTTCAATTGAATCCCTCTCTCCCACCTTCATTTTTCATGAATGTTCATGCAAAATGTTTACAGAAAACTTGTTCTACATTCTTTACCTTTGAAGTAACTTTTTCATAGGTGAAAACATTCTTAATTGTTTTCTATCTCCTTGCTTTAAACCTTGAAATAATAGTGAAGAGCTGAACATTAGAGAGCAAAGCAGTGATTTGTGCCCATGACACGGGTCACTTCATAGAAACCACAATGGGTTTATCAGTGATACATGAACAGCAAATAGGGCTAAATTGGAAAAGTCTGTTATTTGCCATTAATAATTCAACCAAATGCATTTCCACTAACTCGCATGTGATTTTTTTTCTCTGGTTAGAAGCACAGTATCTGAACCCTGACTGCTGGAACAGATCTGCTTGCAGCTTCCATCATGTGGGCCAGTGTGCCGGGGATGGGAGGGAGAGGACCTTTGGGTAAAATCTTTTCATCAGGAAGGTCCTAATACAGTTTTTCCCTTTGTGAGAGAAAGAGCTCACCTGGCAGTGTTACTGATTTTTTGCACCCTGGCATCAGTCAAGACAATTTTGTTAAAAAGCCATTTATTCTGCTCTGTGGCTCGCAGCTAGCCCACAGGTGACTAGATAATGAATGCCTGGCAACGGTGTATTTTTGTCACAGTTCCTTGAACAAGGGTATGAGGGAAAACCTGCTTGATTTTTGAAAGGAATTTCTCCGGCAGCTGAATAAGAAATCCATAACACTCTCCTTTCTGCCCTCTTTGTAAAAGGAACTCTTGTGAGGTGTTCACCCTTTCATGACACTGTACATTCAAGGCCAGTCATTTTCTTTCATGGAGCTGCCTTTAAATATATATTCTTCCAAGTACAGCAGGAAAAAGAATGTGTTGCTTCTCACCTCTTTATTAATGTTACATGCACCTTTGCCAGAGTTGCTTAAAGGGAGAGAGAGGAAAAATAAGATTATTAAAACCGAGCAATTTTGCTGCCTCCCAAGATAGTTCATTTGGTACTCCCTATAGCCTTTATAATTAACGCTGCTAATTGCAGGAATCCTTGCATGCTATAGGAGCAATGCCAGTTTGAATACACAGACTGAATTGATGTGAGCAGTGGGATGGATTCATCGTCATTCAATATCTTAAAAAAAACCTGACAGCAGCACAGGTGTCACTATTTCTCTGCTGCTGTGCTTTAAAATATAAATATGACAAAACAACTAGATTATATTGTCTATATTTATCTTCTCTGTGGTTTAATTTCTGTGATGAATTAGGAGAAAGGAAAATGCAACCTGCCTTCCTGCAGGACTGCCTCAGAGCTGCCGGTTAAAGGGTCTCTCTTAAGAGCTGTAAAGCACTTCAGAGATGCTGAGTGTTCTTGAAATGCCACGTGTCAGCCCAAACCTGGACCTCTGTGTCGGAGTAGAGACATTTCCCACTTGAGCAGAAAGCAGTAGCTCTGTGAGCTCACAGCTGGACACCTTGTCAGCTCTCCTGGGAATCAGGCACTGGAGCAGAGGGATGCATACAACTTTAGGCTCAGCCAGCTTTAGGCTTGGCTGGCCAGGCCCCAGTTCTGCTGCTGAGGAGTGCGGTGACCATTGTGGCTCCCTTCTGCTGCTCCAGTTTGCTACTGCACCCACCTCTTTCCATAGCATTTCTTTTGTGGGCAGGGATAGGCTCCTTGTACTTGCTTGAACAGCAAAAAGCCCATTGGACTTTGTTCTGTGGGGTTCAAAATAATGGGTGTCGCACTGTCAAATCAAAAATAAAGGAATTAATGTTGGTCTTATTTTTACACTGTTCTGTCGAGGGCCTGTTTCTACTGGCTAATAGTTGGTAACAAGGCAGAAACTGTTTGAGAGAGTTAAAAATAAAAGGTCTGAATAAGTTTACAGCTACATGAAGCATAAGTGTGCATGTTAACCTCAGAGCAAGCATCGCTCGTACGGCAGCAGGGAAGTTGATTACCTCCTGCTTCCGCAAGGAATGAGCTTATTTGAGTATCCAGGTACAGCACTCAACAGTTTGCTGTGGAACGTTTTTTCCTTTGACATGCTGGGAGCTGACTGTGAGGCAAAAACAAGATCGCGGTGGCCCAACTCAATTGAGCACATGCATTAGCTGGGGTTCACGTGGTGTCTCTGTCTTCCCTTTTGCAGCCATGGGACAAGGTGTGCAGGAGAGGTGTCTGCTGCTGCCAACAACAACATCTGCGGCGTGGGAGTTGCGTACAACTCCAAGGTGGCAGGTACGGTAGCAACTGAAGGTGTAAATGGTCCTTACGCCATTATGGTCCAGGCAGAACTTCTCCTGCAGAGACAGGGAGCATTGCCCAGGACAGGACTGCAGGTTGGCACCGGGCCACGCGTTTATTACTTTTCACAGTAGCTGGGGAAAGAAATTTCTCCATGGCTTTTCCTTTTCAATTGGAGGCTTATATAGCCTTTTTAATAACATTGCAAAGGAACAGCTCTGCCCCTTCGTATGCCAGCTCCTGTTTGTACACTGATTTTCAGGGCTTCTTCCCTGAATAGTTGCAGAACCATTTGCGAGAAATCTCATTTTGCAGGAGGTAGAAGATAAATTCCTGCTGCACTTCGAAACAATTTGAAAAGGCAGATCCTGCGCTGCTCTTATTCTTTGGGCTCTCCTAGGGCAGGACCTGCAAGGGCTGTAAATCTCTGCAGGTGTTGGTTTCCTCTATTGAACAAGCGATGAGAGTGGTGGGCGCAGATGCACAGAATGAAATGGGTGGTGCCCAGCATCCAGCATTTGCGCCTTGGGAGTGTTGGGTATTTTTACTTCTAACTAGCTCTTGTCTGCACTGATAGACTGAACAGAGTGCTTGGAGGAAGTTAGGCTCTGGGACAGCATGTGTCGGTTTAGTTCAGTTGTCCTACTCTTAAGACTGTTCCATGATGAGAACCAAAGCACAGCAAGCAGAGATACATCCTCATGAATTTCACTTGCATTCCCCACACCGGAACACCAGTATGGATGTGCACCCATTGCTTCCTGGGAGTGGTTCACCATCTGTGTGCATGGGCAGCTCTGCTCTGCTTGAGGGTCCCTATTTCACCATGGTGTCAGAAGAATCTGGAGAAGGCTAGTTTTCATCTCTCACCTGCATGACCAAATGCTGAATCTCCACTATAGAAGGAGACCAAATGATGTTTGCTAAGCTGTTAGCCGGAGAAATATCACTGAGAGTTAGTAACTGGACAGGCAGGTCTAGTGCTTGTCCCCTTTCTTCAGTAATTGTAATGTCCCCTTCAGGGATGGGACATTCCACAAAGTCTAGTCTGGCAGTAGCTGCTTACAGAGGAATGTGAACTGAGGCATGGGATTTTGGCTGGACCCCATCTGTATTATAACTCTACAACTTCAAGCTGATTGCTTAAAAATGAAGAGGTGAAGGCCTTTTCTGATGACCAACAGCCTACAAATAATCTTCCATACTTGTCCACTTCGTAGCAGGATCCCCAGAGCTTTGGGGAAGTGCCAGCCTTTCCAGCCTGAGGACAGCGCACACCTGTAGCACCACCGTGTGGTCAGTGGGAACGTGGAAGTTCATTAGAGCCGGGAGTGTGATGCTGACATGATTCAGGGTTTGCAGGTGGAACTGGAAGTTGGTAGCCAAGGAACTGGGGCATCGTGTGTTTTGCTTCTTGTACCTCTTTTTGCCCTCTTGTACCGTATGGCTTGGCGCTTCCTGTTGTCAGGCCACCTACCCAGGGTCAATAATTAATTCTGTGGTTTCACTGTAGATCTGCACATTTACAAGTACATAAAGGGAATTCTCACTGGTTGAGTCAGATCAGGAATATCCAGCTTTGGCCTGGTTTCATACCATTTTTTCCAGCCTCACATTTGGCACATGGATTTTGTATTGAATATAATAAAAGCACTGGCTTCTAAAACAGGGTCCTTGCTGCCACTCACACTGTTTGGCTCTGTGTTATTGATTTCTGTCCCATCTGTGTCCTAAAACTGTTGGGGAAAACTGAACTTCAACTCAAGGCTACAAATGGAAGTTGGAACATACCCCTGGTTACTCAGGTCTCATCCAGAGGCCACTGAAAGGTTGGCTTTTGGTGAAACTGTCCTATGGGCATGATGGAAGTGAGGGCTTGCACTGCTCTTTGTCAGGCTTTCTAACTTGCTTAGGGTCAACACTTTGAAGTTTTGTGAAGTTGGCATGTCCTTGGATTTTTTTGTTTGAACTCTAACTCTCTTTCTACTGCAGTGTGGGTTAAAGAAAGCAGGTTTTCATTTCCTTTTTTCTCCAAAGACTGGCCATATTTTGCTATTGCATCTGCATTTTGACACAAGGATATTTTTCCAGGAAATTGATCTGTAGCGTGTTCCCCCTCTCTGATTGAATTCTGGAGAGGAACCAAAATAAACAGAAAAATTACTCAAAAAACTAATGAAGTGTCAACACATTACTGAGTACAAATTAGAGTTGGAGGGGCCTTAATCCTTTTCCCTAGTTGTTACAAAATACTATTTAAAATATTATTGTCATGGGTTAGGGCTGGGCCAGGCACTAGACAAATGACAGATGCTCTCTATTAACCTCTATCCCTTCCCAAAAGAGAGAGAGACTTATGTTGGAAAATAAAACTAAAACAGCTTTAATGAAAACAATAATAAAATGAAATATATACAAATATATACAAAATCAATATCAAACCCAACCCTTCTGATGGCAACTGTGTCACCGTCACCACTGATGCTGTGGAGCAGACACTGGAGAAGTCCCAGACTGGGCTCAGCAGCAGACAGGAACTGGATTCAGGAGGCAGACTCAGGAACGCATGGATCAGGATCAAAGGCAGAATGGGACAGAGTCCTTCTTGGATGCCAACCATTGAAGAAGAGACCTTGACCCTCGGGATCCCTCGGCTTTATACTGAATATGGTGTATATGAGATGGAATCTCTCACTGGTCACTTTAGGGTCACCTATCCTGTCCGCTCCTCCCCGCAGGCGCAACTTTTTAGTTTCTGCACCCCCCAGCATGATACACAAGATTTAGCAGTGATCTTGGTCTCCACAGGAGCAAGTCTAAGCAAGAGCCTTTCTATAACTCTGAACATTGAGTGTTGTCACTGCTAGAAGTAGATGCTGGGTGTGGAAATCTGCTGTTAACTTCAGAAAGCACAGTCACTTAGAAGAGACTGAGGTGAAAAGTAAAATCACTGAAGAGAGTTAGTTCTGTTCTACATCAAACCAGGACAACTATTAATATTATTTAAATACTATGAAATGCTGAGATTGGTGAACACTACTGTTTTAAAAGTATTTTCAAATAGTAGATGGAAAATACTATGTAATTAGAAAGCTGACAATAAAGTGCTTTTTCTTTCTGGGCCATGCTGCATTGCTGTGGCCAGGTGTTTAAGTGCTGGTATCCTGCTGGGTGAGCACACGCTGGTGAAATGTGAATGATGAGTTACTGAGTGGGTGAAACTGCCAGTGAATTAAAATACCTGTAACTGGGGGACTTCTCGGGTGCTGAGATTTCATCTTGTGCTGGGTAATGCATTGTTCATGTTTATATTGTTTAAATCTACAGGTATTCGGATGCTCGACCAGCCGTTTATGACAGACATTATTGAAGCTTCCTCTATCAGTCATATGCCTCAAGTCATTGATATATATAGTGCCAGCTGGGGACCAACTGATAATGGAAAGACTGTGGATGGACCTAGAGAGCTAACACTGCAAGCGATGGCAGATGGTGTGAACAAGGTAACAGTCTTATTAAATAATCTGGGTGTTGGGGAAGAGTGATATGCACACACTCACACTGAAACCAATGACTTGGGAATATGTGGTCCTCCCCCAGATGTTGCGGAACACAATGCAGTTGTGTAAATTATCCCAACTTTCAGTATATTCCAAGGTCCATTGGTGTTCTCTCTGCAATACTGTGGCATTGCATTTGTTGTCTGGTTTCAAGATACGGTGCACTCTTGCATGGAATTGTGTTTATGTCTAGTCAGCTTATGTATGCTTTTCATATGCCATCACAGTCAAAATGGAAGAGCCTGTTCCTGTAAGCATTCCCCAGGTTGAAATATGCCAGCTGCTCTACTGACATCACATTGTCTGTTTTGGTGTGCTGCCAATCTAATTTGGATTTGCAGTGTCTTTCAGGTCACTCACATATGGTCATTACTATAGCCGTGATTGAACCACAACTGTTCGGATGTCCATTGAATACCATTCCCCAATAGCAGGAGCCTCCTTGTTTATTCCATCTGTCTACCTCCTTCTAGGAGCAGTCTGCAATCTTTGTTAAAGACACTCAATATCATCCCGGAATCTGTAAACCTGTTGGGTTTAACAGGGTGGGTAAAGTGTGTGCCACGCCTCAAAAAGAAAACAAATCAGTCCAAAACAAACCAGTCTTGCATGGCTCCATCTCCACCTCTGTGGTGTCGTGCTACCAGGACAACCACAGTTGCTCCTGGTGCTATAGGGAATGAGCCTCCTCCCCTTGGTTGATCATAAATGGGTTTCCATAATGAAAAGATCTGACATTCCCCAGAACATCTGGGGTGATTTTGTGTGGGAGCTCTGCAATTACTCATTTTTCCATCCAAATTTTTTCTTCCTATTACTTGTGCCAGTTTCTCCCACTCTTCATCACCACCTCGCCATTAGCAGCACGTTCAGTTTACCATGTTTTGTGACATGATAATTAAATCTACTGCTGTAGTAGGTAGCAAAGCATCTGAAGCTTGCTCAAATCCTGAGGCTCAAGTGTTTTGCCTGTAACAGATGAATTATAGTCATCTTCATGCTCTCATCCATAAAATTGGCAAAGTACCGCAATAGCACAGGAAGACTTGTCACAAATTTCTCCTGAGTCTGCTCAGTTTTGTAGTATAAAGTTTACAAACCTCTGAACTTAAAGTCCCTTCAAAGTCATCATACACAAGCTGTGTTTCTTCTCCTGACTTACCTTCATTTATCTAGTGTTTCCATAAAGATCTCCTTAAATACTCCTGTCTTGGGGAGAATTCTTAAGTGTGTGACACAGTTGATATATTTTTAGCAGCACCTGAATGTCTTGTGGTTAGTGGATACTTGATCTTGCTTCCACTAATGTTGGTTGGAGCAGATAGAACATAGGAAAATTCCCGTATGATTTTTGTGTTATTCTTCTCTCACGCAGAACTCGTCTAAAAGTAACAGAAAAGGTGCTAATAATCCTGGCTGGGGAATGTGAACTGAACTAAACAGAGGTATTTTAACCCTCAACAGAAGCAAATTTTCAATTGTAGTCATGGGTTTTTTGCAGTTCAGTATTTAAAAGATCTTTCAATTAACTTGTTATTGTATCACCATATGCTTTAGTTTGTGGAGTTATGCTGGGATTAACCTTCTCTTTAGATGTTAAGTATTGGAGAAGGGATTTTTTTCTTCCATTTCATTGGTCATCATGCCATACTTCAAAGTGTTGGACATACTACTTTTTTAATGCCTTCCCCATAGAAGTATTTGTGATTCTCTTTAAGAAATAAGCTGCAATATTAAGATCAGAAGAGGCTCTGAGATCTCTCAAGTAAAATGCATGTGAAGGAGAGAGAACAGTAACAGTGAGCTGTGCTCTGGGAAGGATTGCTCTTGTACCTTATCAGAAAGCATTAAATTAACAGGAGAGCCTGCGTTAGGAAACCAGTTCTGTCAGGCAGCCATTGCAGAATTAGAGAGCAGAAGGAATGATAGTGACTTCTACCTAAGAAAGACAATTGCACTTAATATTATAGTGGTAGTATCCCAGCTATCTCCTGGAAATACATGTGCAAAAGAGACAGCTCCACCCCACATAACTCCTTTGTGTTGTGATCATAGCTTTATCTACCTTTATTTTGCTCATGACATCTCCTGTCATAGAATATTTTTGGGGGTATAGTTTGCTCTGATCTCTTTTTGTGGAGAGCCAGATTTTCTAAAGATATTTCAAGATGTCAGTGGATGCTGGGTACTCGTGATGGTGCTTTGAAAACCCCACTACAGACTTTCCTGCTTGTAAAGGAAAACTAAAAGGCCTTAGATGTAATATCCTTATACCTCATTTAGGTCCATGACATATGCCACGAATTCTCTATTGACGGTACAAATGTAAATCTAATTTATGAGCATCCTCTTATTAAAGAGAAAAGTATCCTTCGTAAACTGAGAGACAAATAAATGTAGGAATTCTTTTTCTCAGTCTAGAGCTGATTCTCACCAGAGTGATGGTTCACGAATTAGCGATAAAGCTGAAATATTCACAGGGAGGAAGCAACATGCTAGGAATAAAAATGTATTATTAAACTAAAAGCAATACTTTCAAATGCCCTAGAAGGAAGTGTAAGATCTCTTGCAGAGCAAGATGGATATCCTTACTTCTAATGCAGTAAACTAAAAATACGTAAGTGGGGAGTGATAAAAAGTTCTTATGGGGAAGATGCAACTAACTGAGTAGACAAACAGGCAACAGTTACCTTGTTGCCACTGCAGTTGGGAACCTAGCTCAAGGAGAAACTCACTGACAAGAGTTTCATCCTTCCCTCAAACTCTGTTGCACTGTCGTGTCCTTTTGAAGTCCCCTTCAGAGCTGCTGGGATGCTGGGGGTAATTAGTCACCTGATAATGATGAGATGATGAAAACTGAAGAAACTGTGACACTTATTGTTTGTATGCCTGGTTTTATGGCTCGAAGCCGTGCAGCCATCACCAGGTGGGCTAAGGCTGAGATATCTTCTTACCTCTCCTCTTCCATTTTCCATTCTTGGCATTTGTTAAGCTAATTATTGACTTCTGTCCTAATCATACCTTCACTTTGGTGTGTTTCTCCCTTATAAGGTAAATAGCATGAATAAAAGCAGCTTTAAAATAGCGTCATTAAGGACAGCAGAATCTGTCCATCACACTGGCAACACATTTATGGGCTCTTTCACTAACTGCATTTCTAAGGCTGAACACAAAGGGGATGGCGTGTGCATGTGCCTGGTGTCAGCAGAATACATGTAGTCAGAAGGTATTGGGAAAGGGACTCAAGCTGCTTTTTTTTTTTAATTAAGATACAGTCCCCCTCTTTTTAGTGTAATCTACACCTCTGTGCATTATCTCATTAATTCTGTTCTGGGGCAGTAGTCAGCAGTGTGACTGGCTCACGGAATAGAGGTAGTTGGACTACAAAGATAAATGAGCTCACAGCTGAATGACCAGACGCTTGAGAACAGGGATCGAAAGAGCTTCATACACACAAACATCCACAAGACTGTGGCAGTTGCCAGCACTGGTTTGACGCATTCAAACGCTCTTACCTAATGCAAATTCCAGCTGCTAGAAAAGGCATATTTGGACATAACTGGAAAGCACTTAATACAACTTCTAGTTTTTAATGACTAGGTTGAAACGTAGGAGTATCCAGTACCTGCCTAATGAGGGGGTCTTGCACTCACCCTTTGCTGTGAGGCGTCTGATGGTGGCTGCCAGCTGTAACAGGAGACTGGCTAGGCTGTGCCTGAGTCAGCTATCCATTAGGGTAGTCTGCAGCAGGCGAAGGGGCTAATGCTGCTCTGTCTCGTGAAAGGGAGACCCAGAGAACGTGCTCTGCCTCCCTCCCAGCACTTGCCAGCAGCAAGAAACGGATACCCTTAGTGAGATTTTGTTACATGACCTCTAGACTCCCTCTGAGCCCAATCTACAATCAGCAGCAGGTTATGGGGTCTAGGGAAAAAAGGTATATGTTTCTTTACAGTCTCAGTAAATCACCAACCTAATATTGTTCAGGGCTGTCCTGGGGTATCTTAGCCCTGCACCAAGGCCAGGCTGCTCAGTTTCATCGCTTCCAATCACTCTGCATCACATACTTGCAGATATATTTCTTTGATGAACTATGGAAAGATTTTTACTGCAGGTGCAGAAGTACAAACTAAAATTCAGAACAGAACAAGAAACCAGGATGGTGGATCTAAGAACAAGCAGGCTAGCAGTGTTGAGCACAGCTAGCTATCTAATTTCCAAGAAGGTGGAGTGAGCTGGTAGTAGCATTTTCTGTATACTATGGCTGGACAAAGCACTGTGTGATGGACATATCCCTTGTCTGACCTGTGCTTACACACTTCAGGGGCTAGACAGCTTGGAGGGGGTGGTAGGAACAGTAGATGGCATTCCTGTGACAGCATAACTCTCTTCAATGTAGACCTTTTGTTCTCTGGTACCTTGCATCCAGAATTGTATCAGCACTCAAACAGGAAAAGGCAACTAGCTCAATAACTAATTCCACACATTTTTTTATGGTACATCCTGTCTTTAATGAAATATCCAGTAAATGTTTTTTATTTTGCTGTTTTATGAGTCCAGTTCTTTCTAGCTTCAGCTATTGGAATTTAAGGCAGTAAAAAGAAGTAATCAAGCTAAGCTGGTCTCCATCTATTGCATTTTTATGATGTAGCCTTTTATATTAGTAGATTGTGAGGAGTTGCTTATGGGCTGAATTAATTTCTTGAGACTTTGCTGGCTCAGACAAATATATAAGACATGATCCATTTGTACTTGTGCTGGTGAAAATGTTATTGCTTCCATAATATGGTTCTACCTAAGAAAATGCTGCACAAGTACGAATTGCCAGGGGAGCAGTATTAAGAATTTATAGTCTCATGATGGCTCTGTAATTGGGCTTACCAATGAAAGAAGAAAGGACGGTGTTAAAAATGAAAGGAAATATTTCTCATTTGCCTCTCTCCAAGGCCACAGCCATTGTGTTGCTGTTCTTTGAAATATGCTGAAGATAGCACGTTAATAACGTATATGCAGTTAGATAGCTCTAACATTGTTTTATTTGCTCCACAGTCAAGTGAGGATAGGGAAATTAGTTTATCATCTGGCAATCATCTGATAACTCCATTTTTGAGGAAGCCATACAAGCTTCTTTATAACTTGGGAGCCCTTTACTATCATACTGCTGTTGTGTCTCAGCCATGCGTTATAATTCCATGCCTTGTCTTATTTATGTAAGCTAAAATCAAACCTTATTAAAAACCCACACGAGCGTGTGTTTTATCTGCTTGGAATTCGGAACACACGTAACGGAATATTTTCAGGCTTTTGCAAAACGGCATGACCAGCTTTTCTGACCTGGTGATGGGATACATGACCTTTCACTGAGTACGTGACTCAGGTCTACAACTGTCTGCTTTTCCCCCCACAGATGGGGGAATGGATGTGTGCCTCTGAGGACATGATGGGGGCAAAACCCAAGTGCTACTGATGTCTGTTGTGATACTGGCCTCCTCACAGCTGTCTGACCAACTCAGGACCTTGGCTGTTGTATGTTTTCCTTTGTGTAGGCCTGTGACAGGGTTAAATATTGCCCTTCACAGAGACTCAGATGACTATCTCATGAGGAGCAGAAAGCTGCTGTATCAATAGGTTGGGCCAACATGGCAATATTCGTAAGCTCCAAATATAAATATTTTCTTTATTGACATGTAAATTACTGTTTTCTAAGGAAGAAAGGCAGTAAGGTAGCCTCAAAGTGTAGATTTTGCTCTCTCACTCTGACCCCAGGAGTGGTTTTGCTTCACCTCTGTGCCACAGCTCGGCAGCTTTGGGCTTTTGCTTCCCAGCAAGGCTGGTGCTACAAGCTGGGAACCTTTGCACAGTGTTGCAAAAGCCACAGGCGAAGCTGTGAGGCCGAGGTTCCTCACAGCAGTTGGGAGCTCTGGGCAGAGAAACCAGCATCATCACTGGTGAAAAGTACATTGGGTGTTTAGAATCTTATGCTCAGTGATATTGAGCTCAGAAATGCAGGATTGATTTTTACAAATATTATCAATACTAGAATTACATCTGCAGAACTGCTGAACTAGAGTAATGCGTTATCACTGGTGGTGCGCAGCCCAGGATCCAACAAAAAAGGAATGGATAATTAAAAGGTTTTGTCTCAGCATTTTCAAAGTTCCCTGCTGGACTGAGCCCTAATTGAAACCTAATGCTGTCTCTCTTCACCAAAAGTGTAATTTTCCATTCATTTCTCATGGCTTACAGAAGTCCATTGAGTTTCAACAGTAATTTAGACACAGAAAATGGCTCAAGTGTTATTTTTAGCCAAAGGAGGTATTAACAGTTACGCAATTAATTGGAGGTTGGTGGATGGGAGTTCAGTGCTCTTCTGTGACCAAGTCTAGAGTTAAATAAAGCCTTTTGTTAGGGTTTAACAATTATAGGGCTTGGTTCTTTGAGAACACCATATGCGGCAGTCTCTTGTACTTGGATGATTATTAGTTGACCTAAATACTTTCAGAAATCTGCTAGGAGGAACCAGACAGCCAGTTATTGAAGGCAACACTATATGAAAAGGACAAATGCAGGAGAAACACGAATGAAACATGGTTCCAAGTGATGGTTGTCCTCTGCATAGCAGCCAGGTGTTTAGCTGAGTTCTTGCTCCTGCCAAAACAGCCTTCCATTGAATGCCTGAGGGTAAGACAGGCCAACAGCAAAGGGACACCACCTTCAGCAGTGGTGACTTTGAGTAGGACAACCCAGCTGCTATTTCTTCAGTGCTAAACTCCACAACATGTGGGTGTACAGGGCAGGCCAGACATCCTGGGCTTTTCCAGGAGCACGCTACTGCAGCTCCAGGCTTTTGGAAGGGGCTGGAAGTGGTAGAAGTGCTAAGGCTTGGACAAGACAGCTGTCCCCCTGAACGTGTGTGGTGGCAAACTTTGGAAATCCAAATATGTTTCCTGCTTAAAACTTTGGTATCTGTGTGGTTAAATGGAGATTACTTGGCTGGCTGTCAGGCGTATGTTTCTGCCTAGATGTAGCTTTAGATTTTAGCACTCCCCAAGAAATCAGTATAGGAAAGGAGCAAAAGGATCCAGGAAGTCACAGGCTACCAGATTGCTGTGGGCAAACCAGCCTGGCAGATGCAGAGGTAGCTGGAGGAGCCAGGAGAGTGAGGGCTCGATGGGCTGTCCAGCTGGCACTAAGTCAGGGATGCAGGAACACGCAGCCAGGCTCCAGAAAGCACTGGCAGTGTAAAAGATGAGCAGCAGTTCAACAGTGCCAAGGACTTGCTCTCTCCAGCTGGCTTATACCCTGTAGCTGAACTGATTCTGCACAGGAGTGGTGGGGAGACCAAGGTGGAGCAAGGTCATAGAATCATAGAATGGGTTGGGTTAGAAGGGACCTTCAAAGGTCATCTAGTCCAACCCCCCTGCAGTGAGCAGGGACATCTGCAACTAGAGCAGGTTGCTCAGAGCCCTGTCCAACTTGACCTTGAACATTTCTACAGTGGGGCATCTACCACCTCTGTGGGCAACATGGGCCAGTGTCTCACCACCCTCAACATCAAAAATTTCTTCCTTGTATCTAGTCTAAATCTACCCTCTTTTAGTTTAAAAACGTTACTCCTTGTCCTGTTGCAACAGGCCCTACTAAAAAGGTCTCTGTGTAGGTTCCTGGATATCTTGAGAGGCCAGCCCAATGCTCCCTGCCATGTCACGGCAGCAGGCAAACGGTCCCACAGCTTTTCCGTAGTCCATCCTTGCCTTGGTGTGCCCCAGCCTGGGGGCACACTGGTGATTTTACATTGCCTACCTGGGCTGCAAGCTACACTTTCTGAGCAACCATCACTGAAGGATGCAATTTTTAATTACAAAACGCATAAGGATTTTCAAATAATTCAGTCCTGAAGTCCTGTTTTTCCTCCTTTCAGAGTTCAGAGGAAAATACAGTCAAAATTAATAGGGGATGGAAATTGAGTCCTATTTTGTAAGTCAGTAGGACCCACGGCAAAGACTTGAGAAGCTGTAGAATTTTTTGCTGTCCCTGGAAAATCAGCATCTTATCATAGCAGAAACATAAATTGCTATTAAATTATCTGGAAGGTGCTGAAACACTTCTGTTTTCTTAAGGAGAAGAATTACAAAATGGCTATCATATGTCATGCGAAAAGAAAGGTGCTTATAGGTAATAGGTACTTTTAATTTGTTGCACAAAGTAACAAGTTCTGTCATTTTTCGTATTTTTTTCAAATGTGCTCCATCTGCATTTTCTTCTGTTGACATGGGACCATCCATAAACATCAGCAAACCATTCGGCCGTCCTTACCCTGAAATACCTTTTCACCGTGCCAAGAAAAAATACTTCCTCACAGTCGGGCACTGCTTTTTTTTCTTCTTAAAAACACCTCCTCACAGTCAGGTGCTGCTTTTTTTTTCTTCTTATCCTGAGCCCACCTGCCTGCTGGTGTCCTGATGCTGTCCTTCCCTGGTACTTGGCTTTTCAGGGCAGGAGTGCCGTGTTTGTTTTTAGCTTGTACTGGTTGGAAACTCTTAGTCCTGATGTATGACTGAAGGATTAGACCAAAGCCAAGGGGCGTCAGGAACATGCTGTGAAGACTGTTACGCTCCCTCCATCCATCTTTTGCAACCGCGATGGCCAGGCTGGAGTGGGTGAACCAAAGTTGCTAAGGCAGAGGCCGTGCCGTGTTAGAGGCCCAGCTGTATTCACATGGGCACTTGCCAGCCTTGATGAGAAAGGTCGGGGAAGCTGGAGGAGATTTATTTGTCAGATACCACCCGTTTTATCTGGGTAGTGTGATCCAGCAATCAAATGTTTGAGAAACACTGGCTTAGGCACTAGCCTGTCAAGCATGATGAATGAATACAATAACAAGGAAAAAAAGTTCAAGATGTGCCTGAAGTTACATAAAGTGAGTCAGGCTGCAGTCCCTTGCCAAGTCCCTTCTGCAAGGTAGTTCAGCAAAGAAGTTTTTCTGGGATTATGCTCTTTAGAAGATGGGTAAGAAAAGGGGTAAGAAAATTTCTCAGGGATATTTTTTGCCAGTAGTACAGCGTCCCACGAAGGACACTGGAAATAGAAGACCTGCTGTTTCTGCCAAGACTCAGTAGCTGTCTGTGGCTTTCTAAGCATGTAGCCTTGTGCAGGATTTAATTGTGGTTTAGCCTGAATCGAGAGATGGGGCCCTCTCTTTGCACTAGTACTAAATGCACCGAGATCCATTTTCAACTCTGATACTGCTTCAGATGGCTGACAAGTGTGGATGCCATGCTGTACATCGCTTTTGGGGAGAAATAAGCAGATTTCAAGAGGATTCTGAAGGAAACATACTCTTTAAAATGTATAGCATCATCTTGCTGGTCTTGCCTCTTCCTTCATCCTCCTTCAGTCTCCATCTGGTGCTTGCAGTGTGTAATACTACCACCTTCTCCACTCCTGTTTTTGGCCTAAATTTACAGCAGCCAAAGTTGAGTAACACTGCTGACATTTTTTAGGTTCATATAAGGTTGGGATGCAGATAGGATCTTTCAGTTTGCTTTAAATATGATACGTAGTTGACCCAGCTGGGACATTTCTGGTTTAGACTGCTGTCATCCAGAGAACTGCTAGCCATCTATTTCTGCGTGGTAAATGAAACGACGCCTGAGGACAGCCACCAAGCAGTTCACCTGTGCAAACTGTCCAACTACTGCAGGTCTGGCTGTGGGAAATGTAAGCAGCAAGTCCCGAGCGTCATTGCAAATAATGCACTTGGGCTGCTATCAGTTTATTCCAGTAGTTTTGCTCCTCTTTCCACTCCTGGCTAAGAAGGAAAGGCAATTGAGATTAGACTATTCTGAGGTGAATTATGGGTTTCAGCACTAAGCCGCACTTGTGGATGCGATTCTCAGAGAAGTGATATCCTGAGGTCATTCTCACGTTACAGTAGTTACATGCATAAAACCCATTCCAGCAGCACTCAGCAGGCCAATTCCACCTACGAACTCAAGCCCGAATTTCGGTTTCTCCATGAATTCCCCCTGTTCCCCACCAGCAATCTGTTACACCGATTTTCTGCCCTTCTGCCACAAGTAGCGCTCATGGGTGAAACACATCGCAGAAATACCTGGGTTTGGCAGCATGGAACAATTTACTGAGCAGGACTAAGTCTGTTTCCCTCTGCTGAATGCTGCAGAGGCTAACTTACAGGCACCGAGCTGCTTTTGTGAATTTATCACGTGAAAATGAAGTGTTTCCTCTCCCTGTAAAGTGGCCAGAAGGAAAAGGTTGTTTAAGAACGGGTCCATGCATGAGAAACATCCAGTTTCTGACACCAGCAGCTACCTGCTCTCCTTGTTGGGCAGCAGCCTGCCTTTTTGGGACAGACAGAGATGTGCTCGAACTGCCACCGAGGCTGTCCAGAGGAGGTGGGTGGTGGCAAAGTGGTACGGTTGTGTATGTGGGCATGTTGGGCAAGCTTGGGGTGTAGCCTCTGAAGTGAGTCCAAAGCTCAGGTTTGGATGAACTGTGGTCAGAGCATAAGGTGGGATATGGAAGAAGTCAAAGGAAAAAAGGCATAACTGTTCTTGCTGTGCTGATCTTTTTTATTTTTAAAAAATAATTTGCTGGAATTATTTTGTTCTTAGAGTATATATTTTTTGCGGCAGTATGCTCCTCCTTTAAAACTCGAGTGATTGATCTTAGATCTTTGTGGGAGTTCTTTGAGTGATTTCAATAAGCTTTCTCATAGTCATCATCTTCATTATGAAAGTCTATGTCCTGAGATGTTATGTACCCCAGTGGCAGCAAACCCACTGTGCAATTCAGTGGATTATAATGCAGCTCTCTAATGTGCTTGAAATAATGAGGTTGCTCTGTTCAGTGGGATATGGTGAAAAATAGAAGCTACTGCTGGGTGCTCAGATTTGATTTAAATTCCTAGCAGAAAAGGTTCCCTATTAAAATACCATGGTGGGTTGCTATGTTTGTACATTCTCTAACTTCCATTTCATGCTGGAAATGAAGAGGCCAGAAAAGATTTTTTTCTTACCTTCTGCCCAGTGCATATAAAGAGTATGTTAAATTGAGGCCTTCTGGTGCTGTTGGAAATAAACGTTGGATTACGTGGGACTGAACACAGAGAGAAATGGCGGCTGTGCTGGAATCGGCGGGAGATCTGAACTTTGGGTTCTGTAGCATTTATCTTTCCCCGAGTGTCAGGGTTCTCAGGTCTAACCCTCTTCCAGGCAGCCCCTACTTCTTTCTTAGAGTAGGATGAGGAGAAGGAGCTGAATTGATCTTGTCTATCTGGAAGTTGGGGAGAGGATATTAACTTCTTTCCTTTAGCTAATGGGAAGCCTTTATAGCTGCCCTTCAGCCTCTCCCATCTATCTCTCGCCTTCTCAGTGTAATTGGTAGACCATCTTTCTGTAGATGATTTATATGGTCTCAAAACTTTATTTTCTCCTTAGTAGCAGAAGCTGGTTTGTCAGAAAACCAGTTCTGAGTTGGTGCTACCTTTGGAGAAAAATCTGGAGAGAACAAAAGGTGCCAGTTTTACAGGGGTTTTTAGCCATTGCCTGAACCATCTTACAAACCCGGTGTGTGAGATGACCTATATCCCTTTTAAAAGAACGCTTTCCTCATAAGCACTTAGACCTTGACATAAATGCTAATGAATCCATAAAATGTCTCAGCATCTGGCCCAGGAGCCTTCAGGGCATCAAGCAGAACAGGAGATAAATGGAAGTGCTCTCTGTACGTAAGGTCGCAGAACTGGCTGTGGCTGCCAGTTAACCACAGTTAATAACCTGCAGAAGTCCGTGTTATTTCACCTTAAGGTTGACGTATATTTTGTTTGGACCAGGTTTCTCCCTTATAGAAGCCCAGCTTTACAATTAGATATGTGGTTTAAAGTAACTGCTCTCTCCTGTTTGCAATTTAACGCAAGAGGGTCGATTCTCCTCTTTCACAGGGCAGGGGTGGCAAAGGAAGCATCTATGTCTGGGCCTCTGGCGATGGGGGCAGCTATGATGACTGTAATTGTGATGGTTATGCATCGAGCATGTGGACAATCTCCATCAATTCTGCTATAAATGATGGACGGACAGCTCTGTATGATGAAAGCTGCTCTTCAACCTTAGCCTCCACCTTTAGTAATGGGAGGAAGAGAAATCCGGAGGCTGGCGTGGTGAGTCCAGATATTATTGTGCTATTCCTCTGTCTTTGTGCACTCCCACGACCTACTACAACTCTGCTTTGGAGCAGCAGATGGTTCTTTGTTGAGATGGATATTTTCTCATCTGCAGTACATGATGGTGCCAAAACTGTCAGCTGAGGAGATGTGGGATTAGTACTGAGAACAGCAGGGATCTTCCACCTTTTAGAGCTTCACATAGTTGGTGCTTTCCTTTATCAGAAACCAGATGTAGAAGTTCAGTTGCACTCTTTCCAGAGGACAGTGTGACAAAGGGTCTCTGTAAAGATCTAAATGAAAAGTGTCAATATCTGAGATCATACTTACTTGTACTGGCAGAGCAGTCATGAACCAGACTTCTGCTGTACTACAGGCTGCACAGAGCAGAAAGACGTTCAGTCACCCACAGAGGAAATGTGGGGTTCAGATCACCCCCAGTCTCCTGCTGAGCAGAGCATCATACTCAAGTCCCTTACAGGGCCATGGCTACAACTGGAAAATACACAGTTTCTGTTCAAGTGTAACTGGGATTCTCTTCCACTGTACTGATCGCTGCTCTTCATCATCTACAGACTATCCAGGACATAGTTTAATTCACAAAGTGGAAAATTCAGGTGTAGTAACACAAGGTTAGTTTTTGCCAAAAGCTGTTGTACATTTTCCATGGCCCTGCCTCAAACCCCACAAACAAATTGTATAATCCCAAAGGCCCACGTGCGGTAGCAGATGGAAAAATACTGGTTTCTGTCTTGGTATCAGCACTGTGCTGCTGTCAGCCAAGATGATCTGTGGCACCTTTGTAATTATCACAATAAAACGTTTTTCTAAGGTTTCTTTCTGGTCTCTTCTGGTAACTACTCTGTGTAGAAGGTATCAGCCTGGTACTGCTGTTGGTTCTGGAGTTGCACAAATGTTAGAAAGCTCAATACCTTTAACAGTTCTAGTTTCAAATCTTTCTGATAACCTCAAGGGAATTTAATGCCTTGGTTAAACTGTGTTTATAGGAAATAAATGCCATCTACACGAGTTTCTGAGTTCTAAGTGGTAATGAACATTGTTTTACTACAACGTGATTTATTCTTGCATTCACACCTTCTGTAACTATGCCTCACTGTGTTTTTAAACTATTCTAAAGAATAAAACAGATCCTAGGAATAAACACACAATTACTCTAAAGAGAAAGGCCACAAACTCTATTTTTCTGAGTCTGTAGCTGCACAGAAAATAAACTAGCTGGTTTCATTAATTATGTCTAATGTCATTGCAGGCTACAACGGATCTGTATGGCAACTGCACCCTGCGTCACTCAGGAACATCTGCAGCTGCCCCCGAAGCAGCCGGAGTGTTTGCCTTGGCCCTGGAGGCTAAGTATGCTGTTGAGAAATTCCTTGTGAGCTCTAGAGAGGAGAGGGCCTGTAGTTTGTTTAATGTTGTTCATCAGATAAGTTGGCAAGGGGCTGAAAGGAGCAGCAAACAAGCTGCCTGCTCCAGCGGCATGCGCCGTAACTTACAGATGGAGCGACAGGCTTGCCAAAGCTGTATAGCAGATACATTTTGGCTGACTCGCTCTCTCTGTGTCCTCTCCACCCACTGCGTCCAGGGGTTTGTCTTCTCCAGCACTGTTTGGAAGGAGTGGTCATTTCAGTTCTCTGCATATCCAGTGTGGAATGCCCAGCCCACAGAAACGTAAGAACAAACACGTAGTATCAGACAGGAGTTCATCTTGTGCCATGACTGTCCGTGGTGACAGCTGCTTAGGGGAGAGTACAACAAACAGGGATTAAGAGCAAAGGGGGTGTAAGAGCGATCTCTTGACAACAGCTTTGGCCGCCAGTGGTGTGGAGAGCGAGCAGTCAGCCGATCCTGTTTAACAGCCACAGGCAGATTTACCTGCCTTGGGTTTGCCTGACTCTTACTCCAACTTGTCTGTGTTGGCACCTCTGTCACCCAGGGGCAATCAGTTCCACAGCAGTAATATTTTTTGGCAATGGTAGTGGCGAATGTTTCCTTCGGTTTTTCTTAACCTGCTGCTGGTAATTTGCTTCTGTGCTAACTAATTGCTCCGCTACGTGAAAAAAAGAGCTATACATTGTCTGTTTACCATTTCCATACTATTCATGACATTGGAGACCTCTTGTAAATCTTGCTTCATTATTTTCTTCTCTAATGATTAGGAAAAGTTTTCCTTACAATAACCTATACCATCTCTTTACTTCGGGTTAAATTATTTTATGAAGTGAGACAGCATTTGCTCAGTAACAATTACCATTCCTTTTCATTTGGGCTGCCCACGAAGACTGGAATTACTCTTGCCAAAGGATCACAAGTAGATATGAGACTAGTACCCCTGGTTTGCAATCGGGTTTCTAGCCTTTGCTGAGAAGAAGGGCAGGGATGGCGGGGGGAGATAGAAAGAACTGTCAGTGTCTCTTATCTCCTTCCAGACTGGCTTTATTAAACCTCCATTTCAGTGTGCAGAACCACCCTGGCTGAGCTACATGAGCCTTCACAGGAGGGGCCAACCATTTCCCACAGAGGGTCTGCTGCCTGCACTGTGTCTCCCAGCTCGTATTTTACGTCTGACTTGTCTCTAAAACCAGACCAATCTGTGAAATGGAAAAGGTGGTTTTAAGATATGTAGCAGCTCTTAAAATATTTAAATAAGGGCGATGCAAGTGATATCTGGTTTTCAGCTGCCTTGTGTCACCTTGGAAAATAGTCAGTAGTTGGCTGTTCTGGTCTACACTCAGCACGCACACATGCCTGTTACTTGGGGCACAGAGAGCTGAAAAGCGGCTCTTTTTAGGCTGATGCTTTGAATCAGGCATATTGTAACGTTGAAAGAGTTCATCATAAAACAACTGGGATAGCTTTAGTTATGTAGAATTAGAATGTCAGTTCTACAGCTTCCAGAATAATAACTTGTAAGTGCCCTTCCTGTCATTGTAATCACTGCAAATCTAGGAAGAGAAGAGCTGATGATGAAAAATGATCATCGCATCTGGAGAAATGTTACTTTACTGCATCCATCCATACTAGTATATCAGGGGCGACAAACCTCTGCCATACCTTAGAATACAAACCTACGGCCATCCACAGCCCGTATATCCATAGTCCCACACTACCAAAATTATGAAGGCCTTGATCATTATAGCTCATCAGCTTATTTGGACCAGGGCTTCTCTGAGCGAGTCTTGGAAAGTCCATGGGAGAAGCGGGAGGAGCAGGCAAGGGAAAGAGAGCAGGATTTCAGAGGAAGGCTAGGTGAAATTCTGTCATCATCCTTTTCTTTTTGTATTCTTTTCAGGATCTGGTCAAAAATCCTACTCATCTTATTAGCTTTAAAATTGCATGGTGGATCTATAATGTCTAGTTGAAGGCAGTTGTTTTTAAGAACAGGGAAACAATCAGAAATGATTTTGCAATTTGGGGAAATACATTTTGGGGAAGCGCTATACAATTAAAATCTATTCTAGTTCCACTGAAATCAACAGCAGCTTTGTTATCGGTATGGGCATAGATACAATTTCTGTGTGATTCACAGAAGCAGATTTTACCAAAAAAGCTTACTCAAACACACTCTTTCTTTAAAATCTGCTTGGAAGTACTGTACTGTTTGTTTCCCATGTTGCTCTTCCACAGCTTGGATCTGACATGGAGAGACATGCAGCACCTGACAGTGCTCACCTCCAAGAGGAACCAGCTTCACGATGAAGTTCATCAATGGCGTAGAAACGGCGTTGGGCTGGAATTCAACCATTTGTTTGGCTATGGTGTCCTAGATGCAGGAGCAATGGTTAAGATGGCGAAAGACTGGAAGACGGTCCCCGAGAGATTCCATTGTGTTGGAGGGTCAATACAGGAACCTGAGTAAGTGAACGGTCTAGTGTATGTGTTTGGCTTCTTCCAGGCATTTAGGAGACCACAAGCATGCAGATATGTTGACAAAGACATAGAGTCAAAGAAATATAATAAATATTTTATCCTAAGAAAGCCTACCATTACCAGAAGCATTCCAGATATTTCAATAAGGTGATGAAATAATCTACCTGGTCTTTCAACTCCCGGTTTACCGAAGGAGTGCATTCTACAGCTCATCTGTGTCATCACTGCTAGTGCCGGTCGTGTTAACGCAACACCCATTTTGCCTGGGTGCTTACAGGTGTGTTTGTGCCAAAGTTCCTGTGAATAAAGATCCCAAGTGAAAATCTGGGAAGCTGGCACTGTATATTACATAAACTGCTGCCACATGAAAAGATCTGTCAGCCAGGTGATATCTCCCTGTGACATACTCCAGCAGACAGTTTTATCTCCAGAAGACTGAAACAATAATCTCCAGGTACCAGTGATTCAGTTTGAACACTGCAGCATTTAATTGTGTTTGGTTTGTGTTCTTCAAATCTCTAATTGCAGGCTACGTAGTCAAATTATGTTCTGATTTACCTTTGTCTGCTAAAGTGAATGAGTCAACAAGTGAATGAATTAATACTAATTGACTGCAACAGCTATAGTTCAATTTAATTATTTGAAAAATTAACCTAATAATGGCCAATTTATGCCTATACAATATGAAATCTGACTTTCCAGCGCCATTTTTGAAGGCATCGTTATTTTATTTGAAAAAGAAAGCAAACCAGTGTGCCACCCTGGCACGCAGCTCAGCCAGGCAAAGAGGAAGTTTGTTCCTGACCTTCCAGATGAGTCTGTATTTGCAGCATCCAAGGTTCTACAACTGAGACGTGAGATTTAATTTATCTGGCCTATGCATGCTCACAGGTAGGAAACAAATGGAAGAGTGCTGGAGCTAACTTTGAGCTATCTCTAATTTATTTGTAATTTAAATGCAAACAAATAATTGCGTTTATCTTAGTGCAGCTCCGTTTATTGAAATGGGGATCATCCTAGAGGAAGAGAGAAAATTCCAGTCTGTAGGTTTGGGTCCGTGCATTAGGCTGTGTTAGAGATGTTCTGGCAACAGGATGAGCCCGAGTTGGGCAAGTGCTACGCAGTGGGGTTACCTCCTTCTGCCTTTGTTCTTCTGTCCTGTTCCTGCTGTTGAATGGATAGGAGAGCCAAGGTGATGGAGCATTTCCTCCAGCCCAGGGATCTGGAACTGCAGTAAAGCTTCCCTGTAGCTGTCATTGCCCAACAAGCTCCAGAGCTGAGAAATATGCTGCCTTGTGATGTCTTCTGAGAGCAGCACCTGGAACAGGCTTTGTGCTTACAGCAGACGGATTTGTGACGTTCTGCCAAGTCAGTCACCACCTAAGCCTAACTCCACTGCAGCGTAAGCTCGGTGTGTGGTCTGTACAGGTGCCCTCCTTTAATTACCCGACATATCTCTGCATTCATGGGACTGCTCTAATATTTATGTCCCCCAATGCAAATGTCACTGACAGGATATAACAAGCCTCGTGACTTGGAACATCTACATTTTTTTAATTACACTGTAAATAAAACCAGTGAAGTCCCAGCACCTCCAGAGAGTCCTTGGAAATGAGAACTACACTGCACTTCTGCCGTGGATAACTGGGTTGGTTTTCTAGTTTGGCCTTGCTGGAGCAACATTTTCTGTTATATAGCAACATTCTATCTGTGTTTATATAAATCTAGGTATTTGTATATATATAATCCATTTTCAATACAGAGGTAGGGAGGTGAGGAGCGGATACAGAAGCGTGTGTACCACAGGAGCATTGCCAATCAGCAGAAACAGGCCGGGAAAGAACTGACAGGCTAGGAGATCCAGTGTGCTGAAAGCAATCCGGTTTTAAGCACAGCATTTCTCTGCTGCTTGTAGAAACACTTCTAGCAATAGGGACTTTGCCTGGAAAGAGACTTTTGTTGGGTCAGCAAAAAGAAAAAAAATGGACAAGTCTGAATCTGGCCAGTTCAGGGAGATACAGAGATGATTTAGGACATCATAGTCCATTAGCTGAGCTACAGGAGCATGGGAGTGTTCTTCTTGAGAGCAGTTAGCTCCCCCTGCGCATCTCTAACTGGGTACTACACTTCATTTTTAAATACCTATTTATATATTTTTAATATATATATGTTTCTCTTGCAATTGGGCAGCGGTACACTGTGAAGGTGTGGAAAACCCATCTCCTCTTCTGCTCCTTTTGTGTCAGTCTTTTTCCACCACCCCGGTTGGTTTTGTTTCTTTGGGGAAGTTCACCTGGGCTACAGTAATTAGTTTAGCAAAGCAGAGAGTGTTGAACTCTAATTAACAGGAGAGGGGGAAACAGAGCCAGCCTTTTGTCATGCGTTTAGAGAGCACCGAAGAAGGTGGAGAGAAGAGCTGTCTGCAGCTGTCAGGCTGTCTGCAAAGCACATGGAGCGGTAACACTGCTCTTCTTTGGGTTGTGGCATTGATCGATAGAAAAGACTCACGCTGTGGGGTCCTCTGCCACTTACTGGAGGAGATAGAAAGCACTTACCACCACTCTTGGAATGAGGCACTGTTTGCAAAGTTTCTCCGCTGTGTGAGATTGCGGTGAGACAACGCGAGTTCAGATTGCTTTGAGGAGGATGCTTCCCATGCAGAGAAACGGCAAGTGTGTGGCAACTGTGAGGTTATGATCCTCCACCTCTGGCTGGCATATAGTGCGTTTTCCTTGTGCTTTGGCACTCAAAATAAATCCCAAGGGTCTTACAATTACATGTTCAAATATTTTAGCTATACAATATTTATGTTCTGTCAGCTTCTGCTTCAGGGCATCCAAAAGATTCAGAGCAACACAGACGTTTCAGTTTAAGGTAGGTGTTTAAATGCCTTGAGGACCTGGACCTGAATGTCTTTTTACTCTGCAAGTACTCCCAAGAAGGCAATACTCTATGAAAGGAGGGCAGAGACTGTCCTGAGCCAATTAGTCATGTATTAAGCTGTGATACCTGGAGCTCATCTCAAGAATTCCCGGAAGCAAGGCTCGAATGAAATGTTTTCACTGGTCTCTGAATAACTCAGTATTTCATTAACAAGGAGAAAAGGCTGGTACTCATTTCCTTTGAAAGAACGTATTCATCACCGCAGTGTGCTCAACGTCCTTTAAAAGGGACTCTCTTTCTTATTTTACTGCAAAACCTAGGTCGTGGAGAAGCCACTGGAAGAGGTAATGACAAGCTGACTGGAGTCTTTTATGACCTACTCCCTTTTATGATGATTGCAGTAATTCCTGTCTCTCAAGCATTTCTTTTAGACAGAAGAAGGTGTCACACTGCTCACAGCATGCTGACGGTGAAGACAGAGAATTTTCTTTACGCTTCCCGCGTATTTTGCCAGCCAGTTTTGGGCTGGTAACGGGCAGTCGCATCCTGACCCGCGGGGTTCGCCAGGCACTCGCAGCCCCGGCTGCCGGCAGGGCGCTGCTCCCGGGCCAGGCGCCAGCGCCTTCAGCTCGGCGCTGAGATGCCGAGCGGCACTGCCTGGTGCACAGCGGCTACTGGTCTCCTCTGTGAGAGGCGGGAACGCTTCCATGCACCGTGCTGTCCCCCAGCATGCTCTCTCTTCCTGGTGGCTTTGGAGGCATGCTGTGGAAATGCTGCTGCCTCCCAGGTTTCCTCAGCCACATGGGGAGCAACCACACTGTGGGTGCCCAGCCCGTGGGGAGCCAGGAGCACTGACCAGTATAATGTTGCTCCCTTTTGTGTGTAATTTGTGCTGTTGACAAGTGGTGGCAAGACCGTTAACAGCTGTGAGAGCACGGTCCAGATGTGAAGTTGGGTTTTTTGCACACTTCTGTACCTTAGGTGTTTAAGGATAGCAATTTTCTTGGAAAAATATTTTTCAAGTGAGCTGAAAGTGGGATCCCATGTTTGCGCTGGTTTCCAAATCAGAAGGACGTGGGCTTGACTGTGGCTGCACCGACGTTCAGTGCAACTGGCTCCTCTGACTCCAGACACTTGCCACCATCTCTTAAGGTGACGGTCTGACACGACTGACTGCTCACGGTTCTTCTACTGAATATACACATTATTATGCAATTACCCAGTGTAGCAGAGATAAGTAAAGGCAGATATTAAATATATGTTAATATTTCTTAAATAGCAGGATGTACTTCCTAATTGCATTCCTTCTCTCTTTCTGTAGGTGTACATTTCATAATGTATTTTCAAATCAAGGTGGTGATACCATTTTCTAAAAAGAGAACGTTCTCTTTCTGGATAAGTTTGTAACTCTTATTTCCTTACCTTTCCACGGATTGATAAGGAAAATAGTATGGGTTTTTCGGTGAGGCACCAAAACCCAGCGGTTTTAGTACGAGCCACATCATGCTGTGTATCTCCTTTTAATTTCCTTAATTATCTTTTGACCTGCAGAAAGATACCACCAAGTGGCAAGTTGGTCCTCACACTAACAACTGATGCTTGTGAGGGGAAGGAAAACTTTGTCAGATACCTTGAACACGTCCAAGCAGTTATAACTGTGAATTCCACTAGGCGAGGAGACCTCAACATCAACATGACCTCACCAATGGGAACAAAGTCCATTTTACTGAGCCGGCGCCCCAGGGATGACGACTCCAAGGTGGGTTTTGACAAATGGCCTTTCATGACCACACACACTTGGGGAGAAGACCCCCGAGGTACCTGGGCTCTAGAGATTGGGTTTGTCGGCAGTCTGCCTCAGCGGGGCGTGCTGAAGGAGTGGACACTGATGCTGCACGGGACTCAGAGCGCACCATATATAGACCAAATAGTAAAAGATTATCAGTCCAAACTGGCCATGTCCAAGAAGGAAGAGCTGGAAGAAGAATTAGATGAAGCAGTGGAGAGAAGCCTGAAGAGTATACTGAGCAAGAACTAGTGCTGTTCTGCATGACGGTGTCTTTCCTTCCCCAGATCCCTCTACTCACCTTTCTACTGTCCAAACCTCTGTGTTAGACATACTACAATGATTGTCTCTGTAGCCAAATTACCACACTTCCTTGATTTTGAAGTCCTCTATCTCGTCAATAATTATTTTAATTACCGCTGAAGCAATCCTTTTTTTACTCTAAACCACAAATATACTGTCCCCCACCGAATACTATGTACAGTTTGTGACTGTAAATGATTTTTATTTTGTGTCATACGAATAAGTAATAACCTGCAAAGAAGTTGATGGCTTTTCCCTTCATATTTTTGTGGTAAATGTTGTTTGTATTGAAAAAAAAAAAAAAAGAAAATAATTTTAACATTGGCAGTTGGTGATAACGGGCACATTTTTAAAAATTATTGTGAGAGAGGGAATCACAAAGAGGTTGGCTGGAGAGGTCTCTGAACGTCTAACAGCTCCTTCTGCATCACTGACTTCAGTGGGACCTTCCCCACTGGATTCAACCAAAGTAGCACTAGACCCTACAAAAAGAAGTAATCCAGAGATGAAGACAATTTGCCAATCCAATTTGCAGAAATCCAATTGAGAGTTTTCTTTAATATATACACTTACACGACACACGCACTAACACAGCCACAGAGTGGGTCAACAGGCGTGCAATAAGGAAGGCAAAGCGAAGCCAAAGCCAGGGGACGTGGGGAAGTGCTTTGCAAACAGGGTCAGGGCATTCTAGAAGCACAAGTTTCAGGGGGGTTTGTTTCGGGGGTTGGTTTGTTTGGGCATCTTTTAGTTAAGGCAATTTTAATCAATCTACCATCTTACAGCACAACAAGCTCATAGGGAACGAGCTGCAGGATTTCTGGCAAGCTGTGCAGAAGTGCATCTGCTCGTGTCTGTATGGAGATTACAGCAAGGCTGTGTCAGCATCTCCAACCACAACCCCCTCTTTTCTTTTCTGGGGTTCACACCCTGGCTGTCAGTAAATCACTGTGGGAGATACTAGAAGGACGCCGTTTCAGTCCCAAAGCCATTTTTTAAGTCCAAATTTCATTTTAAAAAATAAAGATATGTTATTTTTATGTTGTACAAATATATTTAAGGAGAAAAATACACCTAAGTTATTAACGTGTAATGCAAAGTTGGCCTTCTTGGGAAATAAAATGTAATGTGTTTGGGAAGATTTGTTGGCAATCGTTGCTCTTTTCTGTTTAAAGAGTCAGTCCCACCTTCACCTTTCGTACAGGAGTAGAGTCGGGCTCTCCCACCCTCGGAGGCTGCTCTGGCTTGGTGGGAGTTACTCATGGTAACAACCACTATCTCAGGTGTGAGATCCCAAATTTAACCTTTGAATAAAGGGTCTTGATTCTGCAAACATGTGGGCACTCACTCACAGTAGAGGCCATCAGTGGACCTGCTCAAATGCTGATTTTAAGCAAGTGCCTCAGATCTTTGCAGGATCCAAGATCTACTTTTTAGCAGTGGCTAGTTTCAGAATTTTATTATGTATTTTTAATATGCAGAGTATTAATCTAAAATGTTTTAATAAGAGTTGTCCTGGTTGATCAGGTGCATAGTAATAGAAACACATTCAGTAAGTATTTATCTAATTAAAAACATAACCCAAAGGTTATATGGTGGACACGTTTCACTTAAGAATGTATAATCTGTGCTGTTATTTCTAGTCAATAGCCATCTTTGACCTGTCCATAAGAGGCCTGGTTTTTTCCTTTACAAATCCAAATGCAAAATAAATAGGTGAACCTACTCAAGCTCTATGTGAATTACACTCTAAAGCCGAGGCAAGCAGCCTCGCACTACTCACAAGCTCCTCGTTGCGTTGCTTCGGACAATGGCGTCACACTGGGACAAAGCAGGCATCAGCAGGAGAAGAATCGGGCCCTGTGTTTTTGAAGAGCTCTTGGTTATTTGTCCAAATACATTATAGTGCCAACCGTGCTTAATGGGGCGATTCAAACCTTAACCCAGGGACAAGATGGGTCCATTTCAGAGCATGACCTGGAGTTCATGAGGCACGAGCCAAAACTCACTGGAGTTAAATGGGTCGGGGACAGGTTTGCTTGTGCCTTTGGAAGTGAATGGATCACGCTGACAGCACTGGGCTGCGGTGGGAGGCACCCAGCTCTCAGAAAGCGCAGCATATACCTATCAGAGGGAAGGAGTTACCATATATATATATATAAAAAAAAAATATATATATATATGTGTGTTTATATATTTATACATACACCTGTATGTCTAAATGCATAGAACACGTGGTATCTCTCCCTCTCTATGTATATATATTACATACAATATGTGCAGTCAGATTACATTACGTATATTTGCTTACAAATATATATAAAATTACATATGGTATGTAATGTATATTACATAGACGCACATCATAACTTCTTGTATGTGTTCAAAGAACGATATATATATGAGCTTTTGAATGACTTCTAAAATGTGGAAAAAGTTTTGGACTAAGAAAAGCCCACGTGGAAATCTTAAATGAACATGTACGTGACTTTCCATTGCATTCATGTAATTTTGCAGTTCTCTCTTCAATCATTAAATGTCTTATAAAGCAGCAAAATAAATAGATGGTTGTTCATATTTTCATAATGCTGACATAATTTATTAAGTGAACGATCACGGTAATAAGAGATACACAGAAATGGTGAGTTTTGATAGAAGTATATATAAAACTAAGTGTATATACAATATAGAGATCTACTTCAAATTCTTCAGGATTTTTGCATCGGGATCGCTGAAAAATATGTCCAGTTAGACTAAGTTTTTATGGTATTGCTGATGGAAAATAATTTGTTAGTATTTATAATAAAGGGGAAAATGAAGCTCGTGATTTGAAACAGACGCTCACTGTTTAACTGAAGCCCTGTGACGATGTTTTATAATATGAGTAAAATAAAGAGCTGTTGTAAACTGGCAGGTCCTATCATCATTGCCTATCCGAAGGTACTCGTGAGGTAATAAGCGGGATGACTTCCCACCCCTCAGCTTTTTACACTAATGATGTGTGTCCCGTGTAAGCTGGATACTGAGAAAATAAACACGATCTGCCAAAAGAGTTGATAGCAACAGGTGAAGAGTAACGGGCTTTATCTTAACGCTGGGACACAGAAAATTACGGCTGCGGGCTCAGGAGAGCCTCGGGCATTACTTACGTGGTTCGAAGCCGCTGGCTCCAAGGGCAGCTCTGCAGCGGCATGCGGCAAGGCGGGTGCCACACTGCTGCCCTCGGAGGGCAAGGGGACACTCGGGAAGAGGGACAGTGACATTTTTGGGCTGCATTTCATAAGCCGTTCTGGCCCCAGGGAAATGCTGCAGCAGGTGGTTTGTGTCGGCTGTTTGGAGCACTTCGAGCCACACAGAAAAAACCAAATCCTGATTCCCCTCTTCGTCCCTCCTGCCCACCCATATACTTATTAGCTCACGTGTTCCTGTGGCACAGGGTACAGTTCATTTTATAACTGCAGCAGTAAAAGATGGCAGGGACCCTCCCGAGCCAGTGCTGATTGCCGCAGAGATGAGAATGTGCCTGTGGCAGTGTTGGGCTTATCCCAGGCTCTGCTGAACAGGTCCTCGCGAGTATTTCAGTGTTACACGAGCATCTGCATGTAAAGCAGTGGGTAGCTCCTCAGTCATGAGATGTCAGCAGTCATCAACAATAGACTGTGTATGGTTTTCTATATAATTTTCATACAAATTTACAGAAAAATGCCAATCATCTACAGCCTTACCGGGCATCTGCCATGTTTCGGGGAGGCAGGTCAGAGATCACAGAAGAATTTAGGCCTTAGTTCTTCACGGTCCTTGACTTCTGCCGATGTTGGTGTCTATGGTGCAGCTCAGCACCGGCTTGGTCCAAGTAAGTCCTGCACCTCAGGTTGGTGCCTCTGCAGTGCAGTACGTGACATCCTCAGTCATGTGTGCAACCAAACCTGCTTTAGGAGCACTTTTGGTACCGCACAGCTGCCGAACAAGATGTACAAGCACCTGAAAGCCATGTCTATGTCAGCAGCGACGCGTGATGGCACCACAGCACAAAACAGATGAAGGTGGGGGATAGTCACCCATTAGACTCCTAATCCAGGCTCTCCTCAAGTGTTGTCGTCTTGCCATTGCCTAAGGCTTTTTGTATTCACAACGTGAAGGTCTCTGTATTGCAGCGACATCAGATGGGTGAGGAATACCCAGGTCTGTCAAGATACTGCCTGAAGCTGTTTACACCCTGTTTTGTGACAGAATTATTAATCAGAGTTCTTATTGCTGCAGTTGGGGTTTTTGGTTGGTTTTTTCCCCACTTGCAGTACTGAAAACCTGCTTTCACCAGCAGTTATTCTGAGCAGTTGCTCCCAGCTCACCAGAGCGCAGCCTGTGTACGCATTGATAAATTCCTTCTCTGCGGTTATTTACACTGTTAATAAATTCAGCTGAAAAGCAGCACACACCCGAGCAAGCCACGTCTGGTCAAAACTCCTACAAGCATTTCAATAAAACAGCAGTGACAAAAAAAAATCCTGCCTAAAACTATGACTATGTGGGTGACTTGTCCTTGTTTCAAAGAAGAAGGTGCCATTTTACCAGACATCAGTCACCGTACATAAGATACTGCACCTGCATTGAATCCAGCTAATTAAAAAAAAACAGAAAAAAGCCACAAAAAAGCCAATAGAATATTGAAGGAAAGCCTTGGGTGATGTTTGAAGGCAGCCCTGAAGCTGAGGCTCATCAGCTCAAGTGTCATTTAGCCCCATCGTTTGCCGCTGACGGGAATAATCAGCCGGAAGGAAAAGGCATAAAGCTGAAACAAAAATGGGATGGGATTGGAGAAGGAATGTAGGGCCCAACCTAGTGAAGCACAGCAGTATGTAGCTCCCTTCAGTGGGATTATTTGTATGCCTGAAGTCAAACTGAGGCCTAAATGATGCACCAGCACTTTAACTAGTGCTTGGTATTTGCACATACCCAAGTGAAAGACTTCTTTTCTCTTTTTTGGTTTGGGTTTTTTTTTTTTTTCTGGGTCAAAAGTTTCTGGAAGCTGCAAGAGGCTGTTGCAGAGATGTTGCTCTTCATTGCTCCTGGCAAGGGGATGTGGGAAGGCACCGCTTGTTCCACCAGCCCCGTGGAGCTCCATGGGGGCTGCAGATGACTGGGCTGCAACAGGATCCCATGGCTGTAGTAAACTCTGCAAAATGCTACCGTCCGAGGAAATAACGAGAAAAAAATACAACAGCACAGAGTCTTTTGAGTTGGCTGCAGGCTGCTCAAAAGCTTGTTGGCACGCGTCAATGCCTTAGTTGTGTTGGTGAAGGACAAATAACGCCTTTGGTATATTTATAAAGTTTATCCCCCACTTTGGTGGAATTTCAAGTTTTATTCTGAGAAGATAAGCAGTAAGAGCTTATTTCAAATACAGAGAGTTTGTCTTTAGCTCCAAACAGAAAGGTCTGCCAAGCTCCTCTCTATTTAAAGACCGTAAATGAGAGAGATTTGGAATACATTAGTTAACATGTTTCCAGCCCTTCCCCTGGAAAACGTCCTGCACACCCAGTCAGTTGACGGTTACTAGTAGGAGCGATTCGTCAACGGTAAAGGCAACACAAGTCCACAGTGGGTATCTTCAGTAGAAGGCAAAACTTTTATTAAATGAACCAGATGTCACAAGTTAACATTTGCAGGTGTCTGAGAGATGGGGGGAATCGTACGGCAGCTATAGGAGCACTTGAGGAATATGCAAATTTGTCCCGATACTGTGGAAAGCCAGGCAGCTCTTTAATAATAATAATAATTACTTCCAACTTGTCCTAATCATGAAAATCAGTTGCATAGGATGTGCCTATCGCTGGTTGCCCTGGAGTGCTCCAATGGTCATGGCACCAAAGGTGAGCCTACGTCAGACAGAACTGCCATCAGGGTATCAATCTGTTCCATACCAAACAGCAAAAATCTCACTACTGTATCATTCGGTCAGGAAAAAAAAAAACAGTCATTTAATAACTATGCCAGACAGGTTGACTATCAAGGGGGGGGTGTGTCACTTAAGAGCCTTTGTCACCTGGTTTCTTCTTGCTTGTCTTCTCTATCATAGTTTCCACAATCATCGCTGTTTCTTCGTAGGTCTGAATTCTGTCGTCTGAGAACTTCTCGATGGACTCCACCACCTCCACCTTCTCATAGCTCATGGAGCCAGGCAAGCCTGTTTCCCTGAACAAAAGGCCCTGCTTATCTTCTCGTTCATATTCTGTCTCTCGAAGGACTCCTGGCTCAGTTGGGCTTATCAGACCAGGGGAAGGAACTGTCTCGGGCTCAGAGATGTCCGGGTACTTCGTGATTTGCTCGATCTTTCCTCTTGTTTTTTTCCCCCATTCAAGCACGTATTCTTTCTCTTCCTCTTTCTGTTTATCTTGGAGTTCAAACTCTTCCCTCCTTTCACAGATCTCCCCTTTCTCTTTTTCTGCGGGTTCAGCAGGTTCTGGCAGCTCTGGTATGGGCTCCACTTCACCACCGTTCATCACCTTCCCGTTGCCGGTGGAAACTGTGATCCCTCCTGCAGCTGGGATGGAAGGGGCCAAGATGCAAGGTTCTTCGTAGCCTTCCTGCCCTGTTACCAGCACATAACGCCCTTTGGGCGGGGCTTCAGGTTTAGGCTCCGGTTTCTTGTGGACTCTTATTTTCTCCCTCACAATGTTACACAATTTATCAAAGGCTTTACTTATCTGGGCTCCATCAGGCACGTCCTCTGGGCCCAATTCTTTTTCATCAAGTTCTAACCCTTCCTGCCCAGGTTTACATGTGACTGAGCCTTCGTGCCCAAACTCCAGCTGATCTTGGTCAAAACCTTCCGGAGTTCTTGCGTACGTTCTTTCAGGCGAGTGGCCGTCAGTGATGTCTTTAGACATCAGCTCCTTTTTCCTGGCAATTTTCTTCGTCAGAGCTTTTTGTCTGGGCTTTACACTGGCAATGTCTTGCATGGCCTGGGTGATATCTGGGGAAAAATCAAAACAAAGCAAACAACAAACAGTGCTGAGCACAGTCGCTGCAAATGCTGGAGCTGCTTCTCACCCTCACTGCTGCAGGTGGAGAGCTGAACGCAGCGGCAAACGTGAGCACAGCTTCCGTCAGCACGTTAAACAGCCTCTCCTGTTGTGTGGCTCCCCCTTGGCCAAGTAGCCATTTTGCATATGAGGTCGCCACTGGCACCAGCAGGACAACTTGTGTGTGTAAGAGAGGCGGCTGCACAAACCCTTCACCTATCAGGCCTGTGCTGATGCTCAGCAGGAGCATTCAGCGCCTGCAGCTGCAGGTGGGCTCAGCACCTTCCTCCCAGGCATCATGGCAGGGTTTGGATCTGTTAACCAGACAAGAAACCTTCTCTCCTGAGGCAGAGACTGAAGCCAGGTGCCCAAACCTAGAGGCACAGCCTGGTGGTAGGACTGAGTGGAAATTGCTTGTCTGCCTCTCAAATCCTGCTAGGATTTGAGAAGGAAAAAAAATACCCCAAGAGCCCAATTTTAAACCTTCCCGCTGAACACAGGGTTGCTGGGTGAGTGGTTCAGGCCTGATGGAAAAGGTGAACATCATCACCAGGTCTTCCAAAGACAGGCTCACCAGGGTGTGTCGCCTTTGTGTCCCGGGGTGGGTAAAAGTGTGCCAGGCGCATCCTCTCATGGCAATTTTGGGTATGTGCAGATGCAGAGAGATACATCAGGAGAGGGCAGTGAGCGGCCACTGGGCACAGAGCTGAGGAGTCACCCAGCCAGCGGTGTGGGGCTGAGGAGCAGCATTTTGGCATCCCTTGAACACTGATGCTGAGCTCCAGGCCTGGAGGGAAGTCCTGCTCACAGGCTGTGTCACTGATCTCCCGGGCAGTCAGCGGTCACAGAGCCCAGGACAGCTCAGCAGCAGCAGGAGCGTGGGCAGGCGGCTGATTTCCATGGCATGAACAACTAGAGCAGAGGAGGCAGAGGCTGGTACTGAGAATTACGGGAACATGGGAACAGACAGATCTTTGTCTGCCTTCCCCAAGGCAGCTGTTCTGTCCCACGTCACAGGTACGGTAACGCACATCAAGTCCCCTGCTCGCCTTGCAGGTAGGAAGCAGAGGTGTGGCAAAAGACACACCTGGCTGAACCCTCAGCAGGTAGAAGCCAGCACTTTGCAGGACAGTAGTTATTTATAGCTGCTGAAGATTTGGCCTCAGGCATTATGGACCCATTACGTATAAAAACACTACAGTCCACCGAGCAGTTAGGAAAACTAGCAGCTGCACTTCAAAAAATACCTCGTCTGATGTTTTATCTCCATTCTCAGGGCAGCGCCTACAGCACCTCCCTATAAACCAGCTCCTCTCTTTGTTAAGCTCAGCTTTGCTAGTTTTGTGCTGCCCATTTTCTTGTCAACGGGTTTATAAGCATCCTAATTCTAACAAGCGATTGTACAACACGGAGGAAACACCATCCAGAGGAAACCGGGCTATGGGATGTCATCAGGCCCCCCAGAAGCGTCCTCTGCCTGTCTGCAGCCCTCAGCGTGCCCTGATGCTCTTTGGACATGATTAAAGTGTGGACCAATGACTCGCAACAAGCCAGCACAAAACCCCCAGCGCTTTCCGTAGTTTCAGGTGCCTTCTGACTTTGTTCTAGTGCCTGGTCTAGGTAGCAAACCGCAGAAATTAGCAAAGAAACTCTTTTGCTTGTGGTTTTGGCCTTTGACAGCTTGTCCCAAAGCCAGCTGAGGTAAGCTGAAATGGTTGCATTTACTTAGCCAGTCCTGGAGTCAGGCTGTCACTGCTGGTATTCGGATGGAAGACAAATACAAAAAACAGCTTAAAATACAATGCTGCTGCTCTTGACAGACACAGGAAGACATGTCACAGGTTTACCTCTTCCCCTCGAAGCTTGAGGCTGGACAGGTCTATAGATCTGCGTGAAGAGTGTGACTGGCGTTCCTGCTATAGCAGAGTTTAACCTGCCGGAGAAGACGCGCATCGGTCAGAGCTCTCCCCCTCGTTTCCATGATGAACAAGTGAAATTGTGCAAAATGAAGCATGGCAGTTAAAAAAAATGTATTTCTCTGTGGTGAGGAGTCAAAGAGAATGACGGGAGCCTGTTTCTTGTTTGGGGAAAATCAACACAGCCACAGCACCTTCACAGGAGCCAGGCTGGTTTCCACCAGCAGGAGACAAGGGGTGCTCCATTAGGCAAAATACACGAGTAATTAAAACCCATAGCAAAAGGTTTGTAATTTAGCACAGCACTTCGAAAGGAGGAGAACATTTTCAGATGGGATAACAGTCAAACCATGCCTACCAGAGGTCAGCAAGAGCCGTACGTGCTGGCCAGTAAAATACAAAATTTGGCAGCTGTTACAACACTACCTGCACGTGCCTGACTTCAGAAGGGCAAGAAGAAAACTGAGCAGTCTTCCTTGGGAAATATTTGAGGAGTCAGTGGTATTAAGGGTTAAAAATTAAAACCAAGAAGCTGGACTACATGCAAACCAGTTACTATATCTGTGGCCTTTCCCGTCTGCTCTGCCAGAATTTGAGAGAATATTTGGGGCTGTAGGGAGGACATACACCCTGTGCAGAGTGCACATTGTGATTTTTGGCACTGAGAATTACCCTGATCAGATACTCCTAAGCAGAAAACAGTGTCCCAAAAGAGACGCTGAAAATTGGTGAAATATCTGTTCCCCCTATATGAGACTGACTGCTAGTGAGTGTCCTTCCCTGCATCTTCTGGACAACCCAGAGCAAGGGTTTGGGTGCTCAGGGGTCTGGCGCTGCTGCATCTGCCCGGGCAGGCAGTATCAGGCGCTGCTGTGAAAGCCCAGCTCCTTTTCTCATGTGAGGCTGATGGTTGACATTAGAGGGAGCCAGTGCTCCTCCAGCAGGTTTAAACACAACCCAAATCCATGCAAAATCCTTATATTCTACCCTTTTTCCTCCCTTGCCTGAAGAATGTGTTTGCTGTGAGGAGTGCTTTGCTTTGCAGGACATTTGCCCCTTTCTGAGCCCTGCAAGACTAACCTGCCTGTAACGCCCCAGCAAACTTCATTAACACCTGGGCAGTGGAGAGGGCATTCAAATTGCTTTTGTACACTCCTGACCCCTGTGTGGTGACACCAGGACAAGATATGGAAAGGAGAAGCTCAGAATGGCTCTGACCCTTTCCTTGGCAGAGGCTTAACCAGATTTTACATCTATTTGGATTCCTCTCCCTGGATATCTACCAGTGAAAGGTGTGAAATGGCCATAGTTTTGGATCAAAGGCCCTTAAATATACATTTTTCAAAGGAGGTAAGAGATCACTGGCCCCTTTGGTAGAGACCAGGAATTCAGCCTTACCGGCTGTCCTCGTTCTCAATGATACGCTTGTACCGTTCCAGCTCGTTCTCCAGGGACTGCTGGTAGATCACCAGCTGGCGGCAGTCGGTCGTGTACTTCTCCAAGGTCCTCTCAGCCTCCTCTATCCCCTTCCTAAGGTTTTCAATCTGCTCATTGTAAAGCTGAATTTCATCATCGTAACTCTCCTGGGTATTTTTAATTGCTTGCTCCAGCATGGTTGTCTGGAAAACAAAATTGGTGGGTGAAGGACGCAGCTCTGAAGCATTCAGCATCCCCGTATTTCAAGGGTAAGTAATTAAAGGCAAGACGTAGTTTCACTGCATTTCTCTAGTTATTCAAAACCAGTAACTCCCCGCTCCGACCCCTTATTTATCCCAAGGCTTCTGTTTTGCAATAAGCATGACAGGATCAGCATGAACCAGGAGAACAGCTGTGTGCTGTCTCCTCCTCCGTGTATGTGAGGCTGGGTGACCCTGTGGATGGCCTCAGCAGAGCAGGCAGTGACTCATGAGGAGAGCAAAAGCTCTTAACTGGGAAGATGTGTCCGGGAAAAACCTGTTCTTCCTTCTCTGAGGTCCACAGACCAAGTACTGAAGGTTAAGGAAGGGTCTTTTTTTTTAAATAAAAACTTTCCCTTTCAACTTCAATTCCTCAGCTTTTTTATTTGGGGGATAAAAAGAACTGCTTCAACTCCGGTCATTGGAGAGCACATCAACCAGGAGGTGGCGATAAGTGCCTTGTAAAAACAAGGGGCAGGAGTTACAGGTGGGATATTGAACAGTGTAATTCTGCTCTCGCTTCCTTCTCCTATTTATTACAGTTCTTTTTATCACTTGGGGTTGTTTTATTTTCCTTTTGAAATTGCTTATAAAGAGATGAACTCAAAAAGCTAATGGGGCCATAACTGACTAATGGATTCTTTAATAATTGATTTATTTCTGTATGTTACAGGCGAGATTTTCAAAAACCTTTTAAGAGCTTAAATTTAGGAGCTAAGTCCCTTGGCATTAGTTTGGATATATTGCAGTGTATGAGTGGACCAACAGGTTCCACAGAGACCCCTTTCGTGTTTAGTGCTCACGAGGTGGGGTCAATAACCTCTTGGCAATGCTGTTACCAGGTCCAGAAACAGGAAAGCAAAGGAGCTCAAGGACACCTCAGTCATCAGATCCAGCCTTTGCCATCACAAGCAACCATGTCATTGACCTCGACTTATAGTTATTTCACTCTCTAATCCCAAGGCACAAGAGTGAATGAATTAATTAACTCTTTCTAAATAGGACATGGAGATTTGATTTTGAAAGCATCACTATTAATTCCCCAAAGAGTGCCTCTCTCCATCTGCCAGCAGAAAGCTGATCTTCTCCCCTTTTTTTCTATATTAATTCATTATCTTACTTATCACTGCATTGATTCTTGCCCTTCCCAGAGCACATGTGTCCTTTCTACCACAGCACCAGGCAGGAGAAAGAGGCCAAGGACCATAGACCTGGGGGTAGCACTGTCCCCAGGTGCTCTAGGGGAAGAAATCATGCTCAGGAAGTTAACAGCTGCTGCTATGGCTGTCCAGAGGAGTCAAAAATCCCACCAAAAGGTGTTTTATGTCAATATATCACTCCCCTCACCCTAAATTGACAACTCAAGGCACAAAGGAAGCTGTATTTAGGGGGCATACGGTTGTCATTCTCCATGCCTGTCCACTAAGGAACATCGAGCTGCATGGGTGTAGGCCTGCCATTGGCAATTATGCACATCTGGTTTTTGTTCACTGCAGCCTTTAGCTCCCCCTTCATCTCCTGCCATCCTCATCCCTGCACTGCATTCTTGCTTGGAGACACTGGCTGGAGAAGGAAGGTTGATTTACAGCAGGTTTGGCTGAGAGATGGGCACGAGCAATGAGTCAAAGTCTTGGCCAGTGATTTTCTGCAAATCAGGAGCTGGCAAAAAGAAGATGGTTTTGGTGCTGGTAGCATCTAAGTGCAGGAGAGGCGCTGACTTAGTGCTTAGTAATGACTGGGATGCCAAATGTAGCTCAACATCTATTTCAGTTTTGATAACCAAGTCTGTCCAGTTCTCCTCACAGCAAGCTCAGCATTGGATGGAAAGGACTGGGCAGAGCCCTGAAGATCCTGCATCATTTTTCATGGAGTCAATTTCCAGCCTGAGCTCAGTAATTAAGAAAGCAAGCAAGACCAGCTCTGTGTGAGATTTTTATCCTCCTGCTGACTCCATCCTGCAGAAATCCAGTTGCAGTGTGGAAACCTTCTCCTACCACCTACTCTGATAAGCAGAGGCTACAATATACTATGATAGCTACAGTCCTCCCTGGCCATCTAAACCTGACAGTTTGGCCCACTGAGAGAATGGGAATGAAGCAGCTGAAGAAAAGGATGGAAAACTAAAAGGAAAACACACTTCTGAGTTCACAAGACTCTGTTGAAGGCCACTCAGGTTTTCTTATGTGACCATAAAAAGAGCAGAGTTCGTGAGCATCACAGTTGTGTTTATGGCTAGTAATGGCAGTACCTCTGTCTGCAGTTTGTATTTCTGCGCCTGTAGCTGGCAGAGGATGCTCTTGTATTCCTCCAGCTGACTCTGCAGAACAGGGATCCTCCTCTCTGCTACCAGTTTTTCCTGGTTGGAAGAAAATAACGTGTGTACAGGAAAGTATGTTCCACGATTTTAAAAAGAGTCAAAAGAAATTCCACTACTGGAAATAAACTGTAAAGGCAAACAGAAAATGACAGAAGACAAATAAAAATGTGGGTGTTGAACCTCAAGTAAACCCCTGTGGCATGGCTTTAAGAATAAAAGATGTCAGATGGCAGGACAGCTCATGTTGAAATTAGACTCTGTAAATACAGCTGTTCATATCTCCTTCCAACTAATAAATGTTCTTGGCACAGCCACCCATACTGGGGGGGAATCACCAAGTTTTCATCTAGTCTGTAGCAATTTATTTCATTTACAAATTTTTACCACATCTCACCCCTTCAGGACAAGATTTACTTTCTCTGTAAACACTCATATACCCTCCCAGCTCCTCCTCAGACAGGAAGCACAACTCCAACTACCTTGAACTAGCCATTTTGGGGATTAATCCATACGCTGGAGTGCACCTAATACAATCACTCTTCTGATCAATTCAGTTTTCCAAAGCCACAGTTACTTTTTGCTCTCATATTCAGTATTCGGTACTTTCTCATAGTTTTTGCAGTTTTCATGTATCCTTGGAGTGGGAGTTAGAGGATCTGGGACTCTTTAGGAGTAAACGTTGTCTCTTTCTTAGAGCAGCAGGTATTTACCAACAGCAATACTTACCTCACATATGCCAGTGGTTATAGGGGACACGCGAGGGGTTGTCTGGATGATCTGCTGCAAAACGTTGACGTAGGTCTGGATTTCCATAAGGTTCTGTGGTGAAGTAAAACAAAATGCTTCAATCAAAAAATGCCATAGCAAGGTCCTCCCTTCAATGGTGCTCGACTTCTGGGGTTTTAGAATGTGGTTTTAGATCTGATTTTGAGTGCACATGTCCTGACAGTTTCATCCTGCCGAGGGTACATTACAGGCATTTGGCTAAGTGACAATATAGTTCATAGTATTAATTAAAGATTCTCTGATTTCTGATTTCACAGGAGATTTTAAAAATGAGAACCGCAAATATCTTTGCATGTGGTCCAAAATAGCAAGCCTCTTCTTTCAAAAGCAAAAGATGGGGCAGTGGCCTGATCTCAGGCCTCACAGCTTTCCCAGGAAAGAGAAGGGGGCTGCATCTGTTAAAGTTGGCTGCAGCGTAATTGTATAGTCACAGGCTTATATCTGCTGATGAACTAGAATGCTGTGGCCCTGAAAATTCAGTATCCCCCCCTGATGAAAGCAATAACTTCTTAGCAAGGCTTGAGGGAGTCAGTTTGGATGCTTGCAGCCATCCAGCTGTTGGGCTTGACCTCTGCACTGCATCTGTTGTGCCTACTACAAATACATAGTGCTATATTCACCCACCAAAACACCAGTGGGATTTGCTTTAACTTGCCACGGGAACAGATTATGGAGAAGGGCAAGGCTTCACACGTCTCTAGAATGAAGAGCTAAAGAGGATGGCAAATTCAGCCAGTTACCTTCTTGTATCTGTCCTTTGTGGCATTAATGTCATCTTGCAGGAACTGGGACTCGATCTGCAGCTCCAGGTTGCACAGCAGTGCTTCATCTGCTTCCTGCAACGCAGAGACACGCGGCACGGTCAGTACGTGTGGCTGGAGCGTCAAACCCAGAGCAGCCACTTAGCCACACATGAAGCAGCCTGCGTGGAGAGTGAAAGCCTGCTGGGAGCAACAAAAGCATTAAGAAAGCAACAAACCACAGGCACCTTATTCGTCAAGTTCTCCCATCATACACGCTGCTTTTCTGCACAAATACAATTTATGGTACAGTTTGGCACCGGCACTGTTGAAATACGTTTACCATATGTTTATGAATGCTGGGAGCCAAGTAATAGAGGCTATGAAATACCAGTCTTCGATGCTAAAAGCTTGCAATGGTGCATGAATCTTAAACAGATGACATCAACAGACTAAGGCATTGATTTCTCCAGTGTTTACGACAGAACCTGAGGTATCCTGATGCCTATTTACTATTCCCTGTAAAGGAGCCCTTATTAAAAAAAAAACAGGATAGTCCAAAGCAGTTTTACACCTTTTGGTGTGTTCTTAAATATCACAAATGTTTGTCAATTTGGAGCCATTTCTGGAAATAAAAATGACAGATGAGCAAGTCCAGAAAAAAATCACCTTGCTGCAGAGGTTTCTAATCCATTGGGATTTGTGAGGATGAAAGTTCATAATGTCAAATTAATTCAGAGGACAAGATTTATGACTAGCAATCACGATCTCAAAGTACACAGGTATGAGTGGCACTTGCATATAAATGCAGTGAAATCTCCATTCCTGTTCAAAGGTCTAGATTAGATTTTTCCTACCTTATGTTATTTAAAACAAACCCTTTAATATAGAATAATTTCCCTGGAACTTGGTGATATATTTTATAAATATGCAAGTATGAAGAGAACAGCTTTATTTTTTCTAATTAATGCATGCCGTCTTGTTTCAGTTTGTCATTAACCAATACTGTAAAATATCGCTTTTGAGAAAGTATCTTGAAAGTTGTCAGCTGAATCTTTCTTTCAACTCCACAAAACTTGTAAGCTCCTCCAGCAGTTTGCAATTTGCCTCAAGAAATTCTTGATTTCTGCATTTAACTCAAAGTGAATTAAAAAAAAAAAAAAAAAGGATTTAAAGGCGTCCCATTAAAATTACCTATGTGCCATTACCAGCTGTAAAAATGTCTCCACGAGTGGATCATGGGTTGCAAATAAACCCCCGAAATCTATGGGTGCAGCACATGGCTGGCAGAAGGGGATTGTTCTTTTTTGCACGTGCACAGCACGCACTATTCCAAAAATGTGTAGGTGTCAGCTGTCTCATTATGCCGCTGAGCTGCCCAGCCAGGTCTCTCTGCTTTGTGAGAATGCGGCTGATTCAGACACGTCCAAACCAGCACATTCGAGGCCAGTCATCAGGAATGCCCGCTGCTTTTCTGCACTCCTCTGCCTTCCTATTGAGAAGAAGATCAGCAGGACAATGGTCATGTGGGGAGGTTTGGGGGGGAGCCAAAAAAAGCGCCCCCAGGCCCCTAGATAATACCGATAAGCAAATATTTCTGCATGTAATAAGCAAAAGCAGCATTTGGCTTTCCAAATGTTCCTTCAAAGGGGAAAAATACTTTTGCTTTTATTCCCTGCTTTCAGACAGACCAGCTTCATTGATGGTGCTGTATATCGGAACAGTGCAGTGCCTACACATTTTCTTCTGAACTGTGCAGTATTTGCCATTCACGCAGCTTCTGAAAAAAACATTCTGCTTTAGGTGCTGATTCCAGAATGCTGATCCATGTGCTGAAGCACTATTTTCATCTACCATGTAAGAGAAATCTCTTAGCTCTCTCCAGAACCAGCGTTTGCTGATTTTCCAAACTGATTCTCCAGCAGTTGGAAAAGGCACGAGTTTACATCTGCGCATGCAGGTTTCAGGTTACATCTTGGGCACCGTACAGAAATCAGCTGTGTTCCCTCCAGCATTTGGTGCCCAACTACAAGGAGTTGCTGCAACAGGGGCAGCCCAGACATAGCCTGGGATAAAGACACCCCCCACAGCTCAAGATCTTGTCAGCTGTGCCAGTTGTTGAATCAATCGATTTTTCTCTAGATACAGATTGGCTGAGAGGAACTGGTAAAGATGGACCCACCAAATTTTGCCTTCACAAGTATTTTTAAAGGGCTTGCAGTGTGTCCAAGAGCCCTGCTAGCACACTGGAAAATAGCACTGATGCAGGATATCTAAAGATCATTGGGGACAAAAATGTTAAAACACACTTCTTTTAAAATACAAAACGTGCATATCATTGATATGACAGCACTCAAGCAGAACAGCTTCTGACATTTATAGCAGGGAAATAAAATCTACTTAATCCACATGCAATTGTTTCCCAATACAGAAGATGAAGCATAAGCTGTGAAAAATAGAATACAATACAACTTTGTTCACTCAGATGAAAGCAAGAGAGGATGAATCAGGCTTTCTCAGTTTCACAGAGCTGGTTTGAAAACTTTCTAAATATGTTAGTAAACTTTCATATTTTCTCTGAGCCTTATGATGATGATTATTGTTATTTCTATTTCCATGGTACTAGTTCAGGTGCAGCTCAATATAAATATTCCTCATGTTTCCCTGCGAAAGGAACAAATCAGGGGGTTTTGTGGCTTCTCTTTTATTTGGACACCTAATGGGAACCTGAGACGCTGTCCTGGGAAGGGCTGGCCGTACCCTGCAAGGGACTGAGGAGCTTTGAGACACACCAGACTTCAAAACTTGGACACAATCAGCATTTCCTCATGCCATAATATCGCTACTAAATATACCTTAATACAGCAGCTGTATTAACAAAAAAGACTGGGGGGGGAAGAAGGTATTTATCAACACATTTTCTCCCATCGTATTTTAGACTCTTAGAAGTGTATTGGCTGCATGGAAAGACTAATAAATGGGCTCTTCCCACCTCTGTACGTAGACTCAGAGAGAAATTGTCTCCCAAGTTAAAAAGAGTTATTAAAGATGCCTAAACCTGTTCCAGATCTTCAGCAAGGGCGAATTTGCAAAGTTCACGTTGGGTGTGGCAGAAGCAACATGTCTGTCAACTGCAGGTCCCGCAGCAAACACAGAAGCCACTTGCTGATGCTCTAAAAGGAGTGTGACGCTGTAGGTCCTCCTAGTCCCTGGTCTTACTGAAAAATGAATGAAGTCCAGAGCACAGCTGAGGCTCTGGGCTGCGGATGGCATGTGCTACATGACCAAAACCAGCAGGACTGTACAGAGCAGGGCACTACGCAGTGCGTACACACACACCGAGCCCAGCCATCTGCACAAGGCTTCGGAAAGGGGATGGAGGGGGAGGAGAACTTTCCATCAGTGCATAATGACAAGAAATGCCTTGCTCTGACATTTTATCTTCCCACTGCTTCTTCAAAGCACCTTGCTGTGGTAAATAAAACTAAAGGAAAAAAATGATAAAGGCCTTTCCTTTTCCATTTTTCCAGGCTTACCTTATTAAGGCGTTCAAGGGTTTCTTTTAGCCTCTGCTGATATTCACGTTCGTTTCTATACCTGCAAATAGAAGACGGAGATGAAGTTCAGTGGTTCATCCTTCTGCAAACTGCATTGCCATGTGTGTTATCATGCACAATATATGCTGTACACTAAAACAGAATATGCATCTTGAAAGGGTCCAAAATAATTATTTATGCATTAGCATTACTTTTTTTTTGGTCCCAGATGTTGAGAGTTAATTCCAGAATTGACTAACTTCTTGCCTTCTGATGTAGCAGAAGACAACGTAATGTCACACATTTGCTATCACCTTTTCACAGAAAGCCCAAGAATAGATTATTTACAGTAAAAGCCTATTCAGTTGGCATTGGGCTACATTGACACATTCATCAGTGGTTACTACATGAATATTTCCTACATTGGCATTTAATTACATTGTCCTTTGTTTTCTGTTGTGCCTGATGTTTTTCAATAAGAGTTTTCGTGACAGACACATGAAACACAAAGGTTGCAATTTCACATATTGATTGTGTATGAATAATGTTGTATTAGGATGCTTTAATGGATGAAGCTTTGTGTCTTCTTTAATAGCAATTCATATTTCAGCTTGGTCAAAATCACATGTGAGTCTTAGTAAGGACTGCATTTAGCCAACTATTCTTATGCATTTATAAAATGTCCACAAGCACATAATGTGCGTGTTCCTGTACTGAGTGAAAAACTGATGTATATTATCTTTCATTTGAGGAAACAGCACATATTCTTTAAGAATTAGGGCTCTGTATTTGTATGTTAGAAATATCTTCCAGGAAATTCTTTTAGCTCCAGAGTAAAAAACTCCTAGTTGTTTATTATTGTTGTTTATCCCTTTCCCTAAATAAACTATATATACAATGTTTAATAAGAGATATGGTTCAATGAGACCCCATTAAATAAAACAGAAACAGACAAAACCATCACATAGTACTAGGTAAGGAGACTTTGCTGTCACTACTGAACAAGTGGCTCATCAAACTCCATCTGCTGCCCGTGTCAGAATATGTAAAATGCTTTCCCAAAAATAATAGGCATACAGAGACGTAAAAAGTTGTCATTTTCTTACTTGCTGGAAGCAACCCTCATGGTTGGTGACAACTCAGTTCTGGTGGCCAATGTCCTTTACTTGCAGTACAAGCAATGGGCGTCAACACGAGTATGAACACAGATGTAATTTAGAATTTAATCACAAACCCTCACCTGTCTGCTGAAATCATCGATTCAGCCCAGATATGCTGGTGGTGTCTAAGGGACTTGCTCCAGTCAACAGGGAACTTGTCAGTTCCTGGACTGAACACATCAAGGATCAAGTCATAATGGAGATGTCAACCGCAGTTCTTTCTTTTTATCTCCTGAAGGATGGACAGTCAATGTTATTCTCACCTCTTTCGACTTGTCTTGGAAAGCGGAAGGGATGGGGTCACTCATGAACTGACTAGGGCCATAAAGGAAGAACTTGGTAGAATAAAGTGGACTCAAATGGACTCAATTTGGTGCTCTGGTTTCCCAACTTTCCCTTCTTTTGAAACCCCACAGTATTAGCAGGGCTAACACTGTTGTCAATTGTCAATTGTTGTAATTGTCTGTTGTCAATTCTTACCATGAACAGTAAAGAAACAAGTGAAAATGATGAGGTTTTATTTCATTATCTCTCCAACAAATAGCTGGGCCTCCTCAGCTGTAGTGCTATTTTCTGACAAAAACTCAATGTCTTTTTGCCAAGTCATAGTAACATTGAGTTCATTTCCAAGGATACAACCAAGAATATTCAGCTTCAGAAGCAAGACTGCCTTCATGTCTGTTGTTTATTAAGTAGCTCACCTCCAACCAGTTTTCTATCTAATAAAATTTTTGTGTGCAGTTGACAATAAACACTTCATTAAGTGTGATACTTTCTGACAACAGAGCAGGAATGAAGCAGGTTGTGGCAGCTTGTGAAATCAAACATACAGCTACAATAAAAGGCTGGACTTCCACTCCTAGTAATATACAACCATTCAGGGTCTAAATCTCAGCCCTAACGTCATTCAGACCTGCTCAAACCTACCATGTTGCTAAATCCTCACTTAAAAAAATCTTTCAGTGACTGAAATATTCAGCTACATTTTCCTTCAATCTCAAATAACCCAAATACCTGCTGTGTCACACAGCCATAAATCCACCTGGCAGCCTTGAGGCAGTATTGTATGATTATCCTTTGAAGGAGGGCTGCTTTTAAGTGCTGTTCAGTCTGCTCCAGAAGCTCAGTGTAAAAGGGCGAAGGACCTCTTAGAAATGCTTCGGAGACCTCACAATGCCTCTGTGCCTGCTGAAGCGCATCTGTGTAAGCGTAATGGCTGACAAGTTGCAGCCCTCTTGTGCTTCAAACTTGATTTCAACGTTCAAGTAATTAGCTGGACATGTTGAAAAGAGGTCAAGCTTTTCTTAGACAGTTGTTGGCCAGTCTTTCCTGGACTTAAAAAGCCATAGGTTGATTTGCTTTTGAGAGCACTGACAGGCTCAAACAAAGCAGATCAGAGCTTCAAAGGTTCCCATCACCTCACCTCTCTTAGCTTAGCAGCTCTCTGTTGGGACACTAACAGATTTACAGGTATTAGTTAAGCCCCTTGAGCCCCACCACAGCTCAGGGCACTGGCCTGGTGAGAGCATCAGGCATGCAGGAGGAAAGCCCATCACTAGGCTTGTTTCTCCACCTGGGAAGCACACCTCCAGCAGCAATGTAAATCTCTTTTCCCATCCCCAGCTGACAGACAGGCTACGCTTGCTCTTAAAAGACGGGGCCAGGGCAAGGCCCTTTTTTTTTCTGGCCCTTCCTCTGCTGCAGTGCAAGGGCTGGCTCCCCTCCAAAGAAAAAACAGGCACAATACATCCTCGCAATGCCCAATGGCCAGATACTCAATTTGGTGTCAGGACTGTGCTGTTAACATAAAGAGAAATGCTGCCTCTCTGTTGAACCCTACTGAACTCTTTCCAGCAATATATGAAACCTCTTGGCTTGCCACAAGCTGAGGTTAAACTTTTCTATTACTTTTCTCCTTTCCAGTTTCCCTGAGGCACTTTGCTAGCCTTTTCTCCGTGGACAGCGCAGTAACGCGGGTGCCAAAGAAAGCACAAACTGCAAAACACTGGTCCTGCAAAGATGACGGACAGGAAAATAACACTTGTGTTTTATACCCTGAAAGCTGGGATGAGCCCCGTGAGGGCTGCGCTCCGCTGATTTATGAACATATTGCTACCTGCATTACCAAGAAGCTGCTATCAAGCAGCTGACAGCCATGGGGCAAGATTTCGGCAGTCTGAGGAGGGGGTGGCAGGAAGGCAGGACCTCCTCACCTGCTGCTGTAGCAGGATAAAGCTCTCCCTATTACCAGAGAAACAGCAGCAGCAGAGAGAACCCCTGCAGACAAGGTTTGAAGGTGACTTTGCTTATGGAGTTCCTGCTGCTCCCCACATCCCAGCTATTGTGTTTTCCCACTTGTTTTCATTTTCTCTCGTGGGTGTTGGGTCTCCACTGTGGCCCCAAAGGGTGTCAGCTCATCAGAGTACCACCACGTGGTGCAGCTTGGACAACACAGTGCCAATTTCTGTTTCTAGTGACTTCTAGGGAATCATATTGCATGCAAAGCCCACAAGATTAGCAGTGAATGAATTTTAAATGAAACAATCGATTAGCAAGACTTTTAATTTCTGAAGTTAATTAATCCTGTTCAGTCAAGGGCGCTAAAATCTGGGTTTCAGCGTCTTTCCTAATATCATGCAGAGAGAAATCCAGTCCTGTCACACAGCCAAATGCAACATTGCTATAATAATGATGCTCAATAAAATTAGCATAATTAGTCTTTTTATGAGATGCATCTAAACAATTCCTAGCGATGCTCTTTTTGCAGCTTCGAGAGGAAGAATTCTCCACTGGTACAGAGTCTGAATTATTCATTTTAATTTGAAAAGCTATGAATGCGACTACAGAAGATATAAAAATAAATTCTAACGTAAGATCTACGTTTCAATGGTTCATGCCCATTTAATTGTACAGACCTGGTATTCCCAGGTGCTGCTGGTTTTATATGTAGCTTTAAAAGGTCTACTTACATAAATGTGGCTTTAAAAGGTTTACTTATAGTTATAAACCTATTTCCCAAATTGTGAATGGTTTGTAAGAGCTAAAATTCTTTGCTTTAGTGAAGGACACAGACACTTGTCAATTAATTGGTATACAATGCTCCACTCTAAGAGGTTTTGTTAATCCTGCTGTGCCAAAAGTAGATGCTTTATGCTTCAAAATGAAGCAAGAAACCCCCACTGCGTGCTGCCAACCAAGCACAGAGACAGGTAGGAGAGCAAGCCTTCAGCACAGGAATCCTTCTGGTTTCAGCAGTGTGGTAAGGCCCTAACATGGCACAGAAGATTATTCCTCCCATCTTTTGTTTAGAGAGCTTTGTTTATAAGTTTAGGCAACTGAAATTATAGCGATCAGGATGGCTTTGAGCCAGAAACAGGGCAAGAAGGCAGAGTACAGGGTGTCAGAGCACTCATCTCCTTTTAAAGCCTACAACTCAAAACCCAACCAATTTTTTCCAGCCGCTGAAGAAACTGTCATGTCTGTCTTCAGGTCAAATTCAGCAGCTCCCAAGAGAAAAAAATAAAACCAAACTTATTGATGTAAACTGAAGGCAATTCAGCTAAAAAGCAGCCACTGCTCTTCCATTGTAAGGGCTCTATATATCTTTAATTTTTCAATTGCAACATTGTTGGCTTGGATACAGTCAAAGTTTCCTTTTCACTTTTGTTTATGGCTGCTGAGTGAAGATCTCAGGACTGTATGACAAGGCACCATCCATTTTTTCTGAGAAGTCACTAACTACCTTTGTAATAGGTCTTAAATCCCACTCTTAAAAAGTAAAGCCCCTTCTCTGGGTGTTTCCCCCCCAGGATTTCCAATGCCCTGTATTCTTCCCCACCTATTTACAGCTTGTGTAAAGCACCTCTAATAAAAAGTAAATTATCTTTGTGTCAGATCACTAATCCTGCTGCTGAGGAACTATACAGGAGCTAACCCACAAACTGCTCAGGTGGACGCAGGAATCCATTAAAAGGTAACCAGAACAAATTAATTTTTTCTGCCCAGTTTGTCTAATCTTTTTCTTCCCTGTTTTTCTTGCAAGTTGGTGAAATCGAAGGGGAAGTTGTGTGTTTTACTGCACTGACTCTTCACCTGCCTGAAATACTCCAGGGAGAAATAATGCACTTTTGCCCAAATACACCATAGCACATGTTCCTACACCATTTGCACGTATTTTTAACAAATATGTAGCTAGACATTTAAGTACCAAGTTTAGTCAAAATCTCATAGGCACTATGTAATAAAACCACATGAACAAATATCAGGCTCAACAGCTAAATTACAGCATTGGCTCACAGCTGAATTTCCTGCTCATAAATATTAGAAAACAGAACTGCCTACTCAGGTGCTTATTACTCCCTGGCACTGAGTCAGGGCGTCATGGACATCTGACCATTTCCAGCATCAAGCCTCACTGTCCCTGGATGGGCTATTCTCTGCTGCCAGATGAGAAAGAGAGATCAGGGCTTGGCAGTTCGATCGCTGTGCCGTAGCTCACAGCCCCCACAGGCTGTTCGCGTGGCAGCTCAATGCATTGGGTTGGAGATGTCATTTTTTTAATTAGCTTTTGTTTTTTTAGCTGGCTCATTTTCTTGATTCAAATCGCAGGGTTGCCCCAGGAATAGCTGTGGCAGATGAGGTGGTGTGTGCCGAGCAGCGTGCAGGGCTGGGGAGGACAGGACGAGGGTGTGTTAGGACTGTGTGGCTGCTGGTAGTGATGCATCATCAGACCACGGCCTGAAGACACAGATAGCCTCAACAGCAATTATCACACCTCTGTGTTCTAGCTCTTTCCAGTTGAAAAATGATTTGAGACAGAAAAAGAAAATATTGTCCGTGTTACACTTACTAGTCCAGAGGAGGGGAAAATCAGTAGAGGATCAGCTGGAAAAACCATGTAATTTGGGCAAGGTCAGACAAAAAGTCTGTGGTGAAGACAAGGGATGAAATTTTGAGGGACTTGTATTTCTGCAACAGCCAGACAGTGCTCCACATGATTCACCTTCTGCCTTATCGAAAATGTTTCTGGTGAGCATGGTGAGCACTGCCTTGGAGCAGCTGCACTTTCTACCAAGGCTGCATTTGTTGAAAATACTTCATTTTTCTCCTTCCCATCACCGTCAGTAAGAAGTGTTTCTAATCTTTTGCACGTTATATGGAGTTAAATGGAGTTCACCGCTCACCCTTTGGTGGGGAGGATGAAAAGCTCCTCTTCAGCCTCCATGCTGCTGCCAAATTTACCTGGGTGAATTAGCCAGATAGACATTTACAGGCAAAAATCCTGACTGATAAGTAACAGGAAGCTAAGACCCTTCTCTCCTGTGAGCAGTCTTTTTATGAGCAACCAAGTCTCATTGCATAGTTAATGAAGCAAGATAGTTAAAACTGCCTGTTGCTGAAGGGAAGGGACTAGATGTGTCTGCAAGTATTCATATGCCTCAGCCCCAAGGCTTCTGCTCTTTGATTTATGGTGCCACTGAGGTTAAAGATCTGAAGTTAGGGGAAATCTATTCTTTAAAGCTATTGCTTTAGTAGCACAAGATAGAAATAGCAGGATGCAAGGAAGGAGAGGAGGGTAATTAGGCAAATTTCACATACCAGGAAAAAATTCATTTACTTTCTTTTCATCTCACATCTGTGGTGGCTGGCACAGACTGGCCCAGGTGCCTCACAATGCCTGTAAATAAGAGTTTCTCAAAGATGTCCCACACATTTCAGGAGATGTTTGGGGTTGTGTAACTCTGTGCTGCTCAGACACAAGGCTTGCTTTGGTTTATAACTGGGTTATTCCCTCTTTGCAGCTCAGAGCATGATCCTCCTAAAACTAATGAGCAACAGCAATCAGCATGTGCCACAGCGAGGACCTGCTGCCACAGAAGGGAGAGAACAATCACCCACCTAGTAGCAATGAAATAATGAAATAAAGAGCTGGAGCTCCCTAAGTCCTGGCATCTTGCTTTGCACCATGGGCTTACATGCCATCTGATACATGTGGAGAGGCATCACCCATGCACGAGAAGCAGTCATTGATACCAAACTCATCCTTACTACAAAGATTAACTATGGAAATAATACAACCTGTCCTTCTCCATTTGCAAGCCTTACTTGTTGCGGTACTCATCAAGCATGCGCTGGGCGTCTTTCTCCTCCCGCTCCAGCTTGGCTCGGTCAGACGCAAGCTCCCGCATTCGCTGGCGGTTGAATTCGATCTGTCCAGCGAAGGCTTCGTCCAAGCCCACCAGCTCATCCATGCGCTGGAAGGTCTCCAGCTGCTTGCGCAGGATGGTGTTGCGCTGCTCCAGCACACGCGCCCGGTTGATGTAGCTGGCGAAACGCTCGTTGAGCTCCTGGAGGTTCTCCAGGCCCCGGGCTTGGGCCAAACTGTCGAATTCAGGGGAGCCTCGCAGCTCATCGTAGGCATCCGATCGCTCATACTTCTCCTTACGCACCTCGCGGAGGAAGCTGCTCCTGTACATGGCTCCAGGGGGACTGTGAGGTGCCGGGGTCCCCTCTTGTGTGCCTGCCTGTCTCTCCAGTTTGGATCTGAATTATGTCTGGGGGGTTCGGGGAGGAAGAACTGAACATAATCACCCCCCCAGATGATTAGGACTTGTCTCCAGGGCGGTTTGTGGCACTAAAGGCATCATCTGCAGCACTGAACTAAATAAATCCCAATGGCCCCGCCTTGGGGCTGCCCATCTGGGCGTCAGCAGTTTGGAGGAGCAGTGGGTATGGGAGGGGTGAGGGGCTTTTCTTTTTGAGCGTTGCAATTGTGTACGGTCAGAATAAAAGAGAGCAACATCCAGCTTTTGCTCGGCGGATTAAAGCGTTACCCACGGACAACAAAACGAGTGCTTTGCAGTTTCGGAGGCTGAGCTCAAAGCCTTTCGTGGCTGCACTGGGGGGAGAGCTTTGTTCTATGGTGGTGTCCCCAGGGTGGTGGGCAGAGACCTTCTGCTGAGCCAGGATTTTGGTATGAGTGGGTGGTAGTACTTTTTTGTCATTTGACAGTTTTGCAATTATTGAAGATGATGGAATGGTGTATGAAAGTCAGTGTGACTCCTGCTCCAAGTACAAGATCTGGCCATTTGGTTAACACTTCATTCTTCCTCATGCAAGCCTTTTCTGCAGGTTATTTCTACCTGGCGTGAGAGGCATCAAAGCAGTAGTGGTACTGAAAGCCCCATGCTTGACAAGGACCTCTTGGGAGGCCAGTTTCCTTGGGGATAGCTGAGTATCACATACTCTCACAAGCTGGTGGATATACTATATTATCCCATGAGGAGCCACCATCTTTCCTTCCTTTCTTCCTTATCTTCACTCCCACTGCAGTAGAATCTCACGTGCTGCCATTTGCTGCAAGGCTTTAACTTCTCCAGAAGTAATGGATGCATTTCCTCAAGTACTTTTTTTTTCCCCAGTCTTTTCCTTTGCAAAATCCAGCTTCTTGGGCCTGGTCCTCCAGAAGCACATCTACTTGCCCAGCTGAAAATTCCAACACCAAGAGATGTCTGGTAATAATTCACTTATGTAAAAGTCACTCTTTCATTTTTTAATGGACACGTCTTATATGAACATTTAAATTACATGTATTGGAACCTTATCAGAGAGTGGCCTCACTAATGGCAACTGCAGAAGTGAAGAAAGAAGCTGGATGCTCAGATTACTCTAGAGTTTGGTTTCTGTGATATCAAATCTGAATCAAAAGGAAAAAAAGTTCATTAAAGCTATTCTGGATCTTTCCTAATCTGCTTCAGATTATTTGGAAGTGCAATGGTCTTTGCAGATCAAATGATCTTTCAGAAAATCAAAGTAGGCTTTGCATACACATTGTGCAGCTACACAGGCAGCCTCTGAACTATATAAAGAGCAAAACAGGGGTAGATTTTTTAGAAATGTTTGGGTTCTTTATATAGCAGTGGACTTGAAACAACTGCTTTCCATGCTGCACAAACACGTTGGCATTTGCAGCTCTTTGGCTGGACAAGCGTGGCCAGCCGAACAATGCAGCTGAGCTTTTTACAAAGTTAGTCTTCCAGAAAAGATCAGAAAGTAGATTCTGCTGGATTGTGGGCAGTATATTTTTTAGCCTTTCAGTGCAATAATAGCCAATGTGAATACTATCCCATCCTTCTCTCTGGGGCTGGAAGCAGCCCTGACTTCATGATGACCATGCACCTTAACTCCTTAGATAATAAAATTACTATTTCTGTACAGGCCTCTCAGTGACCCACTGTGTCCCTAAGCAGATCAGTCTGTCTGCAGGGGAACCCATGCAGTGCCAATTTTTGCTACTAAAATTTATCCCATTCTTTCTACTAGAAAAAAATGGATTTGCTATAGCATGAATTTCTATATGCTATAGCATGTTCTTCTGTTACATACATTTCTCTAAGATGAGATTCCTGCTTTAACAAGATCTCATCTTGGGTTGCTTTGCCTGCTGACTTGCTATAGATACTGCTTTACTGCAGCTAAAGCAAGCTTAAATGACTCAGGCTCTGTGTTAGTGGCTTTTTGTGACTTTTAGTTAGGTGGCTCAAGGAGATGGACATCCTGGCTTCTGAACAGCTCCTGAACACTCGAATCAGAAAACCAGAATGAGACAGCCTGAAAGGAAAAGAAGTTTGGCCTGGACTGCAGCTGTTTCTCTTCTTTTCAAACGGAAAGCATCAAGTACAGCACAGAAAAATCAATCTGCTCTTGTTATGCACTGAATTATTTGGCTCATCTAATGGACCACCAGGGTTAATTTCTGACAAAAGGATCCTGAACGCTGTTTCCCATTTAGAGATGGCTCAAAGACTGAAAGGTTATCTATATTCATGTTAATGAAGTGTCTGACAAACTGCTTGGAAGCTTTTCAGATTTAAATCAGTGAGTGTGTCTACAAAACCACTTCTATAGAAACATGCAATGTTTTTAACCTAACGGCTGCAGTATAAACAAGAAGGAACACAAAGAAACAATAGGTATCCTTCCCTCTTTGTCCCCAGAATATGTACAACTTGTTCTTTCAAGAACAAAATCTCAAGGCTGGCTCTTTGCAGTTTAAATGCACTACATGATACATCACCGCTGCCCAGAACGGGTGTTTACCTACTGCTGCACAGCTCAATAAATCCTTGGTACAAGAGGGTGGTTTGGTTCTTCTTTAATTGTTTGTATTGCTATAAACTCCTTCGCAGACTAACCTGGTTTTATCCCCTATACACAATATGAGTATATTTTGGCAGTGCCATCAACATGCTTGTATCCCTTACTGTTTGGCTAAGCCAATACAAGTTCCTCATGTTAATTCAAAACAAAACAAAACTCCAAGTGAAATCTTATCACTCTGCTAAGAACAGGTGCAGCTTTAGCCTGCTGTCTATCAGGTTTGCAGCTGAGGTTGTGCTGGCTGTGGGGCAGCCCTGGGGCTCCTGCACCCTTCTTCCCTACCCTGGGGACTTCCAGCTCTGCTCCTTTCCTCATGGGGAAAATGTTTTTTACATCAGAGGGTTAAGACAGGGTAAGAGTCAAAAAAGATCCCCACAGGCACCTACTCAGGGTTTTCAGATTAATCCTCCAAGAACATTATTTTCTCAGTAGTAATATGACAGCTTGTTGGTCTGTCTATTCAGCTGCTATGAAATGATCACAGACAACACTGAGGCTCTACCAGTACAGGCCAGCTGAGGCACCCAGTTCACGACTGCTGTCTTTTCAAGTTACTTTGCTTTATTCAGAGCCTAATGCCTCAGTCCAGAGTTTCTTGTTCCTGCAGTCCAGAATGAAACCTCAAAGAAGAGCGTGCTAACAATACATGTCACGAGTATTTCATGGCAATGTCCCGTTAGATGGAAATTGAGGTTATTCTTCATTTTGAGAACTGACACTCAAAAGCCAAATCCAAGCATAGCATGTCACATGGCTGAAGAGAGCTGCCATGCAGGCATTCGAAGCCAAACCTCTTTGTGAATATGACTGATGAGGAAGATGAAATGAATTTATGCTGAATAGCTTTAAAGAAGCTCAAAGGGACATATATTCAAACATGAAAGAGTCCAGCGCGCTGAAAAAAGGATTTTTTTCTTTTCTGTGTCCATAGTGAATAGGCCAAGAAATAATGAGTTTAAACTGTGCAATGTACGGTATGAATGAGTTATTGGGAAAGTAGTCTAACTGTTCCTCTAATGAAGCACAGGAAATCAAAGATTTCAAAATCTCAGTCACGGAAACACTTTAAGGATCAGGCTAAAACATTGTCCACGACTGAGAGATATTTTGTTCATCCTACCTTAGGAAGTAGAAGAGTTTACTGATGACACCACAGGGCGTCCTTACTGGCCTTATAGTGCCCCAGGGCCCTGGCAATTGTTTCTGAGGCCTCTCCCAATCTCGTGAGACCCATACTCTCCTACTTCTTAAGAACCTTTGCATGCAGTCTTTGTAGTTTCTTTAGAAATTCTTCTTTGGTGGGTGATTTCCACACAGGGCATCACAGCTGGATGCAGAATTGCATTCTACTTTTTGGACTTCTACTCCAGAGGTATTCCTACCCCTCCAAGCAACACCATCAAGGTCTGTGCCCAACGTTGAGTTTTAGCTATAATGTTATGTAGGCTCTTCACAAAATGCGTTACTAGGTACCACCAGAGGGCTGTAGTCCTACAGCAAGAGTAGGCTGTGGGTTGGAGATTCAGTACCCTACAGATCAGCTCCCAACATAAGTCACACCAGTGATTCCTACAGAGAATTTGCTCTGCAGCATGAATCAAGCTGGGGTTTGTCCCTATTGCAATACCAGATGTGCCGCAACAAGCCATTGCTCCTGCTCAAGTGCACCAAACTCTGCTGGGGTTGGGATCAGTTCCCTGATGGTGGGGAATGTGCTGCTGTAAAGCTGAGTATCCTCTGCACTGCTCAGGACACACACCCCCCAAAACCAGCTCGAATAAATGCCCCAAAGTAACAGCAGCCTTGGGACAGATCCTTTGCTAAGCTCTCACTGTGAGATCAGATCAGCAGAAGATCTGCTGGTGTTAGGGTGTGCTCTTCAGAGAGCTAGTCATGATAGGAGGAATTGGATTAAAGAAAACGGCATCCTTAATTTTCTGTAGCAATCATCAACAAAACAAAAATGGCAGTATGTTTTTGGCTTGTTTTGTACTGGAAAGTCTGGAGAAGTATCTAAGGTTCCCCACTGCAGTGTTAGGCAGACAAGCTCTACCAAGTTAAGCTGAGAGGGACTTTTTCCCTTCCTTTCAGCTATGAACCAGAAGAAACATCACTCCAGAAGATGCCCTTTCAGTCAAAGGGAGAGAGGAAAATGTGGTAAATTATCACAATTTTGGTTTTCATTTCCTGCTTCCTTTCTAATCTAATCATTTGTGGTTTTTTGTTTCCCTTTCTGAAGGGAAAGGGAAAGCAAAGTACAATATATCAAAGCAGCAAAGGACAATATATCAAAAAGAAATAAAATCTCTGGAAGATAATGGTTGGCTTAGACCTCAGACTCCTGGGGAAAAAAAAAAGGAATTGAAGACAGCAAGAAACATTTGAGCTAATTGCAGATAATGCTCCTTTCAGCATTCAACATACCCTGACTGGGGACACGGGATGGCCCCTATCCATATACCTCATTATTTAATAATATTGCTTATTTGGAAGAACAGAACACTTTTTAGATACTCTGATAAGTCTGCAAGTTTTTATCCTGAAACTGCTGAAAACTGAAACACCTATTTTGTCTTAATAGGAATAACATTTGTTAACATGTTGATTGAGAAAACTTGAAGTACTGTGACTGTTTTCACCATACTTCAGTACAAACAACTAACTCATTTGAGCAATTCACGTTTTTCAGAATGTGTCTTAGGAATGAAATGTTTCAGTCCATATTTTCCCAGGCAAGCTGAAGGTTTTTCCCATTTCCCTTTTGGGGGCAAAAACATTGTAATTGATACATATTTTGATGGGGCCAATAGAAAAGTTCATAACACAAGGAAAGAAAAGACATAGCACGCTTCATAGACCACATGGCCTTTCCTCCAACCCAGGAAAAACAGAGTAGGAAGTTTGTTTTCTAATAGGGTGTTTGTCTGATTTCCTGGGGGGGGGGAATTAAAAAAACAAGTGAAAATGTGGTGAACTGACTCTGGACTCCATTTGAGCCCTATAGGCAATAATCTGAATTCCTGTAACAGAACAAGGAAAACAAGAGCCAGAGAAGATGTACAATCCCTGCCGGAAAAAACAGCCTGAATGAATGAAGTAGCAGAATTAGGGAATGGAGACAGAGAGAGAAGGGTCTGAAAAGGGGTCAAAAGCTTAAATTTCAGGCTGCTATGTGACTGCTGTCTGCACATGCCAACCTGGTTGTTTGGGGAGCACTACTAATGGTGATGCGGAGATAGAGCTGGTCACATCTCAGCAGTGACAGTGGCGAGAGGTCCAGCTTGGCAAACAGGCCAGAAGCCTCCAGCAGACTGGGGAAATGGGAGACAGTTGGCTTGAATCCCTGCTCCTCTCCTGCCCCTAACCCAGAGGTGGCCCAGTGTGAGGGTCTTGTTAAAGACAGATGGTTGCCTTCAGCTGCCTTCACAGAGGAAGAGGAGGAGGATCACAGGTCTCACATGTTCCAGCACATGCAAATCTGAAAAGCTCTCTCTGGTCCTTGCAGCTACCAAAGTCACCTGCCACTCAGGTTAAGCTGGCATTCAGAGCTGATAAGCCCTTCCTGCCCCCATGGACCAAAATAAGGAACGACATGGAGGCCAGACACTAGTCCCTTCCTCCCCCAGCAGCACCAGAGTGCACTCAGCATCCCTTCCCTGCTCCTGATGCCACCAGTCGTTCTTACATTTTCCTGCCAGAGAATCCACAGTCTGAACCCAACAACTGGCAAATGTTGATGTTTTTCCTAACAGCGTCCATGCAGGAGGGTGTTTTAGGGAGCTACTGTCAGATACATCTTCCCAGTGCTGTCTCATCACGGTGCTAGAGCTGAATATATAGCCCCATAATGAAATGGAGCATTACACACTCAGCACAGGGAAGACTGAATTTTGAAACACATGCCATTGATTTTTCTTCCCCCCACTGCCTTGAATATTTAGCAGAGAACTGCTAAAATCCTGCCTCGAGTTTCTGGAAGTTAATAAAACTAGATAAGATGCTTCAATTCTCTCCAGCAGCAAATATATAATGAGAGGTACTGAGCAGGGCTGATTTCTACTGGATCACATCTTCAGTGCAGCATCACAAGAGTCAATCAGGCAGCTTCTAATCCAAAAAGCAATTTTTAAAACCTGCACTTTCTGGACAATCAGTCAGACTCTCAGAGCTGTCAAAGGCAGTCTAACAACAGACTGAGTGGGAGAAGCAAACAACGCAGAGGTTTGTGTCTTGACAACAGGAAACTGAGGACTCACCAATTGCAACTAAACTGATCAGAGTGAAAGAAGTTTGAAAACAAACAAACAACAAACCAACTTACACCAGGAACATGTGTAGCGTTTCCTTCTACTGTTTCCCTGATTTCACAAAAAATGAAAGGGGAAACATTATAGCATGCAAAACACATAGAAGGACAAATTAAGAATTTTTGAGTAAATGAGAGGTGAAAACAAAATGACCTCCCTTGGTTTGTATTGCTTTTCAGTCCTGCTTGCCATGAATCCCATTAAGCAGAAAACATTATAAAGCACTTTTAGTTCTCCCTCACTAAAGTTCAGAAAACAAAAAGATAATGCCTGCGACTGGAGTAAAAAACCTAAATAATATCTTTTAGAAATTAAGTTTCTCCTGTTGTTGAAGCAACAATACATTTGTTCACTGCCATGGATGCTGGTTGCAATGGTACAGCAATCAGCTTGTTATTGTTGCCAGATGTAAGACTGGATAGAGGATATATGCAGGCCACAAATACAGACACAAATTGTTCAGGTTGATGCATATTGGGGAGAACATCAGCTATCACCATAAATCCAAGGTTTTCCATGCTGTAAAGCCATTTACAAAGACTCGTGTTCATCCCTTTGCCTGCATCAGGGAGAAGTCGGCTGCTGGTGCAGCATTAATCATTGGCTTTCAGAGGTACTTAAGTAAGGATGAGAGTTCTCTTTATTCACAGCCTAGTTTTGACTGGCTCCTGCTGGGACCCACTGGTTGGGTGGCTATTTCAGATTTTGGGGGAATAATGACAATCCTTGCTTGACTGGTGTCTGGGTATTTGAAGAGCGAGCTCCTGGAGACATGGGGTGTTTCTCAGGCTCTCTGGCTGGCTGTTCCTTCCTCCCAACAGGTTATAAGGTCTTTCTGGCAGCTGAATCACTGGGCTATAGCTTTTTAGGAACCCCCAAGCATGCACGCACGAGGTGTGAAAAGAAAAAGACCACCTTGTGGGTTCACAGTTCCTCACAAAGAAGGCACAGCAGAGGTAGATGCAAACACGGGATTTCACCTTTGTACCTCCCACTCTCAGCTGCTCTGCAAAGCCACCATCACTCTTCTGCACTGCAGAGTTGGGGTCAGTCCTTGAACATGTCAGTGCACTCACTTCTGAGCTGTGCAGGTATTTGGAGGCAGGATGGGAAAGATCCAGTATGGCCAGGAGGTGCTTCATTATCCTGCCTGGTGATTGCTGCCTGCTCATCTCACAAATAAACGGCCACTTATCTTTATTGTCTTAGTACAGCCTGTTATGAGTCATCTGTTTAAACACCTCACTGTCTCTCTTACTAAAATGCACTTTAAAACCGCCATACTTTGCAAACAAAGTGCTTGTTGGAAAACTTAAGAGTAGCACTTGTAATGTGAAGTGCAGACCTAAAACCATCTCCAGCTTCAGAACAGTGCTAGAAAATGCCTCTTCAAGGCCATGGTCCTAATTAGCCTTTTAAGTAAACTGCTGCTTTTCAGCTCTGCCCTATACCAGCGCTGCTGTGGCCCAGGTCATCAGAGATTTCCTTGCTGGTACCTTTGGCTGTCATCAAGCCTCCAGCCTTGATTGCATCTAGACACCAGCAGCAATAAGCAGGGCAGAAGTCTGAGGTGGCTGTCAGTTGGATCAAGCTTCTGAAATGAACTCACTCAGAATCGGGAAAAATCCTCTCAGCAGTGAGAAATACAACAGTTGTTTCCCCTGTGAGATCCCTCAGATGGATTCAAAGAACATTTCTTTAAGAAAATAATTTTTTTAAAGGGCAGCTTTCCTTACAAGATCAGAGACATGAACAACTGTAGATTATCAGAACATGATTATTTCTCTAATTGGGCTTATCAAGGGGCCTCTCACATTGGGAAAACATACTCAAATCACTGCTCCACCGTTGAGAAAAATAATTACTTGTTTCCCTGATTAGATTGCTCTGTGAATACTTGCTAATCACAAGTCTTCCAGAACATAAAAAAATGCCCAAGATATTAAAACAGAAACTACCCGTGTCATAACCATCCAGCTTGAGGCTACAAATACAGAGCATTGTCTTTATGAAGCTAATAAGGTGCACACAGTAAGGCTCGCACAGGCCATTGCTGTCCAAAAAGACGGCTACCAACTTTTCAGTGAAAAATGGATCAGATCATTATGCAAATAAATGCTAGGGCCAATTTATGGCTCTTTGCAGCTGGTGAGGGAGCTGTTGCCTCTTGAATTAATGCAAGAGGCATTGGCACCCATTTTGAGCACCATCATGACTGCAATCCTCAGTCCTCTTATGGCAGCAGTGAGAAAAAACCAAAACGTCAGGATCCTGCAGGTTACATATGACACAAAATGTCATGAGGGAACCAGGAAGCAATGCCAAGATCTCCAGCAAGGGGAAGCCCTATTTCAGAAGAGCCATACTGTCCTGTCTGCCCTCACCGCTAGCAACCCTTGAAGCAAAGCAGACATGCTGAACTTTGAGGCGCCATCACATGAAGTAATGCTCCTAATGCCACGGATTTTGCTTTCCAAATCATGAGAAGTGTCCCCCAGTGTTCATTGCAGGATTACTCCTCAATAGCCTCCTGTACTGACTCTGCCTGAACACCAAGTATTTTTCATGTAGCAAAGCTGTAGTCTCAGGTTAGTGCCTTGAACAGTCTGATTTCTTGAATCACAGCAGAGTGGTAGGGGTTGGAAGGGGCCTCTAGAGATCATCTAGTCCAACCCTCCTACCAAAGCAGGTTCATCTAGGCAAGGTCACAGAGAAACATGTCCAGACAGGTCTTGAAAGACTCCGAAGAAGACTCCACAACCTCCCTGGGCAGTCTGTCCCAGTGCTCTGTCACCCTCACAGTAAAGAAGTTTCTCCTCATGTTGAGGTGGAACTTTCTATATTCCAGTTTATCCCCTTGTCCTATCACTAGGCAGCATTGAAAATAGACTGATTGCCCCATCTTCCTGATACAGATATTTATAAACATTGATCAGGTCACCTCTGAGCCTTCTCTCCTCCTGTCTAAACAGCCCCAAGGATCTCAGTCTTTCCTCATATGAGAGACGTTCCAGTCCCTTTATCACCTTCATAACCCTCTGTTGGACTCTCTCCAGTAGTTCCCTGTCACCCTTGAACTGGACACAATATTCCAAATGTGGCCTTGCCAGGGCAGAATACAGGGGGAAGAGAACCTCCCTTGACCTGCTGGCCACACTCTTAATGCACCCCTGGATACCATTGGCAGTCTTGGCCACAAGGGCACGCTGCTGGATCATGGTAAACTACTTGTCCACCAGGACTCCCAGGTCTTTCTCCACAGAACTGCTTTCTAGCAGGTCAATCCCTAACCTGTACTGGTGGATTGGGTTATTCCTCCCCAGGTATAGGACCTTACACTTGCCCTTGTTGAACTTCAAAAGGTTCCTCTCTGCCCTACTCTTGAGTCGTCCAAATCTCACTGAATGGCAGCACAGCCTTCTGGTGTGTCAGCCACTCCCAGTTTTCTATCATCAGCAAACTTGCTGAGGGTACACTCCATCCCTTCATTAAGGTCATTAATGAAGATGTTAAACAAGACTGGGCCCAGCACTGACCCCTGAAACACAAAAAATTGCACCATGAACCATGCTAGAATTGATCAGAGTCCAGTAATTTACAAAAGGAAACCAGTTATCATTTACTCTGAATTAATTGCATTAGCATTTAGATATTTCCTAAACACTCCAGGCAAATCCTCCAATTCTGGTCATGCAGAGTTGCTCTGGGGTCACTGTCAGGTCCCCCCAAACATGGTATTACTTTGTGACCCCCGATACAAATATAGAAAGTGGTCATTACTATGCAATGGTCTGTGTGATTTAAAGGAGGTGTATTAGGGACAGGGAGATCCCTAGTGCCAGCTGCAAAAAAAAGACACCAAGTACCCTATAACAAGAAGCATTTCAGGATTAATTTCCATTTCCTCTGTGATGCCACAAATTCCATCTGATGCTTGGCAGGTTGAGTCAAGGAATTAGGAAGGATCTGCCAAAAAATATGAATTCTCGTCACTGTGGAGAGAAAATGGAGTTGAGGGAGATAACGGAGAAAAGCAGCCTTTAAATCTTCTGGTGGCTCTCAGGCATGTGGTACAGCTCTTCCCCTGTCATACTGCTCAGCCATGGCCACCACTAGTTACAGCTACCTGGGGAAGGATCTGGCCCAGCAGCACTGGTGGTTGCAGATGCCCATGCTGCTCCTCTTACTGAGTCCTGGTCCCAGCTGCCACTTGTACCCCTGTTGTCCTTGGGAGTAGGGGAGGGGAATACTTCATGTCACTTGTTATCTGCATTTCCCTTATCTTCCAGCTCCTGCTTCACATCTGAACAGACTGTGCCCAAGTTACATGTTCCCAGTTGTCTTAAGGTGTCTGGACCAATTTATCCTTTTGTCATCACTTATTTTTAGCATATCCCCTCCACGTCATCCATGTGCTCTTTGTTCTAAGACCACACCATTTCTGTTTTGACCCTATCTTTTGCTCTCTGAAACTCAGCATCCTTCTGTCTCAGGGTTGGACTTGCTGGTGTTGTTTGCAACCTTCCAGAGGTATTTTTTCTGCAATTACTTTGATCAGCTTTGCTATTGCCACATCCACAGCAACACTGTAACTTCACAATTTGCCAAGCCTAACACACAAACTAGAGCCCATTTTCTGAATTCAGCTCTTTTTTTCACTCTCAGTATTACTCTTGGTTTTGCATGTACAAGCCATTTTACATAAAAAAATTACTTCTTGCTGTAAAATGATTTATATCAAGTACGGCTACCATCTTCAGAAAGGACACAATTTATTGGCATTGGTAGCATTCTACTGTAAATCTCACCAATTATTAGGAATCAGATGCTGATGTACAATTTTCCTTCCAGTGTCTCATGCAATTTATGTAATAGCTTCACTGAAAGTTCTGAAACTAATAGGGACCAGATTGAACTGAGCTGCTCTATTTCATGAGCTTACCCCTTCTATCACTGCAAAGCTTCCCCTCCTCCCCCAAATGTGGAAACTAAAAGAATGTGAAAATTTAAGACCAATTTTCCATAAGGCGCGTGTAAAAATCAGAGTAGATATTAGTGGGAATTCCATTGGCATTTTCTGTGACCCGTCTCCCATGTTCCTGGCACTATTAAGAGGTTTAGCAAAATGAAAAAAAAACTGGAATAAAAGTTTTTCCTTAGCTTTGTACCAAGATGTAGCTTGTAACACTGATTAAAAATTAATGGCTGAAATGTTCTTCTTTATCACATTACATTTACGCAAAGGTCTTGTAAATTCCAACAGTGGTCTTCAGATTTCTGAGTGATAAAATGAAGGGCTGAATGAAAGCCTATAGGAAAACAGTCCTACTACACACCACAGACAGTTACTCCCTCACAGGACACTGTTTTTCAGTATAGTGTATTTGTTTAGAAAAAGAAACCCAGTAAGTCCCAACAAACTCAGAGATCACTTATTTTCCAGTCATTTCCTGATCTTGAGGCATCCCCTATAGTATCAAAGCATTAATTAATGAACACTTATTTTCATACATAATTGACAGTTCATTCTTTTTTCCCCTTAAATGGCTTCTCTTTAGTTCAGTACCCAGTGCTTCAAGCAAAATTACGCCAGGGTTATGGCTGTGAGCTCACCAAAAGGAGTGAATGCTTAAAGAAGTGATTTTTATGTTGCTTCCTGCAGTGATTTAATGTTAGTCTTTGCTGTGGACGTTTCCTGTTTTAATAAAGTGTTATTTTTCTCCTCCCTGTGAAAGGTTTGTTGCAGAGCTGGAGCATCACAATTATTCTAAATGACATCTTGAGGCATGTTTATAACAAACTCCCATGTATATGTCTTTTCATTTTAAATGGCTTACAAACGTTGAAAACCTGACATAACAGAATAGCAAAAGAAATTACTCTAAATTATTACTGCAATTGTGCACAAAAAGCTAGTTGCCCACAGCAATGCTTAACTCTCCATTTATGTCCAGCTTGCTGCAAGGTAATGTCAGATAATGTAAACTAATCTAGTTCCAGGATAGCAAATGCATGACTGAATGTACACAGATTTCATACACGCTGTCAGTTTGCTCTCTTAGGTTTGGCAAAACGCAAAATTATTTTACCCTGCAATGGACAGAATAAGGAAATGGATCAGGGACCATGTTTTGGCAGCGATAGCACAGCCGCTGGTACCCCCAGGTTCCTGGAAGAAATCAGCTGTGTGAACATTGCACAAAGCTGTGTTCCCACTTGATGCTTTGGGTCATAGCAGCGTGGGTGACAGCCACCCCGCTTACCCTGCTCAGGCCAACTTTTTACCAGGAAAACAGGCAGCTTACAGCCCTGCTTTTTGTTTAAATAATGCATAAGCACACTCTGCAGATCACTTTATTGGCCACAGGGCTGTTTTCTGTTAGAATTGCCTAAGGCCAAAGCACAGTGTTAATACGAAGCAATTTCACCAACACACGCGCAATTCCAGCACAGGGTCCTTAAGACCATAAATTGAGAAAAGGAAAAAAACGCAAAGAAAGAACCAAGATATAGAGATATATGTATATGCTAAGCCTACTATGGCCTTTACCAGGAGCAAAGTCTTCTGTTCTTCACCAGGGAGCAAGGTAATCCCAAGGTATGCCAAGGTTTAGCTGGTGATTTTCTGTAAAGACAAAAGGGAAACATTATCCTTTTGCATTTAAAAAATATTTACACATCAATATGAGGAATCTTTCATATCTTGCAGCTGTTTTCCTACATTCTGTGGAAGAGCTGGTGCCCCTTCTGTTAGCCTGCAGCCTAAAATGGCCCATGAGTGCAATGATATGTCATTTTTAAGATGTTTTTCCTGTTCAAAGTATCCAAAGTACCCCATATACATCTGACGGCTGCGCTGAAAGAATCAGAAGCCCAAGTTGCGTTTTGTACTCACTGGGGTCCAAAGCACAGTGACACGGTGTTGGAGGGCTGCACGAGGTAGGAAGAGCTAAAGCCAGGGCAATTACTTGGGAGTGACCTGTCCCTCCAATCAGGCCTTGTCCTTGTGAAAAGCAAAACTGTTCAGCATTCAATCCACTACAGCAGCTGACGGGTTTCTCTATTCTCTATGCCTTGCCCTTTCCAGCACGAACAAAACACCACTGTGTTTCAGGTAATTGCAAGCTTCTTCCGTTCCCTGACTGCAGAGGCCATAGCCTGATGCACTCGAAATGAGCTGCACACCAACACCGGCAGATCCTATTCCCTTTCTCTTGATTTATTAGCTGCTTTTGAAGCAGAGCTCAATCAAATCAAAGGGCAGGGCAGAGTCACTCTGGCTGTAAATACATAGTAATTCCTACATGCATATGATGTTATTGATTGCACTAAGGTCTACAAGGCATTAGACACAGTCTTTTATGGCTAGTGTTGTTCATGGTCACATATGAATATTTGTGTATATAAGTCAGGGAGATTTCCTTAAACATTTTTGCATAGTCCCACAGTTTTGTCTTGAGTATCCCAGAATGCTCCTATTGATCTTGTTCCCCTCTTATCAGTTACCAAGTCCAGACTGAACCTCTCTGAGGCTATGCCTGTAGTTTTAGTGGCCCATCAACTAGTGGCTGAAGAGTTTTAATTTTGGATACCATGTCCTTTATCACTAGTCTGCCCAGTACATATTGTTGTGTTTATCACTTTCCCTGTTGCTTATCATTCCTTTTGAACCTACAATGTCATGCATCAGCCTAAACAAAGCAGGTGCCCTCACATCTTTCCACATGCCCTTGCAAAAGGGAAGGGGAAAAGCACCTCAGAGTGGTTAGGAGGAAAAGCAGCTTTTCAGAGAGATTTGCAGTGTTAAACATGCATCCCAAGTACATCTCTTCTGCTTTTCAGTCCTTACCAGTTTCAGGCAACAAGCACTCAAGTCCACCTGGTCCTAGCTGGTAAATGACCCTTGAAGCTATTGGGGATGTTAAACAAGAAATCAATTTGCAATCAAGATTGCAATCAAGATTGCCACCGTGTTGCCCTAAAAAACTATAGGCACAAGTTACTGGAGCTTATTTTTCTGCTTCCCTCCTTCGGTCCCCCACCTCATCAACAAAACACTTCTTGCTGCTTTCTGATAAAAGCTCTATCTGTATTTAAGCCTTCACTCTTTTGGCAGCATCTCTCTGATACCACAAGTATCTCTCTACTGACATCCCTATTTGTCATCCGAGAACTGTCTCTGTTTTTCAGGTAATATTTCAGTGCTTTGCTGCCTCAGGTGAAATGAAGGTACAGATTTTTTTGGAGCTTTGTTTTCCAAGCCTGCTCACACCCTCACAATCCACAAAAGGAAGAAAGAAAAACAAAAGCTGCTATGGAGAGTAGATCCAGAGCTTGGCCTTGAGGACACAAGTAAAACTCTCCCCCGGTAGCTCTTCCACAAAAGAAACTATTTCACAGCCTTTCCATAAAACGTTCATTTGTTTCTTCCTCACCAATTACTATGACTAATATAATGATGCCTTCCCATCCAAAGCACAAACCCCAAATCACAACAAATTAAATCAGTCGAAAATGAGTAAAAACGCCGCCAACAATAAACGGCCTTTAGACTCAAATTAGGAATTGCAAGACAATAAACACCTCATTTATTCCTTCTTTTCTGCTGTAGACATCACTGGGGACCTCATATTACCATTTTTTTCAGAAGTCAGATATTTTTCCCCCTCCTTTTTCAGCTAAAGATAAAAGGACACTGATTGTATGAGACATACTAACTTTGTGCAGTAAAGTTACATCGGTATCAGTGGTTCGGCAGATACAAGTGAAGTCACCTACATTTATTTTTAGGGGTGAAAACCAATGAGTTTGCCTATATATTATTTTAGAAGAAAATACATGGTCTAAGGCTTGACAAAACATAGCTTGGTCCTCTTAGACTAGCATAATTCAGATCCCCAGTGCTGTCAATGAGCAGGCATCTCCCATGTCTGTTTGCTGAAAAGCCTGTACACATTGCAATTAGAACAGCCACGGCAAGCAAACTCTCATGAAGCAGTAAATTGTTACCACAACTCCAAAGTTCATTAACAAGGCAAAACCATGCAGGTTTCTCAGAAATGTAATTTGTCCCCCATATTTTCATGCCTATCTTGATTCATTCCAAGCACATGTTCTATTAGCAACCAAGTCTTTTTTTCTGTTTCCTTAACTTCCAGTTGGTATCACCTAAAAATGCAGATGACTGCAGCTTTGATTTTTCTTCTGTTGATGATGTATCCTGTTATTGCCGCTTTTTAAAAATATATTTTTAATATAACTATTTACTTAGAAATGCCACTTCGTCAAACATGCTCCCCGGTTAATTGGGTTTGCCAAGTGTTCCTTAGCTTCACTGTTGGGCACTCCATTTCCCCTTAATGATTACTCCACTTGATTGTTCTGCTGTGATGAATCTCCTTAAGGTTCTCCTTCTGAATGTGCATTTTTACTTCCCCAGGCCTATTTAGGACAAAATTCAGAATACTCTTGAGAAGTTACAGAAACAGACTGAATAAAGAAGGGCAAATAAAGATCCTACATTTAGTTTGTAATAATCATCTATCCAAGTGTGATATGAGGTGCAATTAGGTGGCTGACAGTTCTGCAGAAAAGAAGTTATGATAGCAACAGGGAGTCAGCAACATCTTCCAGTTTGTCAGAAAGATAAATTTCATATCATATAATGGCTTAGGTTGGAAGGGACCTTAGAGATCATTTAATCCAACCTCCCTGTCATGGGCAGGGACGCCTCTCAACTAGATCAGGCTACTCAAGGCTATGTCCAACCTGGCCTTGAACACCTCCAGGGAGGGGGCAGCCACAACATCTCTGGGCAATTTATTCCAAAGTCTTGCCACCCTTGTACTGAAGAATTTCTTCCTAAGATCTAATCTAAATCTATTCTCCTTCAACTTAAACCCATTACCCCTTGTCCTGTCAGTGGACGCTCTTGTAAAAAGTCCCTCCCCAGCCTTCCTGTAGGTTCCCTTCAGGTACTGGAAGGCAGCTATTAGGTCCCCCCGAAGTCTTCTCTTTTCAAGACTGAACAACCCCAGCTCCTGCAGCCTGTCCTTGTAGCAAAGGTGCTCCAGCCCTTGGATCATCTTTGTGGCCCTCTTCTGAACACGCTCCAACAGATCTATGTCTCTCTTCTGGTGGGGACACCAGAACTGGACGCAGTATTCGAGGTGGGGTCTCACAAGAGCAGAGTAAAGGGGGAGAATCACCTCTCTTGACCTGCTGGCCACGCTTCTCTTGATACATCCCAGGATGCGGTTGGCCTTCTGGGCTGCACCAGCGCACTGCCGGCTCATGTTGAGCTTCTCATCTATCAACACCCTCAAATCCTTCTCTTCAGGGCTACTCTCAACCCACTCTGTACCCAGTTTGTATTTGTGCCTAGGGTTGGCCCGACCCAGGTGAAGGACATTGCATTTTGCCTTGTTGAAGCTCATGCAGTTTGCACTGGCCCATTTCTCAAACCTATCAAGGTCCCTCTGGATGGCACCTCTTCCCTCAAGTGAGTCCACGGCACCACAAAGTTTGGTATCATCGGCAAACTTAGCGAGGGTGCACTCAATGCTGTCATCCATGTCGCTGACAAAGATGTTGAACAGCACTGGACCCAGAACAGAGCCCTGAGGAACACCGCTTGTCACTGGTCTCCATGTGGACTTCGAGCCATTGGCCACGACTCTTTGAGTGTGACACGTGTCCCCCACATATGGGGACACGAGGCATGAGTGTTAGATGTTCAGAGCAGAGAGTGGAAACCAATAACAATTTCCATATGTGAAAATGATTTCCATATAGGAAAAGAATAATGTGATCTCCGTGCCTATGGGAAGATACCGACAGCGTGGGCAGAACATTCAAGCATTCCCTTGAAATGCAAGAAGCTTATCGCCTGGCTTGACATGCATCTCATGTGACAGAGATCTTCGTTTTGACAAACGAACACCTGAAGGATGTGTCACACTAGGACATACTCCACACAACTCACATTTGGTCTTTAGTTCCTTCATTTCCTAAATATGTAGGGGGAATTAGCAGAATATTCTGCTTTCTTTTGATGCAGAAAGTGGGACTTGAAATGCAGCAATCAGTTCCATTGCATCCTTTCAGTCAAGTAAAGGTTGAGAGAGTACTTTAGGAAGAGATTCTCTGAAACAAAAAACCAAACCCAATTATCTGGATAATAGTAAAAAGAGAAAGGAATTAAGTCAATCTTATAGAAAGAGTAAATGACAGAAGTGGGCAGGAGCTAGTTAATAACTAAACCTCCAAAAAGAAAAATGAGAAAGAGTAGTTTAAATTGCTCAGTATATGTAAAAAAAGAAGTCATCTTACTCCTGACAACAAATACAGCAGATAAGAATGAAGAACTGCTATGGGGAAAAAACATACAATAATTCCTCCAGGAAATGACTTAATCTTCAAGATACTTTCAAACTGATGCAGCAATGGCAGAAAAACAAGTAGAATGGGTACTGAAACCTGTAAGCAATCTGACATTAACATGTGAAAAAACCCAACCAGATCTAAAGAGGATGGTCTTATCCAGACCATACCCAGATCTGGTAGCCTGATCTGGAGTTTGGCATCTGCCTCCCTCCCTCCCATCCTTCCTCTCAGGCCTTCAGCTTAGGTCAGTTTTTCCCCTCAGCCCTCTCAAAGTAACTATTCCTTTCCCCAGAATATCCTCCAGCCTGTCAGTGTTTTCCTGGTCATTAAATAGCCAGAAACAGTTGTGTTGTTGCAAAGTGACTGCCGTGCAGAGACTCATGACAATTTGTGATCCATGCACAAAACTGCTGCTCAAACTGTTATGTTCCCTCCTCTTTTGTCTGCTGCAAGGCATTTTGGTGTATTTGATTTACATGCTTTTATATTTGTGAAAGAGACAGATTTGCTCCTCTCAGTGTCTCCAGCTGCCTCTTGCCTGATGATAAAATCTGTAAATGTGCACTTACTGTTTTCTGGAACTTCCCAGCTCATACTCCTTCCTCTGGTTCCATCTGCCTCACCTCACAGGGTGAGGCTTTCCACTCCTTTCCAGGCTGAAGTTTTCTTATCCCATTTACTAGGGAAGGTGTTAAAAAGGACAAGAGCTATTACCATCTCTCTCAGCATCTCTCTAGAGATGTTTTAGCTCAGCTCTGACATTTGTCATCCTTTGCTGAGTCTTGCAACCAGTCACTTAAACATCTGAGAAAGCTCATGTCAGCCAGGGTGAATATTTCAAGAGCTACTGCATAAAGTAATTCATTCAAATTCAGTCTTAAGTAGCTCAGGTAAAAACACTTCTTATCAAAGGTGTTTGACATCTCATACAAAAGGACCTTGCTTTTACCTGGCTTACAATTTTGCCAAACATTTAAACTTTGAGATTACTGCTTGTTATTTTGTCTTTCCTTCTAACCGAGTTTAGTTACATTTCTTCTTTTTGTTTGTAAGTTTATTTCTTACACCCACAAGATCTTTAAAGCTGTGGTTCATTAAGAAGCCCAAATAACTGAGCTGCAATTCACTTAGAATTGCATGTATTCCATAAAGCCATTTCATAATTAATTGCTTTCACTACCATTAATCATTTTCCTACAAAACCAGTGAGATCTTACAGAGCCTAAGCTACAATGACAGGATTTTTAAACTGAATTCCAGTTTTAAGACCTGAAGTGCATCAGGCCAAAAAACACAACCAGTCTCTGGTATCTTAATGTAAGTCTCTGAAGGGCTGCAAGCAACAAATTTCTCTGTCCAAATTGAGGGAACAGTACCTAGGAGATATTAGGAAATACTTGGTATCAGACAATTTAGAAATAAATGTGCCATTTCACATCTTTTTGTTGGGATGTAGAAAACCAAGACTTTTGTTTGAAATCTTTGTGAGTTGATATTAAGAATTCCATTCCTCATCACGCACTAGAGGAGACACAATCACCATAGACACTGGAAGAATAACTATTTCAGCCTTTACCTCGCATAACATATTGTCCTGGGTTGCATCTGCGTGCTCTGCACCTCCGATTTGATTAACAGGCACCCAAGAGCCATTCATAACTGCATTGCAATTCATTATAGCTTTAATTTGATACACAGAGGAAAAGCTAAATTGGATGGACACCTGCTCAGATAGTCTTGGTAATAATCTGTTTTTTCATCAATAGATCTTGAAGTGTTCAAGGACTCCATGAGCTTTCAACTCATCTATCTCAACACAAAATTGAGGCTTTCTAACAGACCCGTAAACTTCCAAGGCTCTTCATTTTGTGTAAGGCAAAAAACCAAACCAAAACAAAAAGATACCTCTTAAAAGTTCAGTAAAAATATTGGCTTCAAACAGCTTAGAAATTTTTTGCTCAAGTTTTTAACTCAGAGCTCCACACTGCAAATTTCACCCCAAATTCTTATAAACTTCAACCAAACTTGAAATAGTAAATCCAACTAGAGCATCATAGTAGGAAATAATTAGCAACTTTAACAATACGGATCTTACCAGTCAACATGTAGTAAAAATATTCCATAATAAATTATTAATCTCTGTTTTGCATTTCAGCACCTTCCCTTTTCCATTAAGATATTCAGATTTGAGTTTTCTGCATGGAATACATAAGAGACTGATAAATGACCAAAAGCTGACACATCAGCCACTGGTCCCTCCTCCTTCCAAAGTGTTGCTGGTATCTTTGACACCAACCTTTCTCAAAAAAAGTCTCTGTCAAAAAGAGCCTATCAAAAATTGACAACAGTTCATTCATTCTTCTTAATACTTTCTCTGGACATTTACGCCATGGCATTTCTGCCTGTCAACCTTACAGTTTATCTGTCTCTCTCCACTATAGGAGCCAGAATCAGAGCATCAAAGCTGAAAGCTTCTTGTGAGGAGCAGATAAAGTAGTAGCTAAAGTCCCTCAGAGCAGCCTTCTTGAATGACACGTGGCAGAGTAGCAATGAGAAGCCCTCATATTAAATCCTACTTCTATACAATATCCGTATGCCCCAGCTCACCATCCCAACCTCCAGCTCTTAGAGCAATACTGTGGGTTTGGGATCAGCCCACAAGTTCTGCCAGTCAGGTAGCATTTAGCAAACTGCTGCCAACACTTAGATTTCTAAATACAGGGCTAAACCAAAAAATATTTCCAAGGCATTGAACTTGAACATTGCACTCCTAATAATTACAACCGAAGCCAGCTGGAGCTGTCAGGTGCTCAGTATTTCAGAAAATGAGTTGCTCATTACTGAACCAGGAGCCTAACAGCAGATGTCCACCCACTGCTGATCATCCAGGCTGCTGCCCTCTTACAGATTTCCACCCCACCATCCTCTGCCTGTGCTCAGCTAAAACACCACTCACAGCATGCTGTTACTAAACCCATTCCTGATGTCCAAAATTATTTATACAGTGAATTCAAAGTACCTTTGTCATTTTTTTTTTCTCTTTTGATCCATCATTACTTGATAGGGACAAGAGTTGTAGGAAGCATTTGCTCCCACTCCTCCCAATCTACCTTTGCAAAGTTTCTCTGTGTCCAGTGCCTGCTTCATGTCTCTCATGGTAATATCAACAGTCACAAGCCTTCTGTTTTTGATAGACAGCCAGGGGTAGGTTTGCTTATTTGTAGTTAGGTGTTTCTCACGGGCAGGGGTGGGAACTACAGGCCAGCACTGCTGCAACAGGAACTGCAAACACTAATGGTTTTCAAAGCTCAGTATTTTAAATTACCTTGTGTACAGCCTATTTCTTCTACTGTCAAGAAATCAGTAGGAAGCCTTGCAGCAATTTGCTTTTCAGAGATAGTGTGGTGGAGAGCAAATTATTAACACTCAGAAGTTCCCCATTACATGGATGTGCACAGACACAGCAAGAAACAACATTCAGGTAAATGTGTGGTGATTGACCCCACACTGAAGCAAAGCTCAACTGCAGCTGCACAAAGGCATGCCTCCATGAGACAGTCTCTAGGTCCAACAGGTTGAGCTCCTGCTCATCACACCTTCGTGGAGGAGACCTGCAGGTTGGAAATCACACATTTCCACTGTTGGATATGGGGCTGCTTTAAGTCTTGTGTTTGCCAGTCAAGCTCATTAATACGGTATCGGCAAACAAATATTCCTAAGTGAGGTATTTTTGGGTTTTGCTGGACCAGCACAGCCTTATTAATGTTTTCATGATGACTTCACTGGTGCTGTCTGACTGCATTTGTGTCCTTTGGTCTAATGCTTCTGGACACAAGCCCCATCATCAGTACAGCAGAGCAGCTAGCAGAGGCAATTCCCCAGTTCCATGTCTGGCTGGCACCAGCAACAGGCCTGGCTCTTCACTTAGCCAATGTCACTTTGTATTAGTGGGTTGTCAGAGACCACGATTTATTTTTTTCCATGACAGCACTGCTCCTATCACTGTTTGTGTGGCCTCTGCAGAGAGGTCTTTTTCCGCATGAAGCATTTGTAAGCAGGGTTGCATTGAGTTCTGGCTTTTAGCTGAACCCAATTTTCACATCATTCATTGAAGTTGCCACAGCACCATCTTGAACCATTTGGACATCTCTCAAATGCTGCCCACTACATAGAGGGTGGCAAGATAAGGGAAAAAAAAAAAATCCCTTTGACAAATCCTTCCGAGTTTTTTTGAGGGGTTGGGGTTTTTGGAGATTTTGTTTGTTTGTTTAAATTGTGCACCAGTGTCCACAACTGAATGCCTCAGAGGGAAGGCCACCTTCCTACCCCACCTTCCCTTGCCCAGGTGCTACCTTTATTTTGTGGATTGCCTGCTGCTCCTGCCAGGAGAGCAGCCACACACAGCCTATGCTCCACTGCTACAGAGAAAAAGCATAACTCTATTGGTGTATTTTCAGTTTCTCTTAAAAAAGAAAGAGAAATGTTTACACATTAGCCTCTGTACCTCTTTCATATTGACGTGGGCAAACAACTTCATTTTGAGTCTTCATGTTGACATGAAAAGGCAGCTCAGAAAACACTGAAGCTGTCTTAAACCACAGTGCTAAGAAGTAAACTAGAAAGTCATTGTTGCACCAATGATTTCATCTTTAAATCAGCTTTGGGAGGGGACAAGAGAAGGGGAAAAAAAGAGTACATAGCAATTAGATTCTTCTCATTAGAATTGCATTAGCAATAAAACAGCTAAGAAGACTGGCTTTTTTAGTTTCCTTGAATTCAGTCATTGCATGAGAACATTGTAACAATAGAGCTGCAGTATCATTAACCCGTAATTAACAACTACAGGATTTCAGCCCCACTCTGCATATGCTCAGCCCACTCCAGCCATAGTCCTCTCACACTTAGAGATCAGACCCCTGCCAGACATAGAAGAATAGGAACAGTTACAGGTCTGAAGAAGGTAGTTAGTTCATAATTACAGACACTGATCAAGAACAAGAACAGGAGGGTTTTTGTTAAGGAATAACTGGCACACAAAATTCCCGTGAGCAAACTTAACATTTCCTCAGCACATTGCACTTGCTCCTTGTTCTTTGTTCCTCACACCCTGTCTTTCCATAGTAGTTAAAAAGCTGCAAGTTTTAGTTTGGTAAATGCCTCATATCAATTCCTTTCTCCAAACACTGTAGCTCAACACTTTCAGATCCCCAAACTGACTTTTTAGCTCTAGCAGACCATACGTATACTACATTTATTTCGTAAAAAAAAAAAAAGTACATTTGGTTCAGATATAATTATATGCTGCACATTTAGCCACAAAAGTGGCTAGCAAATGACTGCAGCTTTACCTTAAGTGGGAGCTAGGACCAGGATCTCTGCCTTGAAGGCTTACAAGTCACCCCCCTGTCCCCCAGCACACACAAAAAAGGACCTCTGGAAAATACACAGGCTGTCCAATTTCCCTTAATTAAAGTTAGTACAGATTCCTTCAATGAAATTAGGCTAATGAGGACTTATCAGCGAAGCAGTACTAAAAACTTGCACTGCTGAAGCTGAGTTGTTTGTTGTACAACACGCTGGATCACAAGGCAGCTACCTGGATAACAACACACCATGTGCATTGCCATGGGATTCCACATGTTACCAAGAGATAACAGCTCACAATTCACAAGCTGCTAATTTACGCAGTTCTCTTTGATGACACTTAAAAACCAGTCAGACAAGTTATCAGAAAAAAATAAGCCCCTCTTCCCTTCCCCCTGCTAAACTCAAGCCCAACGCTTTGCAAAGCTTTACTGCTATCCCAGGTGAGCTACTACCAGGCAGAAAAATCACTTCGTGCTGAAACACAGCAACCTTGTCCAGAAGAAAAATAAGTTATATCCCCAGAACAATAAAAAAAGTGACTTACACCAGTGGCTCGGCTGCAGTCCATCCAGGAGAGAGGGCTGGAGCAGCGCCTGCACTGCACAGCTCAGAGAAGGTTCTAGGTGCCTGGGGCTGGGCTTAAATAAGGCTGCACGTGTGGCTGAGCCCCAGGTGAGGCTGCTGAGGGTAACGAAGCTGGCAATGAGCTGGGGGCCCTGTCTGGCTCCTGCAGCTGCTGCTCCAGGAAGCCTGTGAAGTAGCTGATAGAAACATGGGCATGGTGGTAAAGGGCTGGGAGAAGCAGGCTGTGCTCTGGTGGTGAAAGGCTAGTGAAGGTGTGGGGGGGGGGATTGGCAATTTGCCTTAAAGCTGAATCTAGGAGGCAGGTCTGTGACTTTTAATTGTATTTGGCCAGGCTAACACAGAAAAATACCAGGTGGCATCAGTGACTGCTTGGACCCGGGCAATCTCTGGACTCATATATGGCCTTGGCTAAAAAGTGGCAGCTCCTCGCTGATACCCAGAGTTGTCTAGATATTGGGATGCAAAACTGTTTTCTTTTGTAAGAAAACAGGATTCCTATTTAGTTTACAAAACACTGCAGCCCCTACGGGATTTTTCCCATTGAGCTTCCCAACTGTGCAACGCTGAGCCTCAGGTGGTACCTCAGCCTGACTTATTCCTGAATTTCATTGACCATGGCATCTTGCTTCTGAAGGGGAGAAGTTACGGTTGCAGGGGTGCCATTTCACAACAGTGTGGCTGCATCGTGCCAGTACACTGCTTTCTGAAGTGGGTGTTTTATATAAACCTGTCTTTAAAAGTCCCTTGCTTTGAGGGGGGAGAAGTAGAGGGAAGGGAAAACTCATCTGGGCTTAATGCCATGTTTTTATATAAATAGGCAAAGGACAAACAATTGACAAACAGCCAATATTCTTGAGCTGAATAAGGAGAATGGCAGCAGGACAAAAGCAGCATTTTGTGTCTGGCAGATCCCTTGATTAAAGAAGCCTTTTCTTTTTACCTGATTGACTCAAACACCTTGCTCTGAATGCTACCAGATTTGACCCCCTTCTGTGTACCCTGTTCTGACACCCTGAAGATCACACATGGTGTTTGTGACTTTTCCTGCAGCACTGTGTACTTAAATGCTTGAGAAGTGACACATGCTGCACACACCATGATAGACAGCAAGCCTTAGATGGGGACTGACCTTAGCCTGCAGGCAAAATAACTCAAGCTGCCTTTTTGCATGGCAATTTCTCATAACTGCTTTAAGAGAACAAATGTAAAAGGAAGAGACATCCATCAGGACCATTTTCTGCCAGGGTTAACTGCTCCTGCTCTACCACTGTCTGGAGTTGGCAGGGGGGAAGCAGTGCCCAGCAGTGTTCATTTCTGGCATGCATGCCATCATATTAGAAAAGTACTTTAATACTGTGAGGGATTAAAAAAAAAAGTATCTACTGCCTTATAAATATTACATTAACAAAAATAGTAAATAAGCCATCTTCTGCTATGTGCTTGCACAATGCTTGGCATGTTCAGGTTGTAAGCTCAGCAGGGGTTGATAAGAACTGAACAAGGAACACTGACCTCAAAGAATCCAGCTCTCCTGTTTGTGCTGAAGAGGAGAATATTATTCATATTGTCCATGCACTCTCAGGTGGGTAGCTTTGCACCGGGACCAGTGTTTCCCTCACTGGTGTGTCAGGGATGAAACCGCAACTGGTAAATTATTGTAAGGGAAGTGGCAATGGAATTGCAGAAGCAAACATGGTAACTTAAAAGGAGACTGTGTCAAATTACAGGATTTTTGCATTGAAATGACTTATCACTTGCAGATTTTTAAGTGCTGTGATAAGGCTGGCAATGGAGAGAAGTGGGCAGGAGGTTTTGGAGCCAAGGAGACCTCCACAAACATCCTCCCTGTAATTGAGGCTGCTGAGAGAGGATGCATCGGGCACTGATCCTGCAGCTAAGCCAAACCAGCTCCTACAGTCTTCATTCCTCAAATCCCTGCTGTTTCCTCCCAGCCCTTCCTCTGGGCTTGGCTCCAGTATGGTTTTGCTCTGTTTGCCACCAGTAGGAAACCCAGCCCAGGGTCCCCTTCCTGAAGTCAGAAGCAGTAGGGCAAGGCTAACCAGTGCTGCCCTGGGTACCTCTATGGTGGTCCTCAGCTCAGTCCCAGACCCCCTCAGGATGGGACGGTCTGTCTCCAACATGACCTTCACAGCAGGCCTCATTTATCAGTATACCCGACTTCATGGTGTCTACACAGCCTAGTTTTGGTTTGAGGTGAGGCTAGTGCCACTAGCTTGGAGGAAATTCAAAAACACCTATATTATTTCAGCTAGCCCTGTCTTTCCTTATCTCCTCATCCCTTGCCTTATATCTTCCCCCCCACATTTGGAGCCTTACATTCTGTACAGCATCAACAGCAAAAATTGTAATATAGAGATTCTCCATTAAAACATCGTCCTTGTCTTCTCTGTGGACTATCCCATCAGTTCCAGACTGAGTGATTAAGGATTGCACCATTAGTTGTTACTGCTTAATGAATACTAAATACTGCCTGGAAATGAAAAGGCATGTTTTTTCTGTGATACAAACAAAATAGAAATATTTTCTACAGTCTCTAAGTGTTCAGTGTCACCATGGGAGAACCTCAGTTACATCCCAGTCTTTGAACTAAACTGAGAATTATGAATCTTGTGGCTGATAAAAGCTGGACCATTATTTTAAAGAGAAGAATGTTTCATGTACAATAATGAATCACATGATGAATGTCTAAACGAACGGGTTTTTCTCAATGCTATATGCTCAGAAGCAGAGAAATTAATGGTCGCTTTGACTTGGGAGCCAGCCAGGCAATTAGAGTGACATATTCTTACAGAGTATATTTTATTTAAAAAAATGCCCAAATTTGCGAATGCCCAGAAACATGCTGTGGTTTCTGGTCTCCGCTTTGAACTCAATTCACTTCATCAGTGCTACGTGAAAAGGAGTGTGGAGTATATGTTTGTATTTAAATCCAGGTACATCCAAACTAGCTTACTTTTTCAGAAAGGAAGGATGGGCAAAGAAGAGCAAGAAGGCACAGATAAAGGATTTTTCATTTCCATGGGAAAAAAAAAAAGTAATGAAATCTAGTATGAAGGGGGTGTTATGCCCTCTGTGCACTAGATTTGATCACACTTAGGAAATAGTTAAATAGTTAGAATTCACCTCTACTTCCTCTTACGGACACAGGTATTTCATGTCTTTGCAGTGCTCTAAAATGCAAGCACCTTTTGTAACTGAATCACAGACCAGTGAGTGGGAGGAACATTTTGGTGGACAAATATTTCTTGGGCAACACCTTCTGCTGACAAAGAGCAGAACTGCTGGCAGGGAAAACAGCAGGCAAGAGCAGGAAGCAGCTGCTGTGACCCATCCTGGACCCAACTAGCAATTTTTTGGCATCCATGGCTTTAAACACAAGAACCAGTTCCTGTCCAGCTTCCTCCCAGTGGTGAAGACAGCTGAAGCTGGTGATAAGTGATTTTGCTAATTAATTGTGAGGAACAACATCTGTTAAGTGTTGTTGCTCTACAATTACAAAAGAATAAATAACAGTGCTTCCATGGAGATAACTGAAGGTGAATTCTTCCTTGGTATTATATCTGAACCACTTTCTGCCATGAGATATAAGACTAGCACATAGCCACATGCATAAGAGTCTGATTCTCCGTCTAAAGATGTCAATTCGTCTGGAAAATAATGAGATTTCCCAAGCATAAGAGTAAGGCAGCGGTGAGGTGAGGCTTGAAGAGAAAACACCTAGTTAGTTGTGGATTTTTTTTGATCCTTCTTTCTACCAAGCAGAGAGTGAAGTAGATTTAGGGTACCACCAACTAAGGGAAAATTGTCTTGCAGAAAAAGACAGTGAGCTGGCGAGGGCTGCACGCAGCTGAGGTCTGCCTGGGGGGCTGTAACCCCCACCCAGGAGGGGGACCACAGCCCAGAGCTCTTCTCGTTGAACCACACCCAGGATGATATTATATTCAAAGTCTAAAAAATGTGCCACTTCCTGAACACTGTGCTACCTTGATTCATGGTATTGTCAGCAAACACTTTGAGGTTTAACCACAGGTTAACATCATTCAGATGAAAAATGGCCTTGCCTGGTTCAAATGTAGGCAATGGATAATCAAAGGAGTTTTTAGAGCCAGGGAAATGACTTTTATGGAAAGTATTCTTTAAAAAAAAGCTGGTAACGGGGATGCCTGAGATCAGAATCTTGCTTTCAGCTTCCTGTGTGACCGCAGATGCACCAGTTAAGGTGATGGTCTGACAACACCACATTCCCTTACTGAAACTTGCCATGGATTCAGCACAGCAGCGTTTTGCCCAGCAGCTGTCTTTTTGTACCTATTCCTAAGCAGGAGTCAGTGACTGGAAATTTTGCAAAATATTTTGAGAGATTTTGGTAAGGCTTCATTCTTCTTTTACCAAAATTTAAGGGAAAGCAACTCTAATTTTAACAGGTAGGATCAATAAGTTTGATTCTATTGATAACTTATTATTTGTAATGCCACACAAAATGAAATTAAACCTTGGTTCTAAAAGATGCAAAAAAAAAGTTGGTTTAGAAAGCAAAGTTCTAGTACTTAAGACCTGTGTTTTATCTGTTTTACCAAAGGCTAAAACAACCTCCCATATAAGTGTCATAAGAATATTTCTTTTGCTTTTAGCCCAGGACTAAGGATACTGTTTCCCTAATAAACTCAGAGCTTCAAGGTGAATTTCTCGTAACTGCATCCTGAAGGATATATTCAATGAAAATGAAAAATGAACATACTATTTACCTATCAATACTATAGCACATTCATCAATGTAAAACAGCAGCTTGCTGAAAGGCAGGTTGCCCTGCCTGGGCTGTGCTGGGACATTATCTGTAATAAAGAGCTTTCAGCAGCTGGGCAGACAAAATGCTTCTCTGCCAGCCAGCTGCTAATTACCATCATCTGATTCTAATTCACTTCTCCCCTTCCGACCCATGCAGAGTAGCTGTCTGCTATTTTGCTGGTTGCAGCGGCACTATTTGAACTGGCTTCCCACTAAAGCTGCTGTCATTCAGTAAGTGCCACCACACCGCAGCTACCAGGTTCAACCACGTGTTTCCAGAAGATGAGCCACCCTTGCACTACCCTGGCTTGAACATTTTTTATTCTAACTGGTCTATAATGTGTAATATAACCTGCTTCAGGGGTACCATGGGTACTACTACACAGCCAGGCTGGGCTGTGTGTTTGGAAATGGGATGCTGCTGTCTGAGCCTTTTTTGCAGGGGTATGGTGTGATGCAGGTGGTGACGAACAAGGTCATGAGACCCCCACCTGGAGTACTGCATCCAGCTCTGGAGCCCCCAACACAAGGAGGACACGGACTTGTTGGAGCGGGTCCAGAGGAGGGCCATGAAGATGATGGCTGAGCTCCCACAGGCACCTACTTGGCCATTAGCTCCTGAGTTCCCAGGCAGCAAGAGCAGTGTGCATTTTGAAAATTTAAGTGGCTGCAGCCCAGCTGCTGCCCACTGAGGTACTGATGCAACCCAGGGCAATGGTCTCACCCCGCTGCCTGAAAGGATGAACTTTCCAAGTAGACTCTAGTTTGACAAAACCAAAAACTTCAGTTTCAGGACTGGAACTCTCTGGTGAGGCTGAGACATGAGGGACAGCGTTGTGCTGCCCAGGCTGGGGTTTGCTTCCCTGCAGTATTGCAGGCAGGGAGCAGTTACCTATCACAATGGAAAAAACTGGAGAGAACCAGCAAAGAGAAGCCAAAGGCTGCAGCAAAGTTAGTCAGGAGGGGAAATCCACTAATAGATGAGTAACTGACTTGCTCAATGTGAAATTTATTCTTATACTCTTTTTGTTTTACAGCAGGAAATTGATAGCTCATTGCTTTCATGCAGGGCAGCTCCTGGTAGAATTGCTAAGAAATGGGATAAAAAACTATGAGCAGAATGAGCAGTTTCTGTGTACATTTCCACTATCACTTATGGGATGGAAGTATTCCTCACAAGCATTTATTGGCAGCAGAAATAGGAGAGAGAGAGATGGGGCTTCCAATTAATTTTCTCCATTTCCTTCCCCAAGTCCCCACTGTGTTCATTTCCTTTCCCAACCCTCGTGTCCGTGCTGGCATGAGAAAGTCAGCAGATGCTGCCTAAGCTGTGGAGATCCCTGGATCCCTTCTGTGCATCACATACATAAACATCTCACACATCTAAATCTTCTCATCTTCCATACTGCAGCTGTCCTAAGCTGAACCTGTTGCACAGAAGCTGTAAAACCAGTAATTTTTAAGAGTGGCAGAGAGGAGTCGGGATGCATTTGTAGAAAAATAAAAGCCCATCATTATCAAATATGCGCATATCGCTCTTACCTAAAAAATGTCCAGGATGCAAATCTACCGAGATAGTCCCGAGACCTGAAGGTCTCTCCATCCTGCCATGATAGATGTGAACAGCTGTTTCCTAGCAGGCTCCAATAAAACGCAGAATCCAATATCCCTGTATCTCTTCTACAGAAAAGCACAAATTTAAACATCTCAATAAGCTAATGAAAGACTTTGGCAATACAGAAGGAAATGTGTGACTGGTAACAAGTAAAAGTATTTAAAAGAATTGCAGGAATAATATTTTTCAGGACTTCCATCTTTCAAGAATCTTTCTGGAGTAGGAATCCCAATAACTTTTAATGAGACTTCAGGGTAAAGGTTCAAAAGTGCATTTATGTTAGATTCCAAAACGATTTAAGCATCTGAGAACAGACAGTATTTATGATGTTACAGAACTGTAAGGGCATTTATCCACCTAGGAGTATAAACAGCCATCAATATTTTTTAAAAACTTTCCTAACCATCAATATCCTACCTGCATCTTTGAAAGAACAGCATTTTCTGGAGCAATCCTACTAATTTTACTTGCTTTAAAAAGCAAAACTGAAATCACAGCTTGTTTTAGTCTAGCTTTTAGGGGTCCATCATCTAGCTTCACCAACCAAGGCATTTCATAAAGGATCCAGATTGGCAAGCCTGAGAGCAGCATAATTGCTCCTGTGAAAAAAAAATCGGGAAAGTACATTTGCAGATGCTCCAAACTAAGCACTATTGTAAATTCTTCTACATTACTAAACAGCTCACACAACAGCTGAGCTGTTCGCAATGTCAAACCCCAACTGCCAGCACCAAACATTTCTCAAAAAGCAATACAATATAAGATAACAAATGAAATGGAAGTCCTTGAATATACCACCCAGGGCTTCTGCAGGGAGAATTTGCGGCCTGAATAAAACATATACTGAACCTGAAAGCCAGGCTCCTATTGATTGCAATAGGTTGAAAACCAATCTTAGGAGAATTTCCATGTCATAAAATTTGGGGGAGCAGCAACAGGAGAAATGTGTTGATTTAGGAATGGCAAAATAATGAAATATAAGAAAGTGTCTCATGGGGCAAATCCTGCACAGGCCAACGACAAGCACATTACCCTGTGTGCTTAGATTCTCAGTTGCTGACACTGTTCACCACCAAATTATCTTTATCCTCTCAGGGTAGTAGCACAGAACGTTTTTTATACTCACAGTTTAAAGCCACAACAATTAACCTTTTTAGTGCCTGGTGCCAAACACAACCTCTAGCAAGTTTGTATTTTTGGTTGTTAGGGGCAGCATTAATCCCCTTCATTGCCTGATCAGACACATCATTGCTGAGAACTACAAAGGAACTGGCACAATCAAGACCCTGGCAGGTGATGGGCACCCTCCCAAAGCTGCTGGGTGTCCCAGAGCTGTGCCTGCCATCATTCTGCTCCCTTACGGTGAGTTTAATATGGGAGGCCCTGAAGACAAATGGACCGGAGGCCAGGAGATGGGGAGGGTTGGCATCAGGTGTTCCCAGTGTCCTCTGAGAACTCTGTAGCTGTTTCTGTGACACTCAATGCACACAAACATCTCCCCAGGCATCAAAGAAAGATGATTTTTCTACCTGGTGTGGGAAGTGTGCTGGAGAGAGTCCCCAGGTACTGGGAGGAGAATTTCCCACATGCTTGCAGAGCACTGTTGCCTGTCTGCTGTATTTATTCCTTGATGTGCACCGCCCCATACAAGCAGGTATCTTCTCTTGGTGACGGCCACCAAGTGACTGTCTGTGTGATGGAAAATACCACTTCATTTGGGAGATGTAAAATCTGCCTGAGAATAGAAGAACAGTAAAGGTGTTGGAAAAATTGAGAAGACGACACAGAGATTAAATGCCAGGGCAATTACCTTCTGAAAAATAAATTCAGGTATCATTTTCATACACTGTCAAATTACAACAGATAAATAGACCACTTAAAGAGAAAGACCTTTTAATTTTAAAAAAAGGTTTGCCTCCAGGGACGATAAGCCAGCTGGTGTTTTGTATTTCTAGCATGTTTGCCACTAATGTTTTTCTTTGAAGCTTTCACTTCTCTGTTGTCAATAAAATTACTGTCACCATTCAGAACACATAACACACCTCACATAGATCCATCCTGCACAGACCAAAGTGACTGTCACACTTGAATCGGCTACCTTTGCAAAAGGAGTCCCACAGGAAATTTTTATATGATTGAAAAGTAACACTTCAAACAGTCTGGATACAGCTTAGTCACCCAGAATGAGGTAAACTGGTAGTTTTTCAAAATGCTTACTTGAATCAGCTTTTCATATTTTAATAAGCAGGTGCAAAAAGAAAGAATTAAAACTTCCTGTTTTACTGGAATACATTAAAATGTGTGTTGCAGAGGATGCATGAAGTAGTCATAAGGCTTGAAATGACAGCTTTGGGAAATTCATTTCCAAGGCAGTTGAAAAGGAGCTCCACACGCCTGGCCTCGGGTGTCTCAAGTCTGTTCTATGCCCTTTTTTCCCCTCATTATCCCTGTACTTCCTATATCCTCTGGCTCTTTTTATAATTTGTAAAACTCTTGTGAGGAGGACTGTCATCTTATTCAGTGCCACAGGTCCTATTCTGTAGGCAAATATTAAGCATTTTGCTAATGCAAGTGCTAAATAATAATAAAGACTAATGTTCCTTTGATACAAAGGATGCCTGGGGATCTAAAAGGTAGAAGATAATGATAACTCTTGCTTTCTCTTTTCCTGTGAATTGGCCAAATCTTAGCGAACACTGGATCTAATTTGCAGCCACTTCAAAATGAACAGGACCAGGATCTGTGGCCTGTTGTTTCTAGAACATGGTATCTGTTAGCAGGAGTATTTTCATATCTACTCTTGGCTAAATATGAAAACTTATGCTGGAATGGCTTCTGTAAAGATGCACAGCATGAACAGACTGCATTTGTTGTTTCAAAAAGACGGTGGAAAAATCAGATGTCAGTTGATGAGAAATATAAAGGAGTCATTTTCTGTTCTGTTTTGCTTTTATGGGGGCTACAGAAGTACAGAGAAGAAATTAGAAGAAGCCATCAGGACAGGCTCTGCTTATGCCTTTTAAGACAAAACACTTATTGATTTCAACAAAGAACTAATCATGTTTAGAAGGATTTGTGTGCTAAATCAACAGGTCTAATGTGATAACTAGATTTCCAAAGTTGACAGATGCCTAGAGACACATGAAAGAAACTCGCGTAATTCACAGCAATATCCCTGAGCTTTTAAAGTTGATTCCTAAGGCTCTCAAGGAGGATAAAGCAAGTTAACCCTTGTAATAAAGTACAAAAATCACTGTCTTCACTCCCTTCATCATACACAATCACCCATAAGCTATTTAGGAACCTTCTCAACACCTTACTGCAGAAATGGACTTCATATACACGCTACTTTTGAGCCCAAAAGATTAACTTGTTTTGGTTCAGTGTGTCAAAGCAACCTGCTCAATGAAAGGGACGAGAAAACAATCATTATTTTAAAAGCATCATTATTTAGAATAAAAGTTCACCTTCTCCTTTGCAACTTCCAATTTAGCCAACAGCAATTTTCCACCTCATAGGTCTCATTTTTATGTTCTTAGTTTTAACTGCAAGGCAGGTGACCATTCAGTAAATGTGTTAATAACAGAAGAATCATTTTATCTCACATCTCCTAGGTGGCAAAATTCTTGGAAATTAGTAGAACATCAGTGGCTAATAATTGCTGAGAAACACATGGGTCTATTTGAAGAACAATCACATAAGGCTTATCAGCTTTCCTCAGGTGCAGCAGCCTGCTGAAACCAGCTTGGAGGGTAGGGCTTAACATAAAGGATCACTTTTTAATATTTTCTCTCCCTTAAGAAACTTCTTACACCTACATAAGGGTCACTGTGCACAGGAAAGACAGCAAGAATAGGATGAGCATTAAGTTGCCTGGAGTGTTTACTCCTAAAACATGAAAGATGAGAAAAGGAGAAGTACTTCACCAGGTCCTGTATTCTTGTGGGAACTCTGGATTTCTTCTTAGCCTCTTCTGAAGCCACTGACAACTGGCTGTGCAGCACAGCTGCAGCATCCAGATGCAAAGCAGCTGACTGCCTTTGCAAATACAGAACTGGTGCACTGCTTCTGCTCAGCAAACCTTTGTGAAATGACCTGAGTAGCCTTCCACCAAAGTGTAACCTAGATTTAGCCTGTTTCACGGGTTTCTGTTTCTGGCTGTTCCTATTAGAAGCTTTGCACTTACAGTCTGTCCTCAACACTTTTAATGTACCTCTTGTTTCTCACATTACTTTATTTATTTGGTTGAATTTTTATTTGTTTGAAGGTTGGACTTGATGATCCTAGAGGTCTTTTCTAAGTTAAATGATTCTATGATTACTTTAATTGGAACTGGGCAAGTGCTTGAAAGGCAGAGATGCACTGGGAAATCTTAAGCAGCCAAACAACTGCATAAAAACACTGAAGTGGTGATAAGCTGGAAGAGAATGAGGAGACAGTTTCATTACGTGAGCCTTGTACTTACTCTTTTCTATGTACCTGCTCAATGGCCACTGCTGGTGACAATACTGACCCTGAACCACAGATTTGCACCAGTGCAGCTGCTCTGAGGTTGTTTCAGAGAGAACTACCCTTCACAACAAGCCTTACTCCGAAGCAGGGTGCCTCAGGTCCCGTAAAAGTGAGTCACGAGGTTTTATTTAACCCCCTCAAATATATGCTCATCATAGTTGAGAACAATCTTAAAACTTGTTGAGGCATAATTAGATATGAAGCAGTGATCACAAGGAAGCAGCTGCTGTAACCTTGACCACTCTGTGAGTTGCCTTTCATTTTTATTCATGTTTCAGCCCTGGCACATGTGATAGCTTATGGCTACCAGGCAGTTAAATGCACTGCAAAATATTGGAGGAAAATAAAACTGTGCTGAAAAAAAGGGCAACCTTATTATAGGCTTTATCTCTTCAGACATAGGTCTGAAAGTTTCAAAATCAATTCACGCCCTTACCCCCTCTCTTGCTCTCATCACCATCCTCCTCTCAGTATATTCCTTTCCAGTGTGTTTCTCCCTGAGTCTTGGGCTCAGCTCAGTTTCCCCAGTCTCCCGCCCTGAACTGAAGTTCCTCTACTTTGGTGTATCAGCCATGTCTTTCTCAGCAACCCTACGCTTTCACTTCCCTTCCTGTGAACTGAACAGACTCAGATCAACCTGCTGGTGCCAGATGCACTGTCTGAGCAATGTCTCAGCTATAAATTCATAGCTGTATTGGCTGAGCCGTGATCAAAAGATGTGGCAAGAGGTACCAAAGGCAGACCAGAAGGCACAGGAATTAGCCTTGCTAGTGGTGCAGTTAAGCTCTCTTATCTATGCCAAGGGCTCTTTTTCATAATTGCTTGGCAGTATTGTCTGATCTGCTGGAAGATGTTATTTCTAAGACAGGACATTTTCAGTCACTGTAGCTATCCAAGGAGACAGAGGGAGGAAAGCCAACTGAAATTCAATTTTTCATAATGAGGAAGGAAAAGAATTTGCTATTTCTTCTTTCCAAGTTAATTCCTTACCATGAACTGCGAGGCTGCAAGCTCAGTACCATTAGGATGTGATAGACAAACTAGAGCTCTCCCACAGGTCCTTTTGGAGAATAAACCCTGAGGTGAGGGCAGCTGAGTTATCCAGTAGGACAGATCAGGTTTATAAAGCTTGTATTCCTCCCATGGAGTGTAAAACAGATAGCTACATCCCAAAGCTGAAGCTTTAAAGTGGGCACTAGCTCCCTTATAGGAGTTTTTCTCTGAATTTCGCAGGACAAATTGAGCCACTTGTTTAGCCATTGCTCTGTTCCTGTGCTTTAATGAACATGCTTCACATTTTGTTCTGCTCATGTCCTCAGCTGCTGTCAACAGGCAAAGCATTATTGATGTTCTCAAGAGAGCCAGGCTATGAGTGCTTTGGCCACGAGAGCAAATGAGGTTAAAAAAGGGCTCACTTGGCAATAGTATGTTATTGTATCTACCACAAAGACCAAGACCTGGCAGAAGACAATGAGAACAGGTATTTTGTGATACTTCCCCCATCTTCCAGTAAATTCTTAGCTGAGTCACACCTTGGTTGTATCATGTCACCAATTAAAGGTGCTGAAAATGTTAAAACAAGTATTAGCAATTCTTGAGGGCCTGGATGTTTTTCCAGGCAATTTGAATCAATATATTCAGACTTCTCTGGAAAAGGAAATGTGGCCTCTCTCCCCTCCTGCCTTGGAGGATATCGCTAACCATTCAGTCATTTAATTTTGGAGCAATGGATCTTCCATATTTTGTGGCTGGGTTTTTGGTTTATTTGGTTTCCTACTGTATGGCTGAAAGGAGTACAGGATGCCCTTGCCAGAGCTAGTGTAACCTTTGTGACGTTCTTGAGAAAGTAATGATGATTTTGGTAATCTTTGGTACATATGTGCATGTGCACACAAATACATATGTATTTTTAAACTTAGGCTTCTGGAGAAATATACTTAGATGTATGTCTGCTCTTCTAGGTCTCAATATTATTAGATGCAGAAAATCTTTCCTGCATGCTGCTGAGCTTAAAATAACCAAGCCCTACTTCTCAGGGTCACTTTTGCAACTTCCTTTAGAACAAGATTTTTTGCCCCAGGAAAAGATTTTGAGTATTTCAAGATAACATGCAAAGGTTGGCAACATCCACTTTTGAAATAAACTGCAACCCTAATCTTGCAGGCACAGATGAGCTGAAAGAGAGCTGCCCTGCCAACAACCCAACTTTGACAGTAAGACCTTCCTGGGAGGTTACAAGACACAGGCTTAGTTAGAAAACACATAATCTGCCTCTGAACTCTCTGTTTCACGAAAAGCCAAACATTTCTTCAGTATAGATCCTTCTGCAAGGCTGCCCCTTCAGACACACACAGGCTTCTTGTGTAAGCTACGTAATTAGCACAAGCTTTTGAAAACTGTTTCTTCTCTGTTCCCCACAGTAAAGATCACAGAATCACATAATCACAGAATTATTGAGGCTGGAATAGACCTTCAAGATCATCAAGTCCAGCCTATGACCCAACACCACGACATCAGCTAGACCATGTCATTGAGTGCCACATCCAATCTTTCTTTAAAGATGCATGAGTACGCCACACGATGACCTGGACAGGTAACATCTCAGGGTAATGTACCTGTTAAAGCTCTAATCAGACCTAGCCTTGCCCCTTGCACTGAGACTGGAAAGGAAATGGTAATTTCCTCATGCTTGGGATACCCATTCAACGAGGAAAGATGAGAGAGCCAGTAAGTCCATGATCTCTGCATGAAAAGAATCAAAGATTCATTGGTTCAAAAAGCTCTTCCATCAGAAAGCTGAAAATTCAGGTATTTCCTCTAAAATACCTGAATGCCCACTAATCCTTGGAGAAAATGAGACTACTACTTATTGCTGAAAAGCAATAGTCACCTTGCAGGTACATTGCTCTTCACAAAGCTGAGGCTTTCACAGCAGGCAGGTATCATTTTCTAATTTCATGTCTCTTGGCTGAGGAACTGGAATTTCCAAATTTTAAGAACAGAGCATGCCCTAGGGCTACTATTTGCACCTTGCAAGAGAAGCTCTTACATTTATGAGGAGGTCTAAAATCTCTGTTTGGATGCTAAGCTGTGGCACAGTCTTAAGACCTAGGATTTAGTATCTGTCTGTGCTGTTTTAGTGTAGACATAGGTACGTGCTCACACCGAGTTTCAATTGTAACAGAAGTAGGGACTTGGTGTACCAAGGCTCCACAACAATGGAGTGGAAAATAAACAGCAATGTGGAAAATAAACTGATGGGCCAGTATTTGAATAATGATCAATTCCAGTCCTCTCTTTGTAATGTTTGTGATCTTTCTGAATAGCGAAGTATCTTGTGTGTTATGTGTGCCTGGCATCTTTCAACAGCAGACATTTGCATTTTGGCAAGATGAGACATGGCTGTTGCTATTTGAAAAGGAGCAAGACCTTAGGGGAATTTGGACTGTTTGTGCCAAAGCTGCACCTGAGCCAGAGCCCAAGAGATGTTGAACACCTGCAGCTCTTCCTGACCTTCTTCCCTTTGCTAATGTAACTGTGCTGCTGACAGTGCAGTGCTTCTGTGGTTCTCACAGCTTCACTAAAAGCCTTTATGATACTCAGTTAGTTGCATCCAACCTGAAATCTGATCGTGGTACACACTGGAGCAATGGTGTTCACTGTGCATTGCTGAGTCTGCCTCCTTTGGTCATTAGTCACCCGGGTATCGTTTTTCCAAAATGAAACAGGAATGCCTCTGGGTTACACATATGAGTCACTTTGGTGCACTCACAAGCTCAGCAGTGTTCCAGTGCATCATCTATTGAATGTGCCCCATTCATTTCCATTCATACACTAATCTAAATTTAACCTAATGAATATAGCAATTATACAGATCAAGAATGTGCAGGGCCTTCAGGTGGTGTAAACCAGCTCCAAAAGACTGAAAGGGATTTTCAAATGCACCTACCCATCAAATGCTGTTGTTTGAATAAATATCCTCTCTCCAGTACTTTGATGAGACTTCCTTAATAAGGTGCAATACACGTCAGCATCTGCTATCGCGACGTGCTGCAAGATTTTAACACTCCAAGGATTTGGTAGCTGGTGTCCCTGTCTGTGACTCCTCAGGCAATCTGCAAATGAGCATATGAACCATGACAAGCAATTAGGCACCAGCATGACTCTGTTAACGATCAGCAGTGAGACATGCCTGTCTTGCTGTGTCACTGACTGCTATGGTTTCAGGGTATTTGCTCTGCAGGCAGGGAAAGAGAGGTTCTATGTGTGTTAATAGGAGCCAATAAATTATAAGAAACAACCAAACGAAAGAAAGATTATATTGTCATGCTTTGCAACTGTTTAATTCTATTCTGGAAAATGGGCCAGCTTCTACATGAGATTATGTAATGGCCAACCCTGCAGAGCAGCCTGTAGCCCTACTACATTACAGTGGTTTTCCGAATTTCCCTGTCCTTCCCTGTCAGGGCAGCTGGCAGTCGCTGTATGTTTCCTCCATAAGAAAGAGACTTTACAATACTTTCTCCATGCTTCCCTCCTGCCATCTAATCAAAGAGACTGAAATCCTTGCCTTAAAGGTACCCGTTGGCTATAGAAGAGTTTTGGCTATGTAAGAGTTCTGTGCTACTACTGAACTCCTCATTTTTTCTTTTGAAAGCTTAAACTTTCCACGTTTTCACCCTTTATTCTCCTTCATCCTTTCTGTTTCACTACTCCAACTGTCCTTCCTTTTCTAAGTGTCACTCAGTCTTTTCCCTTACCCAGCAGCCCTCCCAAACAGCTGACCTTTGATTTGCAGAGAAGTCTGTAAGTTGTATCTGGCAGTTCCATGGGAAGAGTTGCTTTTGGAAACCTCTCACATTCACATTTCACTGTTTTCTCCAGGCTTTTTGTTTTGATGACCAGCATAAATTCAAACAGTCAGGGTATAAGTGGAGTCAACCAGTACAGGGATTGCATTACAGGCACTGCAAAATATTTTTATACTTATAAACTGTTTTAAAGAAGTTTTTCCCTTAGAAATTGTAGATCCCTAGCAAAACCAGAATGTATTTTTAATGTTCTTGATCTAGTGAATTCCAGCGCTTTCAAACAGGTTTATAATGGAAAGTTCTATTTCATGTTGTCCTGCAAACAGTTATCAACATGGCTTGTGTGCATAAACCACCAGATGAAAGACTCCCGAGACCCTCTAATTCTTCAAATGAAAAATTAAAGCGTTAAGAAGGTGCAGTAATATCTCCAGGAATCTTAATCCCGTTCCTATGATTTAACCATCAAATTACACTTTTCTGCTCCTCAATTGCTTATGCTTAGTGTGTGTGCATGGAGAGCCCTCATGGATGTGGCTGGAGCCACCGCACAGTGAACACTTAACCAATCAATCAGTCACTTAATAATCAATGAACACTTAACCACCAAGAGAAGAAAGATCCTTTAAACATTGGAAGTCATTTTTCATCTCATGAAGAAGACCAACACTGTGGACCTCCAAGTACAGTACGGAGATAGGAGAAAGAATAAAAATGTTACACCCAGAATAACCCCTAGGCAGTATAAGACCTGCCAGGAATGAAAATAAGCACCACTTGTCATTTAAATTTCCCATGGTATGCAGTTTTGGGGTGTATATTTTACTTGCTGTTTTGCTTCATGTCGTAACCTTTGATAAACACTTGAAGTAGTTTTTAAAAAGGCAAATGGGTTGTCTGAACAGTGTCAATGTGTGATAGCTGATACTTCTTAAGTCATTTTGGCCCTGCTACTTTGTCTGTACAAATCCTGCTGATGCAAAACGAGCAGCTCATGTAAACCTGCCGGGGACCTCTGCCATTGAGCTGCAAGACTTTCAGTGCCTGAGCAAAATCTCTCTCCTAAGTAATGGGGCTTGAGCCATTACAAACAAATAATTATACTCAGGTTTCTTGCATTTCTTTTCCCAGCACATACTGCCAATTGTTCGTCCTGTGGGGAAGGATTTAGGATGTGCTCTGTGATGACACTGAAAGTGAGCATTAACAATTAATGCAATTTATTATCACACTATTTTAAAATGAGTGCAAATTGTTTTTTGCAGAGTATCCAAGCCAATCTGATTTAGAGTAACTGCTAAGAGCAACTTACCTCTTTGTGGTGCTTAGCATTTACTGAAATAAAACTGCACTACTCTAAAATTTATGAGAATCGATTTCAATGTTTTAATGAACATTTCAGAAAGTGCAAACGTTTTGGGAAAGCTGCTTAGGCTGGGATTCTGACACTCTAACTGGCATTCTGGAGACTATTTTATTCCAACATAGTTATTAAGGTCCATCAAGGCCATTTGAAGTACCTAGACCAAAGTGTAACTTCATATGATTAAACATACAAAAGTTTGGTATTGTGCAGTGTTTCTCAGTTATCAGACATTGAATCAAAAGCACTCATCAGTTCTGACCACCACCAACCTCACAATCAATTAGCGCAGCATTACTGGTTAATGTAAGAGTTACAGGAAAGCAATGATAAGGAAAAATAAATGCAAGCAGGAAATACACAATTATTGAAAGTCCCACACTTGCTAATGATTATTTTGAATTAAATATAAATGGATGAGAAATGTCTGGCTCTAATCCTCTTATCAGATCACCACAGGGTAACAAAATGATAGATCACTTCATACAGGCAAGCAGCTTTTCACGTAAGGAACAAGCCAGATGATCAATTAACTTATTTGGATTCTGCTGAAGGAAAGGGATCAAAGTCAATTTGAGAGACAAACTCAAAAGATGTGAACCTAAACCGTGGTGACAGTTTATACCCATACATACACAGCAGGGCTTCCTGTAACTATGCAGAGGCAGATCAGAAAATCATCATGCTGTCATCGTGCTAAGAAGGTGAACGCTTTCCCCCCATTAAGTAGAGTCATTAATATAATGCAATATACTGTCTGCACCTAGACATTTTTGTAGATATGAATTTGAAAACTCATAAATGGACTTCTACCTCTTTGCTAGTCAAGGAGTGATCCACAAGGTTCAGAAGTTTGCCATATGTAGCCAGAACCTTTTAAAAATAGGATATGTTGGTCAGCAGGGACTGAGCTCTATCCAGAAACATATGTAGCAAAAAATAATTTGGTAATGCATATCAAGTACATATGACAAGGTGAGCACAAATATTTTTTCACACTATATCAAACTTGAAACTGAATAATAAACTTGTTATCTCATGGGGACAAACTTTAGTTAGATGTCTTGTAGTTCACTGTCATTTCTAATGAAAAGCAAAGCAATAATTAAAAAAAGACACAAAACAAAACAAAAAAACCAACAAAACCAAAAACCCAAACCCACAAAATTCAAAGCTTTATAAAATCTGGTAAAAGACAATCATTTCAAGTCTGGTCAGTGGTTCACATTAATTCTCACTCAGTATGAAAGCTTTGGCCATTTCTATTTTTTCTTCTCTGGTTTCCACATACTAGAGGAAAAAAAAAAATAACCTCATATACATTTTAGATTTATGCCTTTAATTCCAGCTTTATTATTTCGTCATCTGGTCTCAGCTGCCCTGTGACTTCATGTTGATTTTACCATCTAGCAGTAGGTGACTAAAACAATTTACACTGGTTATTACCATTTGAAAAGTAATATTCATGCTGGAAGAGAAAAAAGCTTCTTCAACTTTTGCTAAAATCCACAATACTGATTACTTCTAAAGAAACTGCAAACACCTAAATCAATATAAATAGGAATTTCACAGTGAAGGCACATAGCGCATATATCCTCACAAAGTTCTCATCTTCCAGTAGAACATCATTGACCATGGAGCTGCACTGATTTCAAATCATCAGCTTGTGTAATGTCTACCCTACCAGGCAACCCAACACAGGATCACAAGTCATGCTTGGAGACCAGGACTGGAAAAAAACATCCCTAGCTGCCTCATCTGACTCCAGTACTCACTCCAACACGGGTACCGCGTGCCCTGACTTCCTGCCTTTCCCAAATATGTTCTTTCAGATCCTCTTGAAAATCACATCTGTGATGCTACGGGCAGTGCGGGCTTTAAAGGCAGGAGAAGCCTTTCTACACAATCAGATCTTTGTGTAGTTAAGAAGCTACCGAGCTACAGTAAGTGATAGTATGAGGGTTTATAATCCACTTTGGGGCTAAGAAGTGATAAATGATGCTGTTCTGTTCTGGACCGCATTGAAATGGGCTTTGAATGCTTATTTAGAATGTGCAAGCTGCAGGATGGGGACAGATGAGGGAGGTGTGGCAACTGCGTGGTTTGTACATCTGCCCCTCCAGCTATAATGTAAGAAGCTGCTCTCACCTCTCAACCTATCGCAGCACGGGTACTTTCAAGACCCATCTACAACTACAATCGCAATATTGTGACTCACAGTATTAGCAATTCTGTTGAAAACACTCTTGTACCCTTTGACTTGCACCCTTTGAGTCACCTTTTACTCAAAGAGGTTTCTTCATATGCACTGTAAATCCACCATCTTGCTCACGGCTTTCTGTAGCGTATTCCCAGCACAAGTCAAATCTATTTTTTCTTGCTTGAGCTATAACCTTATACAGACATTAAGAGGCCCACAAGCACAGGGTAAAAGAAAATGAGCATTTATAGCCTGCAAATGAGATTCAAATGCTGGACCTTTCTTAGTCACTATTAATCACTGGCACTTCTCTCTCACTCCCAGTGAGATAAATCTTGGATTTTTCTAGTATGATAAAAATCAAAATGAGCATCTCCTGCTCCTAAATTGTAACATGTTCCCAGCAGCTGTATGACAGAGAACCCAGCTGATATCCCATGTGAATCTAAAAAACATCACAGTCATCTTTCAAGTGATAGCACTTAAAAGCTAATTAGAGTCCCTGAGCAGAAAAACACTTTATGCAGGTTTTAAATCAATGGGACTACAAGTAAAAAAAATAATAAAGTCATAGCAGAAGGCTGCAGTTTTTGCTTTTAGAGGAGGGAGATATTTATGAAGTCAACACTCAAACTCCTGCTTTCTGCAGAATAATAACAGGGCCATATGGCCCCTCAGCAGCACCATGACAGATGATGGTTGCTCTTGACTTGCTGGAAACCAATGGACCAAAGCTCTTCCCAAAGAGTGCTCAGCTCTATAGAGGGTCACATTTCTACATGTGAAATAATTCCACGTTCCCCACAGGCTCCTTGCACTTTTGCTGTGTGATTTACCCATGTCCATTTAAACAATAAATCTCTTCGGGCAGGAGCTGCGTCTCACAGTGTGTTAGCACAGAACTATGCTTTTAATCTCAGTTGAGGCTTTTAGCTGCTACTGTAAGACAAATGATAACAGATAACTACAATATAGATGCTTCGTGGTTTCAGGAATGATCATCTGTCTACAAGATTAGTGTTTCAGATGTCTCAGCTAAAGTTTATTTATGTCTCGTTTATTTATGAGTTGAAAATACCCATGCTCAAAGAGAAGCAATCAAGAATGATTAGTTTCCCTTTGGACGAATAGATGTCAAAAGTCCATTTTAACCCAAGCTTTTGTTGTTGGCTACAGTTCACAGAACCTTACACAGTGGCACAGTTCTCTGCTTTGTTCAAGTAACAGATAATTAAACATAGTACCAGGCAAGCCTGGGGAACGGGAAAAATTTATAGAGAATTCCTCCAAAACACTTCTGCTGCAAGTCAGGCAGAAAGCACCTTTCACTTGTTGTCTCTGACCCAGTGACTCAATCAATACACTGAGCGAGCAATTTAAAAGGCAGCTGATACCAGTGCATTTCTGGGTACAGATAGGCAGTGTACTTGATGCTGCAAAGAGCAAAGGTGATAAATTCAGTGTAGGATCACAAAAAGCATCCTTCATTTCTCTTTAATGATTTCTGCCTAATAACCCTCTTGCAAAATGCACTTCAAAAGTCTTTCCGTGAATTCAGGGATCATGAGCAGTACCGGATTGTCAGCCCTGAGGCATGAGATGCACCAAACACATACTGGAAAAGCAGGAACTTTAGAAAAACCTCATGCTACCTATTTCCCAGCAGCTCCTCCTCTCCCATCACCTTCAGAAAACATTAACCTCAAGGTTCACTCAGCCTTTCATTTCTCAAGCTGTGAGCAAAGGAGAAGCCCCAGGGTTGGGTAACCAACAAGGGGAATCTGAAGCAGCAGCGCTGGGACCAGATGGAAGGTCCTTTCCCCTTGTTAGCATCCCTCCAAAACAGAGGCAACCTCAGGGGTACCCCCGGTCCATAAAGTGCTCCCTGGGAGGCAGTTCTCAGGCCTGCTCAGCCATGCAGCAGTGTCGGCTTGTCTGCCTTTGGCAGTAGTCCCCTGACGGTTTTATTCAAAGCAGTGCCCACTGTACATTTACTGGAACTTTATAAGCCATTTCAAGCAAAGGGAAGCATTTAGCTTGTTCTAATGTCTCAATAAAGTTGGAGATCTGCTGCTATGGGGAGACAGGAGTTTTCCTCTGTGAATGGTTTTGAAATATTGCTGTTTAGTTTTAGTCAATTTGGAAAAAACAGAAGTTGTTCTCATGAAACAAAATTCTGACGAAACAAAATTCCGGCAAAGACTTCGAGGGGTCAGATTATAGCTGGATTTCCCGCAGCAATGAAGCTCATAAAACTGCACTGCCTATGTGTGACCATGGGCTGCCAGTTCCAGTACTTCACCCTTTCTGCCAGGAATTAAAAAACTCACATCCCAGTATTTGCCAAATTTGGGTAGAGGTTTTGCACACCTATTAAGCTTGTAAATAGGGAGCTGGGCAGAAAATCCATTTGTTTTGCAGAATGTGTTATATTTTCATGTTTTGTTTATGACATCTAGGATGAGAACATCCTGCTATGAGCTATTTTAGTGTGAGAAAAAATAACTTTGGCACTGGACAATGGATACAAACAACACATGACAGACTCAAGTTTCTTTCCACAGGCTCTTTTCCTTCTCTGCCAGGCTTGTGAGCATAAACCTCTTTCTTCTGTCACAGGGACACAGTACACACAAAGCTCATCATAACAGCCCAGAGAGCAGAGAGATCTTCATTCTTGAGAAGCTGAGAAGAACAATAACAGTAGTGGAGAAAAAGTTACATGTGAAGAAGGCTGTGTTTGGGTCATACGTCTTGATTTCAGCAAGACAAGTTGGTGACAAGACTGTGAACATCTAAGAGGTGACCAGTGCAGGTAGAAATCTAGTACTACTGCCCTGCTGCCTCACGCATGGCTCTCCAAACAGGTATCTCGACAGACTTGGCATGGTTTTGCACTACATCCCTCTGCAGACTGGCAACCAGGAGTAAATTTTGGCAATAATCTTCACAAAACAAGCTTCCAATCCCCCAGATGAAAAACCCATTTGAAAGTGCAATTGAAACTGACTGACGTCAAATTTCACAAGAGGTGGCCTAAGGCAGTGTGCTGCAAATGAACAATTGCTTCACAGCACACAGCAGCTGGCTTTTGATATTAAAAAAAAAAAAAGTTCTGGGATGGGTTAAGCAAGTGATACTGCAGGAAGAAGAAGTAGCAATGGCTCTCTGCAGTAAAGGGTGACTGTACTCCCTCTTCCTGACCAGTTCTTCCATGCCAGAGATCACAGGGACAGCCTTCAAATGGCAAAAGAGGAATTAATCAGTGAAATAATGTATTTAGTCCAGAAAGAAATGTAACTTCTCTCATTTTGAGGCATAATCAAACTCTTGTCTCTGGAAGTTAGTAAAATATTTTCCTTGGAGGGCAAATGAAGTTATTACTCAGAAGTAATAACTTGAAAGTAGGTAAAATGTATCAAACCAAAGATCCACACAGGTCAATATTCTCTCTCTAATTGTGAATATGGAGGAAGGCTGTTCTGTATCCTCTTTATTATTGTTTGTTGTCCCCTGATAGCAGTTGTTTTTCTCCTTGTTTTTTGATTTTCCTCTTTTTGCACTTTCCTGCCTCAGAGGACTTCATTGTTTTGTTAGGTTCATGCCTGGCCATACGAGGAGGATCCAGTGGGGACTAGAGGAAAGAGCACAAGAATGGAGCAAAAAGAACCAGGCCTTTCCACAAAGGATGGAATCTCAGCCTCACCTTCCCCCTGTGTGTTTGCAGTGTCTGGGTTTACTCTCTCTCTCGAGCTGCAAAGCAGAGGTTTTGCTGCTGTGCATCAAGAAAAGCGTAAATACAGATTGCAAACCCTGACCTGAATCTATAATAGATGACTTCTGAAACCGTTCAGAGATACTCCAGGAATATTTTAGTTAAAAATAGGTAATAACTCAGCCTATTAATACAATATACATAGAGTTGCCTGTTACACGGGCAATGAACAGGTGTAGTGTGGTAAATCAACACAGCATTTATCTCTATTTGTTGCAAAGAGTGCCTAAACTTTCTTTGTAACTTTTGAATGCATGGAAAAATACAGTGCCTTTAGTCTGGTAAAGCAGTTTTGACTCTGCTCCCATTCATTTCAGTGGGGTTGGGAGATGGTTCAGGATTTCTGAAAATCAAGTCTTGCATGGAGTCTTTGAAATGTTTTCTCTGTGCCCATAAACAGAGAAGCTTTATCTTAATCTATACAAACTACAATTTATCTTGGTTTTGTTTGGATCTCATAAAAACCAACGTTTGATTGACAAATATAAAGCAAAACTAGACAAGAATTGGCAAACTATATACATTGTTTCTAAAACTCACAACAGGTGAAACATTTATTTTTATAGTATCACTGCTAGATGGTTTTGCTAGGCTTTTGTGACTCCACTTACTGAAAAGTACAGGTAAAAAAACTTCACTGAGTTTTCAGTACTTCACAATAAAGTTGTGGCTGAGAAACAAAGCAGAACGTGCATCCCATATTTGCATTCAAAAAATACTGTATATGCTACCTTGGAAAGGCCAGCAAAAAGACTACACTCCAACTAAGGAACTCACGACCAAACAGAAGTTATTAAATACAACCTCTCAAACCAGGAATGTAAGGAATAAGCATTGTCCCCAAAGCAGAACAATCTCTAAAAAATTAACTGGGATGAAAGTCTGACATTTATACATTCACTATCCTCATGGATTTGCGCTGATGTCCTCTCTTTGTGCTGCCAGTGTCTAACAGAAGATATTTTTATATGGCTCTTCAGCCTTAGGAATAATCTTCCAGTCTTGCCAAAATTTGTGTGGTCTCCCTTACACTCTGTTACACAAATACACATCTAGAGTATCTTCAATGTATGTAACAGGATGACCCCAGTTAGGGGTTATTGCAGTATATTCCTGTCACTTGAGCCAGAGCAGTCAGTAAAGATGGGCAAGACACAAATCTGACCTTTCTACTTGAAATCCTGCTCAGAGATTCCTGCTAGGAAGCATTATTCTGTTTCTCCTATTTCTCCTGTTTCTCCTATTTGATCTTGCCATTGACTTCCCAAGTTGAAAAAGCCAAGACAAAGAAGTGAGGTGCTGATTACAGGGATGCTTTTGTCTATCCTAAAAATATCATGGCCAAACAACTGGTCAAATGTCAGCTTTGTGCATGTAAACAGAGGTAAATAGTTAGAATCTTTTCTTTCTGGAAATCCCAACTGAAGGGAAGTCAGTTTAGTACCATGACAAGAACAGATAACATAAAGATGTGGCATTTACTCATATAAATAAGTCAAAAATCTGCATCTTGAGGTCTGTATTCCAAGTGTTCAACTTGAAATTTACCTCCACTTTCATATTGAGGAAACGTGAAAGGACATCAAGGATATAGGCAAGGATAAAGCTCCAGCAGAGCACTCAGTATTAAACAGAATCAAAGTAATACAGCGCAAGTACTAAAGCACAGCAAAACATTCAGAAAATGCCAATACAGTTCATATTCCTGTGCATTAGGATATAGCCTTTTAAAACATGATCTTACACTCTTTCATTAAAGATCCCTCACCCCATCTGGATAGTTTACCCTTCTCACTAAAACACCTATAGACTCCAGAGACTAAATTACTTAGCATCATTGCAGGTCCTAAATTGAATACAGCCCTAAGAAGTTCCCTGTGGGCACTCCATGCATTACAATAGCATTGCTCTGCAGACTGGCAGAGCAGTTTTTTCCAGATTATGTGGCATTTTTACAGTATTTTATACATTCAATGTACTAGCCCCAACCACAAACAAGATTGCTCAGAATTAATGCCGATTTTTTACCCGAAGTGTCTTGTATTAGATGCCCATTGCGCACACTCGAGATTTGCGCTCGATCCGATGTCATGGATCAAAGCCGCCCTGCATCTCCCTCCTCTTTGCTTATACTGTCTACTGGTGTTGCAGCTGCAGGGTGAGTGAAACCAACAAATTTGTCTGGCAAGAGGCTGTGCTTTTTCTCCTTCAGCAGTGCCAGGAGAGTTGTCCACCATCCTGGTGAAATGATTCCACCCGTTTTGCACCTACCCAAACACAAGAGCTGATATGGGTGAATTGCTTGAAGGACAAAGCCAAGGGTATGGGCACAGCAAAGTAACCACCTTCAGAGTTGGAAGGGGCAACAAGAAACCTTTAGGTCTGTCCATAAGAACATGGTGTTAGAGACTATCCATGGGGACAATTAGCATCTCCAGCACTGCACTGAGCTGCTTTGAGCAAAGAGGGAAGCAGACCCAGGAAAACAGTCAGTCTGCATGGATGCACAAACAGATGTGAATCGGCCAAGAGAAGAGCAGTTAGTGTCCTTCACCTAGAACACAGAGAAGGTCCAAGCAGCAGTTGTGACTCTGGGTTCCCATTTTGCTCCAGGGTACCTGAAAGACCATGCGGCAACAGTGGTCCCTGGCAAAAAGCAGCAATCCAGAAATAACTGGGTATCAGGTACGCTAAAGCTCAAACATCCACTTGTCACCTGACTTCCAGAAGCCAGACGCCTGCCTCCCTGATGGAATCTTTGAAAATCTCCCCAAAGCAATTTCTCAGAAGTCTGAAGTTACTCAGCACCAGTGCCCCCCTTCACAACATTAAGACGGTGAAGTGCATTATTTATGCCTTCAAATGGCAAATTCTTCTTCCAAAATAATAATTGTATAGCTGGGATAATGCTCTTGATTGTGTGCTATGGCCTAAGTAACACTTGGGTAATAAATAACTCTTGGCTTTCAGCCATTTGATCAATAGTCAGAGCTGACTGAAGACTTACCATCAAGGCATTGAAGAGTAATTAAACTTTTCAAAGAAATGAAAAGTTTCACAGGAATACTCATCTTCCTTAGAATATAACATTGTTTTAGGTCAAAATAATTTAAAACTGTCTTTTTCCCTGTATTTAAAATTTTAGAACCACGTACAAAGCAGTTATGAAAATCCTTTCCACCTTTTCTCCTCATTAACCACTTCCCATCATTAATCCCCTTGTATGAGTAGATGACTGTCAAAATGCAATGGGGCATTATTACCTGTGTGTAAGCAACAGCTCTACTATTCACGCTGCTGCAACCTTGGTAAGGTTGGAGAAGTTAACAAAAGTTCTCCAGATTCCAGAGAATATGCTTTATAATATGAAACAGAGGAAACTGAATCAATTTCGCATCTAAAAGAGAGAGTTACGACTATGACAAACTTATTGGATGTGTCCCACAGTGCCATCCTTGAAGTATAAATACCCAAGTTATTGTGACACCACTGCAGCTGTATAGCCACAGTAACATCTCGCTTGGCATGTTAATGAACTCTGAGTTAATTAACTCAGAGTTAACACAGCTTTTACAGCAAATTTGCAGCCAGTGCTGAGCCCTGGTTTTGTTAAGCTGAAAGGGCTGAGAATTCTTTCTTCTTGTGAACTGTGACATTTGCTACGCTGGAAAGCATTTTTTCCTCTTTAGTTTCATGTCCAATTTGGAGAGGTTCTCCTTTTGATAAATGTGTTAAAAGTGCCCTTCCACCCTGCACTGAAAAAGAAAATTTCAAATCCAGTCCTAAAAAAGGCCTTGCAGAAGCAGACCCAAGGGCAGGAACCGCACCGTTGAAACCACATTTGTGAAAGAGCAGATCAATAGTTACACATCTCTAACACCCAGTACCAGAGACCTGGGCGAGGGTGAAGAAAATGGCTCAGATACTCACAACTACACATAGATATGCCTCTTTGAGCTTATCGGCTCTGGCACCATTTGTATGTAATAAATTGCTGCCTCTCAGTAAAGAATTTGTTACTGCTTAATGGCAAACTCTTACCTCTTGGTAGACACCACAGAGTTTCTTATCAGCAGAACTGCAAAGATCTTTTCCCTTAAGTATCCAGTATTTGTATTGGCACGTCTGAGCCCCTAAACTAAAGCAGATGCATCTCTGGTGAAGCTTTCAATACTTCGAGGCATTTAACAGCTTCTGTTTTATTATTACTGAGCAGAGCTTGGTTTGCAACTGTTGCTGTTTGTCTGTGTGGGCAGGTGCTTTATTTCCCTGTTTGTAAAATGTAATTATAGCACTTCTTTACATCACAATGGTGTTACTTGGTTAGACAGTTTCCACAAAGTGAGTAGCCTACAATTTAACAATACTGTAGCAGAGACACCCTAGATAAATCTGTCATTTAAGGATGGAAAGATTCAATGACCAAAAGAACCCCTGAAACAGTGTTACATACTTGATGCTGGTACGGCCAGATGCTCCCTTTTACTTCTCTGACATCTGAAAATGTTAAATGGTGAATAAATCATGAAGACCAAGAAGGCAGCAACTAGCAAAAATAAAACAGAGAATTATACAACAAAGAATCAAAACATGTGGATAGATAGTGAATTCCTGAACTTAGAAACCTACACATACAAAAGGAAATAATTCCTTGTGAATTAAAGCACAGTCAGAAATAAAGTAATTTGGTGAATATTTGGTAATAATTTGGTGACTAATTTGGTAATAGCAGAGATCTGTCTGGGCTAGGAACCTGGCTGTAGTATTACATATCAAGTGACCGCTATTTTTCAGCTCAATTTTCTGATCAAATTAGGAAGCTAAAGAAAAGAAACTACAGTAAATACAACAACGTGTAGTAAAGTGTTTCTGTAGGTTTCTAATCTAGTAAGGAAGCAGAGAGAGGAAGAAAAACTATTAATCAATGAAGTGTTGCCTTTTGCCTTATTGATCTTCCAAGAAAAAGAAATCTACCTCGAATATATTAAAAAAATTATTTGTACATGTCAATAGTAATGATACTGAAAAATACCACACATCTTCCTGGCTGATTAATATGATCTTTTAAAATACCACGATAAATGTTAATTATATGCAGATGACAACAGTAAAGTTATTAGAGCAAGCTTGGTGATTAGCACTGCTACTCCTGGTTCCCTTGACCTCATGTAGTAAACCTGAAAACACTCATAAGTAAATAATGTAATGATGGATACACACAGAATAATTCTTGAGCCGGGTAAAGGTGATGGAAACAGTGCACTCCCCTGCACTGCATGAGATTGAGTAGACAGCAGAAACCCAACCCACCAAGCAGAGGTCTGTGCCACAATGCATTACAAGAAAGATGGACAGCAGCTCATTTGCTTGCCTTTCCTTCAGTTTCTCTTGTCCTCCAAGCTACCTCTGCAGCAACGTGATGAGCTCACCTACTTCCTAAATTTTTGGCTTACATACCCCTGTTTTAACAAAAAAATAATCAAATTGAATTATTGCGCTTGCATCTTCTTCACTGTGCCATTGAGACTTCCCAACAGGAGGAACTGCAAACTTTCAGTTCAGCATAACCATTAGAGTCTTTGAACATGAGAGATGTTTGCCCTTTCCTTCCCTCCTGAAGGTAACTACAGGGCAATGGACAGCTCAGACCAATGTAGCAGAAGAAGAATCTGCCATCCAAACCTTTCTGAAATCCATTTGGCTAGTATTTTGTTGCATGAGAGGTCAGGCATTCTCTGATGCTTCTTTTGGAGGCGTTTTGTATTTGTTCTGGTTTCCAGAGGCCAGAATGCACCAAGGAAACCTCTCAAAATACTGCAGAGCAATGCTGAACAGGCTGTTTCTGAAAAAAACAAATCTAATCATATCTTGCAGGCTCACAAGATTTTAGGCTGCTAAATGAATTTTTAGATTCTTAAATGAGTTACTACCCTTCCTCAACTGCTTTTCTAGATTTTGGATGTTTTGGTTGTTTTTTGTTGTTTTTTTTTAATGAAGTCTTCCCTAGCTAATCTTCCCTTAGCTAAGACACTTTTGGACCTGCTGCTTTTCTGCAGTTAGTGGAGAGTTAAATGACTAGCGTAGTGCACCAAGACAGCGCGTGCAGCTAAGGTAAGCTGCAACGAAACCCATGGAGATGCTCACTGGAAAAGCATCATCTGACACCAGCCAAGAGCCCCTGCCAAACTGAGAACCACACCAGGGCTACACACACCTCCCTGCTGCTTCCTGCCATCTCAGATACATCGGACAGCCCGAGTGCAGCATGTCACCAGAGAGCAGTGATGCAAGCAGGTGAGTGCTGATGTAAGACACTGGATGCTTCTTCCATTGTGGGGCATGTCCTGGCCTTGTATAAAAAAGCATAGCTGTGAGTAATAAAAATGGCTCTGTGTGGTTTCATATAGACTAGGATCTCGCTCCCAGGAGTATCTATCCATCTATTTACATGGGATTACACCAGCTAAAATGTAACACTGGCTACTCGGAGCTGGGCAGATTGAAGTAATTTGGGAAATCACCTCCTGGGGTTGACACACTCACACATCCCCTGAGCTTTGCAGTCTATCCTTGGGTGTGCTCTTCAGTCCCAGCAAACATCCTCCGAGTCATGCCCTCTAGGAATGAAAAGCTGAACACTACTTGCAACCACTCTGCTGCCTCAAGAACCAAAGGATGGCCATCTGGCTTCACTTCCCTGCCTCTGACTGCAGCCAAACTCAGATGCCTTGGGAGAAGGAGGAGGTTAGGGCATGCAAATATGAACTACCATCTGCCAAGCGCTCTCCCAGCCTCCACCAGCAGGACTGTTGATTGAGGGCACACGTGCTGTTGGCTCCCATGGCTCAGATGGTTCATGTGACTGTGTGCAAGCCCCTGAATTAAAACCAGGTTTCTATATGGTGATCATCCTGTGGACTGCATTATGCATTAAAGATGGAGCAAGCAGAAGCAAGCACCCTAGCACAGGTATGCAGCAAGGAGGAAGATGGCCAGACTCTGCAAGACACTGATCAGAGCAGTGGGCTTGAGACCCTGAACGGATGAAGAGATATACAGATACATCTTACAAATGTTCAGGCTTTTCCTCAAATATTATGAGCTCTGTTCAGGTATGAGAACATTTCCCGCTAAGAGGCACAGACAATTTGCACAGGCCCAGGGCTCAGTTGGCTACAGCTCCTGCATCCCATGCTGTTACTGCACTGCGCTGCCATGGCTCTGCACACTCTCTCACCAAACTCATCTCTTACATGATGCCAGGACAAAGTATGTCACTCACTACTTTCCTAAAAAACCCAAATAACTCAGCTTCACTGATTTTTACAAATTTGCTCTGTCTGCTGTAGACAGTGACCATGAATTACCTAAGTGCTCTGGGGGAAAAATAACCTGTTCTGTTTCCTGCACCTTTCTCACATCTGTTTTCCAAGGAAAGACAGATACACGGCCTTCTGCAACTGAGATTTGCTCAAAGCTACAACAGCGTATAGTTTAGGCGCCAACTTCAATCATGTCTCAAAGCAGTTGGACTTCTTAAGCTACCCACACTGCTGCTGTCTAGAAATCAGAACACTTCCCCAGACAGCTGTGAAATTCCAACTGATTTACACAGATCCAGGATATATCTTTGGATGTCTTCATGAGTAAGCAGATAAATAGGACTTACTGTAGCAAATACAGTAGTTAGTAAATGGATATTTGCATTGTTTACAGCAGAATTTGGATGAAGCCTCTGATTTGTCTCTGAGTGGTCAAAGTTAGGATGCTGGACACAGCCTCACATGGTGGAAAAGCAATGCAAGAAAGGGGTCTGCACAAAGCAAACATGTAGAATCAGACTGCTTATTATTTCCAATGTCTTGTGATATTTCACTGCCACAAAGTCTGTTGTTTACTCTTTGCCTCTTGCTATGCATAAGCCCCAAGCATTTGTTAGAACAATTTATTGCTAATAATGAGATGCCAAACAGGAAATCAATATAGACTTATGAGAAAAAATTTCCTTGTCCCCACCTCTGTTAAAGAGCCAGGCAGGTAAAGCTGAAGGATTTCCATATCAAGTGAACATCTGAGGCACTAAAAAATAAATTTCAGCAAATTACAGCAGGTTCACCTAAAAGGATGCTAAATGTAGTTTCATTTTTTTATTCCTACCTGGCACGGAAGAAGTTTATACACAATGAAATCACTAGATGAAACTACAACATGTATGTGAGTTAAGCTTATTAACTTGCATTTCTCTTGGTTTGCCCAATTTAGATAAAACAGATTAATTGCTAACTTACAGTGAGTTACTCCTTATTCAGAATAAAAGGGCTCAATTTCTAGCAATTTTTATTTCTTAATTTCTCATATTTGTCTTCTTAAATGAGCTTAATTGCTCTTAACCTTACCCCACTGATGTAATGGCAAATATCTAGCAGGCAATCACTTTTCCCCAGCACTGCCCAGCCCGCAAGATAATAAAGGCAGACCACATGGAAGTCCTCCACTCATTTCATGGCACACTAAAAAAAATCTCCTACCGCAAGGCTCTGTCCAATTATTTCCTTTTTTTCTCCCTGCTGCTACTTCTTAATTTCTGAGCATCATCCATCATCATCCTAATGTAACTCTCAGGTCACGCATGTTGGGGTTTCTCCTGTGACTTTTTCCTATGACTGTACATAGTGAGGTCATTCTCCCCATCTTATAGGTGAGGACACTGCGGCAGGATGTGGTACTCAATGCGAAGATGAGGGAAGGCATAGGCAGCTGTGGGCCTTTTCCAGAGTATAGGAGGAAGAGGATGACAAATATTAAGATACGACAGAAAATGAGGAAAAAAAAAAAAAAAAATCTAAATTTGGTTTGGGCATTTGAGGAGACTAATCCTTTGGGTACTTGCAAGGTACAAAAAGCACAAATATAATCACTATCAATAGCTTTTCTAACTTTATTGTATGTTATTCATGTTCCTGCTGTGTTTTGCTCCTCTAGATGGTAACCACAGAAACCAGAAATCAAACAAAAACAGAGCTCTCAGCAATAGAAGCAGGGTGATATGGCGCAGAATGGTACTTTCTGCATTTCTTATCTGTGACTGCCAGAAAGACAGAAAGGAACAGAGAGAGAAAACCAGGGTTGCTTTAAGTTGCATATTAACTCTCAGGATGTCAAAGCACAAAACCAGGAATACAGCGTGCGCAACAAACTTCTGAAGGGAGAAAAGCAAAGAAATACTCAATGAAATAGCTTCAGAAGATGAAGCTGTGTTTCTTCTCTTTAAGAACAGTTCCATGATCTAGTTTCTCTTAAATGTTGAATTATAAGCTGACAGCAGAGAGATGGCTCTCGAGAACACTGAGCTCTATGTGGTTACTGGTCTGTAAGCTGCCTGCACAGGTCAGCATTAACTACTTGTAGCAGAGCATCTAGCACATAGACCCAAATGGGAATGAGATTCATTTCCTTGTTACACAAACAAAACAAGCCCTCCTGGACTCACAGAAAGCTGGAACCTGCAAAAGAGACATATATTTAGCCTATTCTTGAATAAACCTCCACTTGCACAAATACAAACTTTCTTGCCCACCCATATATAGAACCTTTGGAGGTAAAAACACCAGCTGTTCACTACTTTCTGGAGACAAGAAATGCAGCCCCTATTAGGGTTGCACATTAACTTCTTGTTTAGGTAAATGTTGATCCTTTCATATTTTCTAACTTGGAATAAGACAGTCACCAACATGAGCTGTATCTAAACAGCCTCAAAATGTGTTTGTAATCTGGTTTACTTTCCACAACGATAGATCTACTTATCTTCTATGCAGGTTAATTTTAATTAGATAGATAGGTAATCAAGAGAAGCACTTCTAACTTGTGGTTTCATAGCTCTTGAACTCTCCCTTATTCACGGAGGCCTGAATTTCCTTGTACGTGTGGCAAGGGAGGTGATTTCTGTTCGCACTCGTTTGGAGTAAAAAATCAAATCTTTTAAAGTCTAGGCTACCATTAAAAAGCCAGCCTTTGTCAAAAGCCATCATACAGTTGTTACATTTATTGTAGGTTTCTGGGTTTTTTTAATGCCAGTAGATTTTCAGCATGCAAGTATCTCCACTTAACTAAACTTCATCCATTTTCAATTTTCCTAATTTTGCATCTCAGTCCTTGCTCTGCAGCATTCCTTTTCACCTCATTTCAGGGATGAGTTTAACTGACTTCTTCATCCCCACTCTCCAGACACAGTAATTGCCAGCCCTGAGGAGTCAAAAGGGCAAATCCTCACAGAAGCTATAAGAAGGACTGATTTTAAAAATGGTATAACAGATTATTCTAGAAATAATAATTACATTTTCCCCAGAGCTTAGAGTTTCTTCTGTCCCCTTTATATAAAAAATGAGTCTGTCACACGTTTCCAAGAGACAGCGCTCTGACAAGTATTATAAAGATGTCTGCTGAAGTCATTTGGGTTGGCAATGCTGCTCATTGCTCCTTGTTTCCTTTTCTCATTTCATGCCCAGCCAGGGTGCCCGAAGTATAAAACACTCAAGTTAATTTTCTGAAGCACATGGCATTGGCAGAACTTCAACAGAAGCGGTTTAGACAGATGCTGAACGTTTTTGAAAAATCCCATTTTTCTGATGCAAGATGAAGTTTCACATTAATGGGGATTGCTGCAGCTTAATAGGAATAAGTCCTACGTCTGGAAGAGAGATAGCGGCAGTTATAACTGTATCATGGCTCTTACTCACATTGGCTTTGTAATACAGCAGTTTTTATCTTTTCAGTAAATGCACGGTGTAATTAATGTTTGTGCAACACATTAGAAATTCCAAATGACATCTAGGCAAAGACAAGGGTTCCTCTCCCTTCACTTAATTTTATGCTGCTACCTTCCTCTTCACACCACACTCACTGAGGGCTACACTGGCCCTTCCAGCACAGGGCACGTGCTGCTACATGGGCAGACATCCCAGCCCATAAAAAATCCCACCAGCACATCAGGGCTGAATAGCCTTTTAAATCAGACAGCTGTTGTTTCAGCATTTAGGGTGTGCCCCAGGTTTTCCTACCCATCGAAAACTCCACCTGAAACATGCATGGGATGAGTTGCCTTGGAAAAAAACACAGAAAGTTTTGTGAAGATCCCCAGGAAAAAAAGGGGATCATGCACAGGCACAAGTTGTGGTAGTTTTGCTGGTCAGAACCTTTTAATAGATAGTTTTTATTGGAATATTGGAATATTTTATTGGAATTGGAATATAAATTCCCATTTATCATTGGAATATTTATTTTTAATTTACTTTTAACAAAATGATACACAGCAAGAGTCAGCTTTGAGGAATTTTTCATTTGAGCATTAAGCTATGAAGCTGTAGAAACAGTTTCTTTTCATAATTCTGGTAAACACTGCTTCATTTCTGCTTTGAAAACCACTTTTTGTTTAAAAGGAAAGTCGATGTTAGAAATGAGAGTAGAATTAAAGCAAAACGTTTCAGACCTAGGAAGATCTTTTTTATTTTCAATTTATGAAAATGCTCAGCACCGACTTTTCACTTAAATTAAAAACATTATAAAACATCAAAAGTGTTTCTGTCTACTCTATTAAAAATGTGCAAAAGTTGTTGAATATGAATCTAAAAATGGTCTCCACAGAAACAGATATCTGTCTTTTGATTTGTGAAAGCATTTAATGGAAAACATCCATTTGAAATGGAAGAGAAAGGACTTATTTAAAAGACTAGTTAAAAACCCCAGATATCTGCTGTCAAGTGACAGTTTTGAAATCAAGTATTAGGTTAGCTAGGAATAATTCGCACTTTTCAGGAAGCTGGTTTTATAAAGATTAGCTCAGTTACATCCACAGAGATGACGTGCCACAGGCAGCTGCTCTAATAAGTCTGTGAATGATTTATTACCTTTCAGTGATCCTCAGAGAAACATGCTTTGCAAGTGTAACACGAACTTTTTCCACTACTCTGGATGCTCAGGCTACTTCTATTCCTCTCTTCCCCTTTCCCCAGCTCAGGATGGGAGACGGAGTTGCTGCCTCTTTCACACAAGCACTTTCTTTATACAGCAGCGGAAGTACAGAGAAATTCCCCTCTGCAAAGGGAGGACAAGGCTCAGGGCTTGGATTTATTCCAGTGTTACTTGTTGCAAGATTTGTTTAAGATGCCCTTGATCCTAGACAACTTTGGTTCCTGACACCAGCCTGTCTGATTTCCTGGGGCCACAAGTCATGAATTAATAGTGCACACACAGCAGAAGAGGAGATTTCACTACTTCTGCACTTCATCCAATGACTTCAGTGTGACTCAAGCCTTGCTGCTGCCCAGCAAGACCCTCTGTGACTCGCACACTTATTTAGCATGGCTGTGTGAACCAAAGCAGCTCAGCCAGAAAGAAAAAAAATAGTATAATAGAAATAAAATTTAAAATGCAACATTACCATCCTCTCTAGCCTCAAAATGCTGGTGTCTGCTGAAGACCAGGGCCAGCTGTAAGGGCTAGAGGCAGGACTTGGGGCACAGAAAGTTTTCAGCCAGTTCTGACAGAGATTCTTTGCAGACTGACTCCTTTAGTGGTTAATGATGGATTCGTCTCATGTTTTACCCAGCAGGGAATGTATTGCTGGAGCATGGTGGGTGAGGTACAACACTCTCTGGTTTTTGTGGGTTGTTTAATGCTGGGCTTACTTGAGTTCTTGATTTTTCATGGAAAACCTAGGCGTGTTTCATATTAGGCAGAGTCTGTTGTTCAGAGTGTCTCAGTTCAGCTCTGCCAGGATATTCACAGCACCCACCAGTGACAACCTGTTTGGAATATACCCTGGATAATTAAAGAGCTCAGATCTCCTTGTCAAAAACAGCAACACACACCCTGAATCCCACTGACCGTCAGTGTCTTCTCGGGCTTTTTAAGCGGCTTTGTTGTTTTTTAACTCAATGGCATTAAGTGCCCGAGGAACCTACACGTTTTGGAAAAAAACAAATAAATACGAAGGATTTATACTAGAGCCATACACAGATGCTCAGGCAATGGCAAAGGCATTTCACAGATGACTGGAAATGAAGCCAAGCAATTCAGAAGGATTATCTTGTAGTCCTCATTGTTTTAACACCCTCAGGGATGGACAAGTAGGGGCACTTTGCTACTTTTTCTTTCTAAGCCTGCCTGTGACCATGCACCCATGTTAGCAGAAAGGATATGTGCACTCTGGGAAGGGCAGACACGTGCTTTTGCTCTGCTCACACTTCAAAAACAGGTAGGTATGAGCAGCCCTGGCCGGCGAGCTGTGCGACTGCTGTATTGCTGCACTGCTGGCAGGTAGAACACATTTGCATGGGCTCAGCGCCACACCAACCCAATCATTCAGCTTCTGGACCAAACTGGTTCACATTGATGCAAGATCAGAGCCTGGAATGAGCCAATGTTTGACTGCCCACACGCTCCCACTGAGTCACAGCCTGCTCCATGATCAAGAAAGAAGAATTGCTTAGTGCAATGGATACGTTAATTTTACAAACCCATTTTTTTGCCAACATTCAGCCCTTAAAACACTGTCTACATCCACATCACCACAAACCAGGCCAGAGAAGCATAGAGAGAAGCATTCCTGGGTCATATAGCTTTGATGTAGCTCCAGGAATTTGGAGTCTCCATCTGCAATTCATGGAAGTGTGAGGAGCTATAGGGCTCCCCATAGGGTGGAGAACCCCCAAACACTGCCTCGAGGGCAACACAGCACTGGACTTAAGAATTTTAGAACAGCTCTAGAACTTTCCATTCCGGCAAATAGCCTTCCGTTCTGCTGATGGAAAAAGATAAATTTCACCTAGGCAGAGGTCAAAATTTAAAAGGTATTTGAGCAGCTTGCAGTCACAAGTGCCAGACATTTTCTGACCTTTCCATTCCTGAGTACCTGTTTATTATAATGTCACGCAATCTGTTCTGTCTGACCAATATCATGGTGTTCAGACCTTCTGGGACATTAGGGCCTGGTCCATCCATACAGAGTTTAATGCATAATCAGAGAATTACAGGACATAAATGGCTTCTTTAGAGTGCAGTTACCATTTCAAGTATGTACTAAGAGTTGTGAATTGTTCATTGATGGAAACCAAGAGTACCATCCCCAAAGTACTACCACTACAAAGAAGTACTCAACACACTGATATCAACAACAGATGTTTTAAAGACGTCTCTTTAAAAAAATTTTAGAAAACGAGGTCATGTTGCACTGAGCAGAGGATACTATATCTATCCAGTAGATAAAATACTTACTCTTTTCCTGATCCTCTGCAATTAGGTATCAAGCAGGACTGGTGAGTCTTCTGCTGGGGTAGATAAAAGAAAAATAAAATATTAAATAATCTCAATATTTTGGAAGGCACCATAAAGGAAAAGCAAGAAAGGGCTTTACACATCTGCTAAGTAAATACTCCTCATGTGCTTGTACGCCATGAAAATATTTTTAAATTAAAACATTATACATGTATTTTAAAAAATAAAGAAAGTTAGCAATGTTCTGAAAGGGCATAAAATGCAAGGGTACAGAATGCACTACAGAATCATAGAATCATAGAATGTTTCAGGTTGGAAGGGACCTCCAGAGGTCATCTAGTCCAACCTCCCTACACAAGTAGGGACATCTAC